>CM063501.1:111101981-111109481 GCA_032207245.1 Pardosa pseudoannulata | reverse complement strand
ATGTATGTTTTGTATATATGTACATATTTACGTAAACCCATATATATACATACATATATATATATATATATATATATATATTTATATATATATATATAATTATACATACATAGATATACATTTATATATATATATATATATATATATATATATATATATATATATGCATAACATAATAGTAAATACGGTTTATTGATGCATTTTATTACTGTTTTTTTGTAGGATATCCATTTTAATAAATGTATGTATATTTATATATAGATACTCAATAGGATTTATATATACACTCAAGGGCCAAAACATGACTACCTGTCAATAACGAGTTGGCCCACCTTTGGCGCTCAACACAGCTTCAACCTGCCTTGGCATGGATGACACAAGTAGATGGCCGGAGACAGATTGTCCCAGATATTTAAGCAACGGTTACGCAAATCCGAGATATTGCGAATTGGTGGTCTTTGAACTCTGGGCTGCCGTCTCATAACATCCCAAATATGTTCTATCGGATTGAGATCCGGTGAGTTAGGCGGTCAGGACATTAACTGGAATTCAGCATCATGTTCCTTTAACCATTCCAGCACAATTTTAGCCTTGTGACATGGGGCGTTGTCCTGTTGGAACATTCCATTTCCGGCTGGAAAAACGAAGGGCATGTAAGGGCGCAACGATGCTCAGATACACTGTAGCATTCATGGTCTGCTCTACCACAACCACGGGTCCCAGAGACGCCCAAGAGAACGTCCCCCAAAGCATAATACCGCCACCACCGACCTGTGTATGACCTACTGTACATTGAGGGAGCAACTGTTCGCCTGGAAGACGGCGTATCCTGACACGGCCATCGGCGTGATGAATGACAAACCGTGATTCATCTGATCAGGCAACTCTCTCCTACTGATCCATGGACCAATCGCGATGTTCCCGGGCCAGCTTAGGCGCAGTTGGCGATGACGCTTGGTCAGCAAAGGCACACGAGTGGGACGTTTGCTGCGTAGCCCTATATCCAACAGTGTCCGCTGAACAGTGTGCTCCGATACTATTCTACTTGGCCCTGCATTGTATTGGGTTGTCAGCTGAGCCACTGTCTGGCTCCGGTTTTGCTTCATCATGCGGCACAGTCTCCTACGACCTTTTTCTTTGATAGCGTGTGGACGTCCAACACCATGTCGTCTACTGCTGGTTTCACCGTTATTCATCCACTTTGCATAAGTACTAACAACTGTATATCGCGAACAACTCACGAGTCGTGCAGTTTCGGAAATACTTGTTCCGAGCCTTCGAGCCATTACAATCTGCCCTCTATCGAAATCGCTTAGATCCGCAGCCTTTCCCATCGCAGACAGAAGTAAGTGAAAGAATGATTCTTTAGACTCTCCAGCAACAGTTATATACCACTTCCACCTGATAGCGGGCCTTCCACGTCCTCTAGGCTAGTTCATTGCAAAATGTAGGGGTGGTAATAATGTTTTGGCTCTTGAGTTTATGTATGTCCTCAGAGACATACATATAGTATATCATTGAAGATCCCATTAAATAAAAGAGAATAATATTTACTTTTTGTTTTGTTATAACTTATATGTAAAATAATTTTTCTTTACAAATTTTGTTTTTGTAGGTATATCTAGCGGACTGACATGCTATTGGTTCCTCTCTGATTGCTAAAGTCCTTCAATCAAAATGGATCCCCAAGTTATATTCAGTTCAGAAAGGTTAAATAAAAATACCCTTTGACTGGATTGAGAGGGGTAAACAAGACATTATGCTACCAAGATATTCATCCGAATTATGTCCCCCCTCTCCCGACTGCCAATCCCAGCAACCCCTCACCGTTGAAGGAATCTCAAACAGTATCGATAATACCGGGATGAATATGTATGGACCCTATCCCTATAATCAGGAAGAGTCAAAATCCGTCGAATGTATACCTTATCTAACTAGATTATTCCAAGAAAACCCCGTTCTTCGTTATTACTTTATCAGGTACTTGCAAATGAAGAAGTATTTTCAGTCACCTCGCAAATTCTTCAGCTATATGTCTACCGAAAAACACTCGACGCCAGATATACTGGAAGAAGACATCCCTTGCCTACCCTTGGATTTCAAAATACTGCTCCCCGATTTCATTAAGGCATCATCAGTCAGTCGATCGGAGAGAAACGATGAGGAATTATCCCATACCATACCGCAGGATTTAATCTACGCGGGTCAGCGCCATCACCCGTTCCACACAGTAGTCAATCAACTAGGGGTAAACCAAGAAAAGGTCCCGGTAGTAGAAGATGAAAACCGGGAGGCTAGAGATAGAAACAAGTTGAACGGAAATTTAATAGAGAAAGACTCCCGCCAAAGTGGTCTTAAGCGTTTTTCTAAACCTAGCCTTTTAGTGCCTGAAAGATGCCCCAAGCCCTCAATTCCTGTCCTTAACAACAATAAAATAGCCAGTTCTGGCCCATCTGCTGATGGACACAAGCAATTTCCCTCGGTAAACCTTGGAGACAAACAGAAACAGCTACAGATTGAAGAGATACATGTGAAAGTGCCCTGCACCACCAAGAATCCCCAATCGTCCAGTGGGGGAAGCACAGAAAACTCTACTGCGATTAAAAAGACTTATGCAGCTTCTGTTCGACAGTCGGCCAACGACGTTCATTTCAGAAGATGGCTTGATTCCGATTTCCCAGCTCTCCTGCCACATTCCCACTCTGACAATGGCGGGGCTAAAGAACATGCAAAAGAAAAAAGCAGAGAAGGTTCCACCCGTTGTGCTTGGAATGAAATCCACAATTCTCACATTTACCGCCCTAACGTCTCAACAGCAGACAAACCTGAAAGTCCGTCTCTGCAAAAAATTCCAACCAATTCGGCAAACAGTCCCTCCGTTCCTAAAACGGGGGAAGAAGGAAGTACACCCAAATTCTTCCCACATGCCTCTAACTCAAGTTCCATCGTCGACAGTACTGCGGACTCGATTCAAAAGACAGATGGGGATGAATTATTGCAGAAATCACTGAACTTCAGCAAATTTTTAGAGTTCGAAAAAGTGATATCCCCGAGGAACAGAAATAAATCTCTTTCCGAAATGCATCAAATAGTAGATGACCCAAAAAATTGGAACGGAGAGTTCAAAAAGCGACTATTAGAATGCGACATTGAACTACCTTACAAACCCTTGAAAAAAGTTCCTCTCCTAGCATCTAAGTTTGAGACCCTATTTAACCTTAAAAGCGAAACACGTTAGTTCTACAGTCGCAACTAGCAACAGGCAAAAATAAATTTAACTAAATTTAGACAATTTTTTCCTAGTCATCCTACTGAGGAGCTATGTATGCGATCTGGAGAAAACTTTTTGCAAATTGTTTTTAATGCATTTTGCTACAGTTGGGACTTTATTATTACATGGGGCAGAAGCCCAGGACCTCGAAGAATAGAGTCTCCAAAATAAATTTCATAAACCTATTTCTGTGAGTAGAGTACGGGGTTCCACCCTGAGAGAATTTTACTAGTGGTTGCAAAACCCCTGTGGTTGGATGTCATTTTGAGGGAATAAAGGACCTAAACAGAATGTGAATGAAAATATGAAATGCTTATTTCTTTTGAAAATGTAGTCGGAGACGTAATCGAGTCAAATTTTTGCTGTAGAATGATTATGTCCTCAAAACCTGTCCTTGACCATACATCATTCTTTTAAAACTTAAGAATCAGTTATTTACTGTTTTATTTTTGTAACTTATTGGTAATTTCAAAATGTTTCCAGGTGAATTATCTTTTCCTGAATCTCTTTAAAACTTTTGGATATTGTTTTGAAATGAACTTGTCATAAAACTAGGTATGCTTTTTTGAGATGGAAGATCATATTATATCTTCAAAACTTTGAAATTTATTTTATTATTTCATCTGCTAGATTAAAAGTGCAATTTATGCTTTCAAAATTTAAGTTGATACGTAAATTAGAATGAAGTTTATGGTTAAAAATGTATAGCAAATGTATGTAAATTTTTAACAGCTATTTCTAAAAACTTCTGTTTTTAACTTTTACGCAGCACTACCTCAAGACGAAAAAAAGATACAGAATTTTTAAAGTTTGGATATTTGTTCACATAATTATATAGTATAATCTCTACCTATTTTTAACTAAATTTTATATATTTACCAGTTCAAAACTAAATTTAACAGTTTTATAAAATTAAGATTTATTACAATTTTTTATTAAGATGAAAAATACTTTTATATAAATTGTACTAAATATTTTAAGTGTAGGTTATAGAATAACCTTTTGAGAAGGCAAATTTTAAAATTTTAGTGTATTTTTGCTATAGTTTTTAACTCTAATATTACTAATAATATTACTAATATTACTATTTATATATAAGGATTAATAAAGTTTGGTATAATTCTTTTGAAAATATTAATTATTTTTTATTTTTAATTACTTTATTGATAGATTAAGATGAAAAATATTTTTATGCAAATTGTATAAACATTTTATCTGTATATTATATGCATAAACTTTTGAGAAGGCATATTTTAAAACTGAAGTCCATCTGTGCAATAGCTTTTATAAATATTTGCTTACCATGTATTCATATCAAAATAACTAATTAAAAATATATCAAGTTATTTTGTATATAAAAAAAATATCTACTGCAATCTCATTTTCCCTATTTATACATATAGTTAATAAAGTTTGGTATAATTCATCTTGAAAACATTCCATAAATCAATAAAATACAAAAACAGTAACAAAAGTTTGAAATTGGTTAAAAATTCATTGTGTTATAGGTCTGTAAATGTTTTTCAAAACATTAAGTATTTTGGCTAACCTTTGTATACAATATTGGGAATTAACAAATAAGAACTACTTAAAATATGTTATATAAAAACGACATTAAAATATGTTTTTGATTTTTTACTTTTGTATAATTTAGTTTGTTTTTGGTGCTAAAAATGTTTGTCATATTGCTCTAATCAGTATTTTTTTAATGATTATTTTTGTGATTTGTAACTAACCAAAATAGTTTCTTAAAGTAAAAGAGTTTTTGTGTAATTGTTTATTAATAATTCAAATTAAAGTTAAATGTTAAATATTAAAAAATTAAGGTTCTTTGTACCCTTAATAAGACATTTATTAAAAAAATATATTTTTAATTTTTTAGTATGTTTCTTGGTGTAAAATGTTTATCATATTGCTCTAATTAGTATTTTTTTTAATGATTATTTTTGTGACTTTTAACTAAACAAAATAGTTTCTTAAAGTAAAAGAGATTTTATGTAATTGTTTATTAATATTAAAGATTACAGTTATATGTTAATTATTAAAAAATTAAGGTTCTTTGTACCCTTAATAAAACATTTATTAAAATATATTTTTTTAATTTTTGTTCTTTTGTATTTTTTATTTGTTTGTTTTTGGTGTAAAAAAATGTTTATCAAATTATTCTAAATAGTATTTTTTAATGTTTATTGTTGTGATTTTTAACTAAACAAAATAGTTTCTTAAAGTAAATGAGTTTTTATATAATTGTTTATGAATATTAGAGATTTTAATGTTAAATAATAAAAAAATAAGATTCTTTGTACCCTTAATAAGATATTTATTAAAATATATTGTTTAGGTTTTTCTTCTTTTGTATTTTTTTTGTTTGTTTGTTTGTTTGTGTTTGGTGTAAAAAATGTTTATCATATTGCTGTAATCAGTAGTTTTTTTATGATTATTATTGTGATTTTCAACTAACTAAAATAATTTCTTTAAGTAAAATACAGTTTTTATGTGATGATTCATTAGTATTAGATGTCTAGTCATGTATTTATAATTAAATTTTCTTTTTAGTTTATAAAAATTTTAAGTAAACATTAAATAATTTATAGGAGAAGAGAGACAAATTTAGTTTCTACCCCGGGCGGCAGAAAACTACGCAACACCATTGATTTAGAATCCTTGAAGTTTAATATAACCAGGCAATGCAAAAGTCCCCAGAATTGAGGACTGAAGTCAGAAAGTTAAAAAATGTTAATGACTCTTTATTCAAAGAATTGATGTATTTAAATTGGGTCCTTGATCATTTTAAATATGATCGGTCCCTGCCTACAGTTCTTAGAATTAGGGACTGCAATGAGAAATTTTGAAAACTAATTTTAAGGTCTCTATTAAAACAATTTTCTTCTATTAATCAGAATCTTCCACGCTTTTTAAAATGAATCAGGCTTTGCCCACAGTCTCTAGAATTGAAATTGAGGTGAAATATATTCTTTATTCAAACAATACCCTTTTTAAATCAGAATCTTGCATCCAATTTAAAAATGATCTGGGGATTCTCAATTCTAGGGACTGTATGCCCTGCCTATAGTCCCTAGAGTAAGAAATGGCGCGAGAAAGTTAAAAAATGTTAATGACTCTTTATTCAAAGAATTGATGTATTTAAATTGGGCCCTTGATCATTTTAAATATGATCAGTCCCTGCCTACAGTCCCTAGAATTAGAGACTGTGATGTGATATTTTTAAAACTAATTTTAAGGTCTCTATTAAAACAATTTTCTTCTATTAATCAGAATCTTCCACGCGTTTTAAAATGAACCAGGCTTTGCCCACAGTCTCTAGAATTGAAATTGAGGTCAAATGGACTCTTTATTCAAACAATACCCTTTTTAAATCAGAATCTTGCATCCAATTTAAAAATGATCTGAGGATTCTAGGGACTATATGCCATGCCTATAGTCCCTAGATTGAGAACTGGCGTGAGAAAAATTTTAATACAATCTTAATGTTTCTTTATTAAAAAAAACTAACATTTTTTAATCGGTATACTGGATAATTTAAAAATGATGAGGACCTGCTGACAGTCCCAAGAATTGAGGACTGACGGGAGAGTTTTTAAAAAATAATTTTAAGGCCTCTTTATTAAAACAATTGTCTTACCCCGAGTGCGATTTAAAATTTATCAGGTCTTACCTGTAATCCCTAGAATTGAGAACTGAGGTCTGAAAGGAAAAATAATAATTTTAAGGACTCTTTATACAAACAATTCCCTTTTTTAAATCAAGATCCTACACTCGTTTTAAAAATGATCAGACCCTGCGAATAGGATCCAGGGTAATTTAAAAATGACCAGGCCCTGTCAACAGATCCTAGAACTGAAAACTCTCATGAAAAAATTTTAAAAATAATTTTAAGGGTTCTTTATTCAAACATCTAACATTTAAATATAGCCTCTGGGGGATTTGAAAATGGTCATGCACTGCTGATTGTCTCTAGAATTGAAGACTGGCGGCAGAAAAGTTTTTAAATAATTTTCATGATTCTTTATTCAAACAAATGATATTTTTAATTTGGGGTGCTGGGCAATTTAAGAATGATCACGTCTTGACTACAGTCCCTAGAATTAAGTACTGGCATGAGAAAATTTAAAAAACAATTTAAGAATTTTTTATTCAAACTTTAGTAAGTTTTAAATGGGTTCCTTGGGAAATTAAAAAATGATCTAGCCTTGCCTACAGTCCCTAGA
>CM063501.1:111094481-111096981 GCA_032207245.1 Pardosa pseudoannulata | reverse complement strand
ATTTCGCCGCGGAGGTCGTAAATAGTTCACAACCAGGGGGGAAAAATCAAGAGTACGCTTTTTCTGTTTCCCCAGATTCAATACAGCCTTTCGTTGCCGCCACCTTAGTAGCAGATAAAAAGAATGTGTATTTGTCTACAGTGCAGTGTTTAGTAAAAGATAGATATTCGCGCTGGCTTGAAGTGAGATGTTTACTAGATGTGGGGTCGCAAATATGCTTGATGAGTAGTGAGTGTTTAGAGCGATTGCAACTAAAAAGTGAAAAAATAAATCAGTTAATATCTTGCGTCAATAATGCCTCTTTAGTAGTTAATCGAAGAGTTACGGCAACTCTTGCGAATAAAAATAGAAGCTTTGAGAGAAATATTTCTATGTTAGTAGTGCGAAAAATAACGGATCTTGTACCAAATCAAGTAATTGACGCTCGTGAGCAAATTCCAGAGTCAATTAAACTAGCGGATCAAAATTTTAATGTTCCAGGAAAAGTTGATATTTTAATTTCGGCTGAACACTTTTATGACCTACTTAAACCGAGAAAAATAAATTTAAAAAATACGAGCCTAGTATTACAGGAATCTGTATCAAGGCCGTAGGTAGGGGGAGGGATTTGGGGGACAGGTCCCCCCCCCGAAACTTTGAAAGACCATTTTGTTGATAGACAATGTCCCACGTTTGTGTGTTTATGGGCTATCTGCCTAGCTGTTAATGAACAAAGACAGTTATTTTCTTAGAAAAAAAAACGCTGAGACCATAAAAGTTTGGCTAGGCCGCTGGCTGGAAATACAACACTGTATTTTCGGCATTGTATTCTGAAAATGCAGTGCTTTTCCTTACATCAATTGAAGTATAATTCACAAATAAAGATGTCTTTCTCCCTTGGTTCCCCTCCGAAAATAATTTCTAGCTACTGCCCTGCTCTGTATTTGGGTATATTGTTGGAGGTAGCATTTCGAGATCAAATAAATTAAATTACAAACATTAATTTGTGGGTCAGAAGAATTAAATTCTAGTTTGAGGAAATTTTGGGAGATCGAAGATATAGGGAACGAGCAACCTAAAAGTAAGGAGAATATCATATGTGAAGAACATTATGCGCGGACGCATACGAGAGACAAAACAGGTAAATATACCGTGACTATGCCTTTTAAAGAGCATGGGTCCTGTTTAGGGAATTCTAGGGAAACTGCTTTAAAGCGACTCGAGGCACTATGGACTCGCTTGTCTAGAGATCAGGAGTACCTAGAATTGTATCGCAATTTTCTAAGAGAGTATGAAGAATTAGGCCACATGACTGAGATCAAGGAGAGTGCAGAGCCTGAGGTGACGTATTATATGCCTCACCATGACATCTATAGGCCTCAAAAAAGTACGACGAAATTGCGAACAGTATTTAATGTGGACTACTAGTGGAAAATCGCTGAACTCCATTCAATTCAACGGTGGAGTCATACAAGACGATCTATTTTCTTTATTGGTAAGATTCCGAAAACACATCTTTGCATTCACTGCGGATATACGTCAAATGTACCGCATGATTAATATAGATGAAAGTCAAAGAAGTTTCCAAAGAATTCTGTGGAAAGAGAACATTAACGAGCCCGTCAAAGTGTTTCAATTGAATACCGTGACGTATGGAACAGTTAGTGCTCCGTATTTAGCAATGCAAACTCTTAAACAGATTTCCATTGATGAGAGAAAAAACTTTCCTGTGACTGCATCAGTCCTGTGTAAGGACTTTTACATGGATGATGTTTTAAGTGGAGCTAACACATTGGAGGCTGCAAAAACTTTGCGGCCTTCTCGCTCTGGGGTCCACTCCTGTTCTAGCCAGTATTACGATGCACATCCTCTTGTCTGCTCTTGACTGTTGAAGATGTCTTTTTAGCAACACCTCAATAAAGATTTAAGATGTTCTGAGAATTTCGGGATTTTTTTCAATGGAATTATGTCAGGTCTAAAAAGGGAGGTAGTTTGAAATTACATGAGTTATAAACGATTTTAAAAGAGATATCTTTCATAATAATAAAATAAATGAAAAAGAATCAAGCTTGCGTAACCATTTGGAGTAATGCGGTCAAGCGCAGAGATATTTCACAGGTAGTTGATAACTATTCAAGCGATAAAAATCAGTGGACATGGAGCTGTCAACACATTCCACACTTAGCTCCGCCATGAACAAATGAAAATGGTGCAAGTGTTGCTTTTAAATTAAACTATGATTTAATAAACTTATTATTATCAAGAAAGGCTGCTTTTCATTCGCCTTAATGCTGGATCGCGACATCAAGATCGGTGATCAAGTCAATGAGGATGCTAAAATAACAACTCTGGTGTTGATTTCCCTAAAAGAAGTCAGTGATTGGATCAAACCTCTTAACATTTTTAGTGAAAAGATGAAATAACGTTGTTCAAATATTAAAAGTATGTTATTAGTAAACTATACATTAATTAATATAGAGTAGGTAATGTAACAAGAGTTACTGAAACAAAAAATTTTTAT
>CM063501.1:111079481-111089481 GCA_032207245.1 Pardosa pseudoannulata | reverse complement strand
TTTCTCCGTTTCTCAATGAAAAACATTCATCTCTCCTTAACGACCTGTCAGTTAAAGAAACTTTTAATGATTTCTCTTGTACCCATTCTCGTTAAATCTAAAAATCAAGACAACACGTCTGGCATTCTGCCACCCAGTGATTACAATGTATGAGGTCATCACAGTTCTACAGGTGTGTTGTCTGGATATTAAAAATTGAGACATAACTAGAGGGGGGAAAAGAAGGGCAACTGTCTCGTAACCGAACATCGAGGGTGCACCAAACTGATTCCCTTCGCTTGTTTGTTTATGTTGTAAACTTGCTTGTTATCGCGATCTACCGTAACGCTGCCCAAGTCGAGTGGGGTCGAGTGGGAAAAGTAATATATTTAACTTTCAGCATGCGGGTTATTCAGAGACAAGCATTGTTTTGAAATAAAGCCGGGCAAAAGTTTTAAAAATAAGTAGAGAAATTTTCGCAACGATTATTATTCATATTTTTTCTTCAGCTTACTACTGATTATGACACCTGTGATCTGGGGCATTGGACAAAGCATCTTTTATCTGCGTAGTAATTAGGCCCTGGCTGCGTTACAGAATGGAATACTAGATCTTTGGTAATCTCTTTGCTCTTGTACCAAAATAAGAGGAAGCCTACATCGAATGTCTTTTGTAACCTCTAAAACATAATCCTCTACTGACTTCAAAAAATAAGCTTTATTACTCCTTTGAAAACAAAAACCATAGAACAGAGTTGAGCAATTGGCGCGAATCTTAATGAAGGAATCACTTTATAGCAGTTAACACTTAAAAAGGTAAAATATAATAGAAGTATTATTTTATTTTTCTGAAATTTTGAAAAACAGAAAAAATAAGTATTTTTGACCATGTGAAAACACATTCGACTAAAAAGAAAAGCAAAACATATCAAATTTGATTATATAAATGTAGACGTATATGAATCATTGCTGCTTCGTATTGCAAGGAGGATAATGTTCTGCAACAAAGGTTTCCAAACTTTTACGGTTCCCACCCGTCTTTTCTCCGAACGATGGTCGAATGGTTACAGTGCTGATTGATCTTCGGTACCGAAGTTGTGGGTTCAAATCCCACTGGTGCATGGATATTCTTGCCCGTTCAGAATCGGCTTTAAACTGTAGGCCCCGGTCTCACTATCCCTCGTGCTGCAAAAAGTAGACCCTAGTGCTCCAAACCAAGCAACCAGCCTTTTGGGAAAAAACACTCAAATTCCAGTTATTGAAATCTCTTGATGCAATCAGTCTGTAATTTTCCAGCTTTTAGGCCCAAATTCCATTTATTTTTCAAGTAATATTTTGATGATACGTCTTTGTTAAGTCAATTTTACTATATACTTTTAACATATGCACTACATAGACAAATATCTAAATTTATTTTATTAAAATTATGGACAATACAAGCACTACTCTTTGGACCAGTAGTCACCTTTCGACGACTATCTCGTTGAGCGAGTAGCTTAAGCTGTGAATATAATAGAAAATAAGACGTATTTCCAAATTCTTAAAAAATTTTCAATGGATGCCTCTCAGTTTGGTCAATGTTATTATATATTGAAAAACAATGACATGTTTCTAAAATTACTTTATTAAAAGTTGTGAACAATACAGGCACTCCTCCCTGGACAACCGAGTTACCTTTCGACGACTACATCGTTGATCGAGGAACTTACGCTGCAAATATATTAGAAAAAAAGGACGCATTTTCAAATTTTTCAGTACGTGCTAAATGGGTAACAGATTCGCAGGCAGGTGTTGGCATAAAGGAAGTATCTGTATTGCCAACTGGGTTGGAGAAAAAAATCAAATTTTTCAATAATGCTTCTCTGTTAGGTCAATTTTACTATATACTGTAACACAAAGACATATTTATAAAATTATTTCATTAAAAGTTATGAACAATACAACAAAATCGTTATTGAATCGGATGTGGTAAAGCGAGTAGCTCATCTTAGTGCATTTTATGTGCGCCGATGTCGGAGAACGACAGTCGTCTAAGATTTATGGCTGTCTTGTCGATAAGTGGAAAGCGCTCTTAAAAATAATCCTCTACTGACTTAAAAAAAATAAGCTTCATTGCTTTATTTGAAAACAAAAAATCCACACTGCTTTATTTTCTCCGTTTGTCAATGAAAAACATTCATCTCTCCCTGGACGATCGAGTCCCCTTTCCACGATTACGTCGTTGAGCTAGGAACTTACGCTGAGGATATACTAGAAAAAAGGACGGTTTTATAGGGGGGGGTCCAGAAATTTTGGACCCTTTCCGACATATTTTCAATAAATGCATCACAAAACTATTGAAACTTATTAAAATTTGGCAAAAACTGTTAGTTTCCCCTGCAAGAATTAAAAAATAGCTTTCACCCATAAAAAGTGTAAAAAATTTTTTCCCATTAGAAATTATCACAGAAGGGTGTAGTTATAAGGGGTTGTCCGGGTTCCGAAATATTTTCAATATATGCATTACAAGATTTTGACAAATTTAGTTTTATTTTCGGTGCGCATGAGTGGATGAATGCAAATGAAGGTTTGAACAAGATGGCTTTAACACTGGAATTACGGAAGGGGTCATTTTGACACCTAGCGAACATTTACCTCTGACAGCTTTTCTAATTTTTTGCAAATATCTTAATCCTTTCTTGAGTTTTCCTAAATCATTGTGATTTACAAAATAGTAAAGATTTCAAGAAAATCGTATTTTTATTTTAGTCCTAACAAACGATTATACCTAGAAATACGGCAGGCTATATGTTGAAGACAAGTATAAACTTCATAATGACTCTTTCACTATTTTATTAGCAGAAATGGAAGCATTCATAGCGTTGTTGTACGTAAGGGGGCTGTCTCGAAAGTTCATATTTCCCCATAGATGGCTCTCCTCCCTGTTTACGTCAGTGAATGTAACGCGCCAAAACCAGGCATTCGGAAATGGAAGTTTGGTGGGACTCAAATCCATCATGTTAGTAATTGTAAATAGTTTGTAAATAAATATTTGTTTTTTAGAAACAGTAGTACTGATCTTCTTATGGATATAAGAATTTTGTCTATCCCGCCTGCACCTGCAGTTTTCTAAGACGCCTTCTCTTTTATTATTTTTGCGATTTTCGCGTCAGGGGCATTAGCCGCCAAGGGCTTACCAATTCTTAGTTTGTGGTCCAAGACTTGTGGACCAAAGTTTTTTCATGAAACTATGAGTAGAGATAGGTTTCCGGAAGTTATGAAATTTCTTCGTTTTGAAAATAAACTATCAAGGTCTTCACGTTTGCAGTGTGATAAATTTACACTAATATCCGAGGTATGGAATAATTTTAATATCCGAGGTATGGAATAATTTTATAGACAACTGTAGGCTTTCTACAAACCAAATGAAAATATTACGTTTGATGAACAGTTATATCCTACAAAAACAAGATGCCGTTTTGTGCAGTATATGCCTAACAAGCTAGATAAATTAGGAATAAAATTTAGGCTAGAAGTAGAAGTGAGGACAAAATACTTGTTAAACGGTTTTCCATATTTAGGAAAAGATGAAACGAGACCAAGTGATCAAAGTTTAGGAGAGAACGTAGTAAATCGTTTAATTGATCCTACATACCTGCAAAGTCTGTATATTTTTAAAAACAAACTGTAGTTGTCATAATTTGCGTTATTTTATAATTTCTTTTTCACAAATATATTATATCACATAGAGAAATATGCGGATATCTTATCAAGGGGTCAAAATGACACCCGCAGTAATTCTATGTATACAAAGACCACCGTAATTCTAGTGTTAAAAGCTATTACAGTAGAATCAATTAATTATTTACTATAAAAAGGTAGTTTATTAAGTGTTTGAATTTTGTTACTATCTCATTTTTGATCGCTCAGAAAATCTACAGAAATTGCAATATGCGGAATTTTGTGGTGATGATGACTGCAATGCTACTGTAGTGTGAAAAACTTAAGCAACAAGTGGTTTTTGTGCATAACTCTACGAGAAATCATCTGAGAGACATGAAATTCAGAAATGAGGGAGAGTATTATGTACGTAAAGGATGACGAAAGCATCGGCGCTGAAAAAGGAATACAATGCATACGGTATGGAATCAAACAAAAACAAGCTTTATTGAACGCATAGTATCGTGACTCTTGATTGTCTATCCAAGAGGAAGAACAACAAGCAGATGTTTCATAATATGGGATATGCCCTTCCCTAACTGCAGTTGGTTGCTTCGCACCGTCTCCGCATACTCAGAATCAGCTAGTCCAACATTTCTTGCGGTAGGAGTGTCCATTCCCCAATCAGCATCTGTTTGAATTGTTTTGTGTTCTCCGGAGGATGTAAGCGAGCTGCAGTGCGTCTCCGCAAAGCATCCCACACATGTTCGATGAGATTTAAATCAGGGGAGTACGCTAGCCAATCCATTCGAGTGATATCTTCACTTTCCAGTAGCACTACATGACTTTCGTGAACACCTGTTAAACTGCACATTTGTATTTTGATTACATGATTTGTCCTGAAAACTATCATTTGCATATTGTGACGCCTTCAATATTCTCAAATGAGAGATAACGTGAATAATGGATCACAGTTAAAGATAAAATTGGAAATTTACTTTTATTCTGGATTAAATACGGCTATTTACAAAGGAATGTTAATTCCTGAATCATGTAGAACTGCAAAGGATGGTTGCCGATAAAACTTCCTCACGGCGATCACAGTCGAAAGAAAGCCAATAGATATAACAATCTCTTACAAGTGGGGAGGCTTTTCAGGGTGCAATCAAACCCAATTTATCCCCCGTTCGGTATCCGAGACTCTGCCGCTCCCTATATGAGCGGACTTTACGAATCTCCCGAACTAGCAAGCTCTCTGGTAAAAAAGACGAAAGCCTCCACGAGGTCAACACACCTCGAAAAAAATGACGAAAAGCCGTGAGTCTCAAAATTGTAAGCTTTTTATACCTGGGGGGTCAGTTACGGTTCCGCCAATTTTTTTTTTTTTTTTTTTTTTTTTTTTTTTGTCAGTTAAGATCTCTGTTACTTGAGAACTCCAGTTAAAGTTACAGTTATATTTTTTAGCTGAATTCTCATTCGCTGGCCGTCATTTCACGGAATATCCGAGCATTCATTAACGAGATCCATCAGGGGCGTATTCGTCTATTCAGTCCGATTGTCAAGATCCCCGACTCTGCGACGCCACGCTATTGTCCAGGTAAACAGGTGTACACCGGTCAGCTGTTTTGGCGCGTGCTCGGACAAAGGGGAGTCTTCAGAATATTTAAGTTTCAAAGTTATTTCCGTTTCTCAGTGTAATGCTTTTGTCTCAGTACAGCTACAGTACTGCCATTTAATGGCAATGGGCAGCGTTATTATCCTTTACATAGAGATATTTTGATAGAAGCTAATTTTTTTTCCGATTACAATGCAACCTTTACAGTTTACTAGAAAGTAATAAACAGTAAAAATTTAAAATTATTTTCTGCAATTGATAGATTTTTATTTTCGTTGTCTAAAAATGTACTTAAAAAATATCGTTTCAGTCGCATGTGAATACGTCGTTATTTTTCTGTTTATTGTAGAACTCGTGCAATGGCATCTGACAAAAACAACAATTTACGTCAATATACGGCAACGACAATATACGTTATATTGAGATTTACGTTACATAGAATACGGATTGCAATTATAAAGGGAGGTGCACATCTGATAATGTCTAAATATAAAATATCATTGATTTATGGCTAACTGGTTTTAAATTATGGGACATACGTACGTACGTCCATACTGACGTCAAGTCAAAACTAGTCAAAATGGATTCAGTGATGATCAAAATAGATACGCACAGAACTAGTATGAACACTCGCCAAAATGAATCCAAGCAAAGTAAAAATATGTATCACTGTTGAAATCTGTACACGAATTTTTTTGCAATTACAATAATTTCTTTATTTTGTACAACGAAACAAAAAGGGGCAGAGAAAAAAATGGCCACTTTGCTATGCCTACTTTTGAAACAATTTTCGCATTGCGGGACGGGTTTTTACGTCATTTCTTGTTATTATCCTTCCGTCACTCTTATCACAGCCAATCCAGAAGACTGTTGCATACGAACGAGTATTGTTTCACTGCGCAAGCGTAGTTTTTCCGACACCCATCGAACCTCCATCTACTTCTACATTATTTGGTCTACAACAGTCTTGGTCGCAACAACACTTCTCTTTCCATCTTCCAGGAAGGTGAGATCGTTATTGTAGCTATTACTATTATTATATTTATTATTACACTAAGTATTTTTGTTATCCAAGTATTTGATTAGGGTTAATATATATCTATACGTACACGTAGGGCCAGTTTGGGGGTATTAAACGCCCATGCAAAATATTTTGCTTTTCGTACCAATAAGAATTCCCAGTACATTTATAGCTTAGCTCAATGCATAGAGCTTACTAGTGTTTATATGACTGCTTCATATATAACTGACTAGGATATAAAAATGTATACATACTACATTTAAAGTCTTATCCCATGAAAAAAAAAAGAGCGTAACGAAATGCACCCATAAACTGCAATCTTTTTCCTTTATTAATTGTCTGTTCATCAATATCTGATAACACTAAAATCTTACATGATTTCTTTTCTTTAATAATCGTATCTGAAGAGATAGAGAGAACGTAGAATTCGGTAGCAAAATTATCCTGTGTTCCATCAGAATACGGTGCCTCCTTGTACTCTTGGCAATTTTTAATGGCGTCATCTGCGCCAACTCTTTCGCGTAACGTAAGTGGAATGTTGGTGTTATGAGTGGAAGCGGATCTTCGGCAGGAATAACATGGCTAGACTTATAGTAAGCTGTGATGAAATGCAACAATATAATAATGCAATTAATGAGGTAAAATTACGTTAAAATGTAATTAATTACTATATATTTTATTGCTGCATGAGTTTTTGTGAATGTTTTATGTAATTATGGGGAGTTAATTTTGAAACTTTAATAAATCGTTTTCCATATTTCGTTTTTCTGTATTGTTCAATTAATTTATAATTTTAGAAACAAAACATTAAAAATTTACTTGAAAGTGGATCTTCGGTGGTAATAACATAGCTAGACTTATAGTAAGCTGTGATAAAATGATGTAATACAATAATGCAATTAATGCCAACAAAAGGGTAAAATTACGTTAAGACGTACTTAAATTATCAATTTTATTGCTGCATAAATTTTTGTGAATATTTTATGTAATTATGGGGAGTTAATTTTGAAACTTTAATAAATCGTTTTCCCTTTTTCGCTTTTCTGGATTGTTAAATTAATTTATAATTTTTTAGAAACAAAACATTAAAAATTTCATTGGAAGCGGATCTTCGGCAATAATAACATAGCTAGACTTATAGTAAGCTATACATTGGAATAATATAATAATGTAATTAATGCCAACAAATAAGTAAAATTACGCTAAGATGTACTTAAATTATTATAAATTTTATTGCTGCATAATTTTTTTTTTTTAAATTAAGGGGAGTTAATTTTGAAACTTTAATAAATCGTTTTCCCTTTTTGGGTTTTCTGGATTGTTAAATTAATTTATAATTTTAGAAACAAAACATTAAGAATTTAATTGGAAGTGAATAACATAGCTAGACTTATAGTACGCTGTAATAAAATGCAACAATATAATAATGCAATTAATGCCAACAAAAGTGTAAAATTACGTTGAGACGTACTTAAATTACTATATATTTTATTGCTGCATGAGTTTTTGTGAATGTTTTATGTAATTATGGGGAGTTAATTTTGAAACTTTAATAAATCGTTTTCCCTTTTCCGATTTTCTGTTAAATTAATTTATAATTTTTAAATAAAAAATTAATTTAACAGAAAATGGGGAGTTAATTTTGAAACTTTAAAAAATTATTTTCCCTTTTTCGGTTTTCTGGATTGTTAAATTAATTTATAATATTTTAGAAACAAAACATTACAAATTTCATTGGAAGCGGATCTTTGGCGGTAATAACATAGCTAGACTTATAGTAAGCTATGATAAAATGCAACAATATAATAATACAATTAATGCCAACAAAAGAGTAAAACTAAGTTAAGATGTACTTAAATTATTATAAACTTTTTTTGCTGCATAATTGCTTGTGAATATTTTATGTAATAATGGGAAGTTAATTTTGAAACTTTCATAAATCATTTTCTCTTTTTCATTTTTCTGAATTGTTAAATTAATTTATAATTTTTAAATAAAAAATTAATTTAACAGAAAATGGGGAGTTAATTTTGAAACTTTAAAAAATTATTTTCCCTTTTTCATTTTTCTATTAAATTAATTCATAATTTTTAAATTAAAAATTAATTTAACAGAAAATGGGGAGTTAATTTTGAAACTTTCATAAATCATTTTCTCTTTTTCATTTTTCTGAATTGTTAAATTAATTTATAATTTTTTAGAAACAAAACATTAAAAATTTCATTGGAAGCAGATCTTTGGCGGTAATAACATAACTAGACTTACAATAAGATATGATAAAATGAAATAATATAACCATGCAATTAATGCCAACAAAAGAGTAAAATTACGTTAAGATGTACTTAAATTATTATAAATTTTATTGTTATATAATTTTTTTTAATATTTTATGTAATTATGGGGAGTTAATTTTGAAACTTTAAAAAATTATTTTCCCTTTTTCGTTTTTCTGGATTGTTAAATTAATTTATAATTTTTTAGAAACAAAACATTAAAAATTTCATTGGAAGCGGATCTTCGGCGATGATATCTAGACCTATAGTAAGCTATTATAAAATGAAAATAACACAATAATGCAATTAATGCCAACCAAAGAATAAAATTACGTTAATACGTCCTGAAATTATTATAAATTTTATAGCTGCATAAGTTTTGGTTAATATTTTACGTAATTATGGAAAGTTAATTTTGAAACTTTAATAAATCGTTTTCTCTTTTTCATTTTCATGGATTGTTAAATTAATTTATAATTTTTTAGAAACAAAACATTAAAAATTTCATTGGAAGCGGATCTTTGGCGGTAATAACATAGCTAGACTTATAGTAAGCTATGATAAAATGCAACAATATAATAAGGCAATTAATGCCAACAAAAGGGTAAAATTACGTTAAGATGTACTTAAATTATTATAATTTTTATTGTTACATAAGTTTTTGTGAATATTTTATGTAATTATGGGGAGTTAATTTCGGAACTTTAAAAAATCATTTTCTATTTTTTGTTTTTCTATATTTTTAAATTGATTTATAATTTTTTAGAAACAAAACAGATTAAAACTTTCATTTTATAAAATATAAAACCATTAATAAAATTTTTCTGAAATTTTAGTGAAAATATATCGAGTGTCAAATTTAAATTCATTTTTACTCTCAATAAGGCCTCTAAATAAATTTTAAATAACCATTGCACATAATTATTTTAAATTTTTCAATGTAAGTGCATTAAAAGGTTAGTATCTTTATCTTTTTAAAATTTATTTGGAATTTATAGCATTTAAACTCTTTTAAGGGGTAATACGATTGTTAAATAGAGAAAAAATTCGATTTTTCAGAAAAAAAAATATGTAAAAAGGAATTCAGTTCTGAATATTTTAAAACAACCCAGGATAATAATTCCAATACTGGGAGGAGTTATGAATAAAAATGTGTCAACTCTAAACGAATTTAAACTTACAAAACTAACTTGATTTTGATTTTTCTCAAATTGTATATAATTGTAAAAAATATTTTTAATAATCTGTATCATAAATAACTGGTAATAATTTGTAATATTTGAAAAGCATCTCTCTGACAATTGAATCACAGAGATAAATCCAACAGCAATCAACAATATTTTACACATTAACAAAGATCCTGAAAGTAAGAGAAATGTTTTGGCTAGTTAAGGCAATCGCCTTACCAAGCAACGTAAACATCACACACTTCAAATTCGAAGGAGGTAAGTGGCTTGTTTACGCTAACATTATT
>CM063501.1:111071981-111074481 GCA_032207245.1 Pardosa pseudoannulata | reverse complement strand
CTTGTTTTAGAGAAAGACTGAAGTATAACCTGATGTAACGCCAATATTCTTTATTTGACTATGAGATGACTTACAAGTTGAATTTCTACTTACTTTACATTGCTTTCAACTTACCTTACAAGTTTTCAATCTGTTTTCCATCATCCAGCAGCATAATTGCTGGTCAAAGCATCCCAACGGTCACAGCATTTAGAAACATTTCTCTATCAACAATTCTCAGTTAATTTTATAGCCAATAATACTACAGGATTAATTATTAAAAATGGATTAGTATATTATTATATTTAAAAATACATAGTCTTTATATTAAGAGATATTTCAGTCGCTCTCTGAAACTAGCTCCCAAAAAGGAGGAATTGTTTTATATTGGCAAAATAAAATGTTTGAAAAGGTTAAAAAAGTAAATTATCAATTTTATATATTCATTTGATTTTTATACAATCTAGAGTCAAAACTTTCTTACCTTTAATTTAAGTTTTTCAGTGTTATTAATATTCACACATTTTATTTTGCCACTATATATAAAAGACAATTTTTAAAAGACTCAATATAATGACGATATATTTTTAAATTTTCATAATATATACTTGAACGTTTTAAATAAGTGGCTTTGTAGTATTGACTACATAAATTATATAGTAAAAGTTTATATATTTTTCACATCACAATAAGAGATATTTACTTTACATACTAACTTTACATATGTATAATGCGCGAGATGGTGATTGAACGATAATGCTAGGAAGAAAATTTTTACTTTGTCGAAGAAACCTATATACATAATGGTCATATCTTTATTACATTTATTACACTCATACCTTGATCCCAACGAGTTTAATTCATATTTGAAACACGTTGAAACTCAACTTATTCATGCTCCAAATCGGTTTTTCCCATTCAAATTAACCAAAATTTTATCCATCCGTTCAACTAGGAAGGCTTGGAAGCAAATTATTTTAATCTTTATAGGAATTTCTTATATGCTTTTAATTATTTTTACTTATTTTAATTTTATTATTTTAAGTTCGTTTTTTAAATGAAAGATTGTTATTTTATAAAAATATTATTTATTTATTTTTAACCAAATAAAAAAATCTGTTCAAAAATCTTAATCGGATTACGAGTAATAAAAGTTAAGATTTTGGTTTTATTTCTTTCGTACATTAGTCTAATGCTTTTCATGGTGATGGGTATTTTATAAAACCAATTACCTTAACGTTTGCCTTCAGGTAAATATACAGGGTGCTTGAAAACTGCAGGACCGTAGAGTTCACCTAGGGGACTCAGAATCACATAGCAATGCAGAGCCGAAAATGCAATCCTAAAGAGAGAGAGAGAGAGGAGAGGTGTTACGAATTGCGATTAGGAATGCTCCTACCCAGATCGGTTAAGTCAACTAATGAGGTTCAAAATGTCAACATACATATATAAACACAATAAACATACACATATACAAATATACACATACACATAATGTACAATATACATACAATATTCGAATATACACTTGCAAAAAAAAATAAATAAATAAATAAGCGTATGTAAACAGTATGTTTATACACAAACTATTATTTAAACAGCGTTTAATAGAATGGAGAACATTTCAGAGTACATTTTAAATAATGATTATCAGGGCCGTGACTAGGTCCTTTGGCACCCGTGGCAAAAACTAGTCTGCGCCCTTACGCCAAATATAGTGAGAAAATACATAAGCATGTTTTTTTTTTTTTTCTATATCATACACTCAGAATGAACTCACAAAATATTTTGTTAATTCTTAAAGTGTTCCTAGTATATTATTTTTTTTTAATTTTTCTTCTATTTTTACCTTATTAAATATTTTTTAAACATTCTGGGGTGGGATTACTTTTCTGGTAAACGGAATAGTTTATTTGAAGGGGAATATTTTTTTATTTGTACTCTAAATTATCACAAAATATTGACATATTTCTAAATTTAAATTTAGTTTCAATAACTCTAATAAATTCAAAATTTAGAGCAAATACCCGGATTTATATTAAGGCATTTTATGTGTGTTTATTAAACACTTTATGTTGTTAATGTCTCTCTGCTTAAAAAAACAGGTGTCGTACTTGAATGGACAGTAATTTATTCAGTACTTCAGATGTCTTGGTATTAAGGTGCAGGCTTGACAAATTTAGAGCTAATAACCGGATATATATTAAGGCATTTTAGGAGTGTTTGGTAAACACTTTATGTTGTTAATGTCTCTCTGCTTAAAAAAACAGGTGTCGTACTTGAATGGACAGTAATTTATTCAGTACTTCAGATGTCTTGGTATTAAGGTGCAGGCTTGACAAATTTAGAGCTAATAACCGGATATATATTAAGGCATTTTAGGAGTGTTTGGTAAACACTTTATGTTGTTAATGTCTCTTTGCTTAAAAAAACAGGTGTCGTACTTGAATGGACAGTAATTTATTCAGTACTTCAGATGTCTTGGTATTAAGGTGCAGGCTTGACAAATAACACAATATAC
>CM063501.1:111061981-111066981 GCA_032207245.1 Pardosa pseudoannulata | reverse complement strand
CGGGTAGATACCCGTATTCCATTTCACGTATTAAGAAAACAAGACCGTACAGCTCATGTTTCAATCATTTTGAAGACACAGGAACCGTTAAAGTTGACTCATTTATAAACAAAGCGTCATCCAGCTCTGCTCCAGATCTTGTAGATGGGGAAAATAACACTGAATTCTTTCAGAGGTCACCAGGCAATTCTATCCACTCAGATTTCAACCTTCAGGCGGCTTCAAGCAGTACTCAAAATCGTCCTTGCAGATTTTGCATCTTAAAGAATAACAGAAGGATGAAAAATAAATATTTAAGATATTCTAATTCGGTATCAAGTATTAAAGAAACTACACCATGCAGCTTAATTCTCAATCGTTTTGAAGAAGTAGGAACCAAAATAGTTGACTCATTTGTGAACAAAGAGTCACCCAGCTCTTCTCAAGATCTTGAAGATAAAATAAAAGAATTCAAACACTTTCATTCTTTGAAAAAATATTTCTACTCAGATTTCAACATTTCAGGGGCGTCAAGCAGTGCACAAAATTCTCATGCTCCGGAGAGAGGCTCTACCTTAACCGGTGACCAACGAATGAATAACCGATTGGGTAAAAATTCGCATTTAGATTCGAATGTTTTGCCTGTGAGAATATTGGTAAAGCCTTATATTAGAAATAAAAGTGATAAACTATTCCAGGAGGAACTTCGGGATTATCTATCAGCTATACATCCTTTGGAAGACCGTAGACCAGAAGAAATGAAAGGGACAAAGAGGAAAACTGAATTTCAAACGTTAGAATTAAATTGTAAAAAAGCCGTCAAGAGTTCCGACTGCTGTCGGGCAGACAGTGTTGCACAATCCGTAGATGAAATTCCTCAATTTCCAAAGGAGTTTTCCGCTGAAACTCGAAAACGTAAATATGATACAGCAATCGCAGAAATTGAAGAACCCAGTTCAAGTACCATCAGCTGTGTACCTGAAACCTTTGTCAACGAGATTGAAACAATCACTAGAAGCGTTAAAAATATCCGACTGTCAAGAGAATTCCTCAATTCCAGGAGAGATGCTAACCAACCTAGATCTACCACCATTTTCCAGGAGGATTATCAACCGACTACCCAAAGAAGCGGTTCTAGAACAGAGGAGACAACCAGAAAAGAGAAACAGGCATTAACGGATGTGCTTAAGCAATCATTGAGAGAGCTCTAGAATCAAGAAACTGCTGTTCGGGAGGGAGAGAGATTTATTCATATCTAATTTGATGTGATGTACATTAACGTTAAATTTATATAAGATTGGCTGTATTTCATGATAAGTAGGCTTTACCTGCATCGGAAAAAATGTATGGATTCTCTGATTTTTCATGAATAAAATTTCGTAGAACTTGTAGTTATATTTCTGTTTAATTCATTTATTTATTCGCATTACATTGGTAAAGATCGCAAATTGAAGATATTTAACCAAAAACTAGAATTATGCTGCTATCCTACTTAGTAATTATTCAATTACTGTTTGAGCCATTTCTTATTTGCGCAATTTTCCGGAAGAAATTGTTCAATTAGTAGTGCGATTGGTAACCCAGAAATCAGCTCTTTAATCCTAGTACTTATAAAAAGTTGTTCGTAGAGACAATTCCTTCTCTCCTATAGAGAAAAGTGTTTTGGGACGTCATTTTCGTCCAAATCAACCAGTTTTTCAATCCATTTTCACACCGTGAACTGCATTCCTTCTGCTGGTATTTTATCAGTTTAGTTTGGTTTAGAGGGCTACGGTGTACTTCTTTTCTACATGATGGCTAATGAGACCGGAATTTAAAGCTGATTCCGAACAGCAACGAACAGCCATGCTGCAGCGAATTCGAATCTATAAACTCCCATGCCGAAGATCAGCACCCTAACCATTAATTAGGCCATTGTTCAGCAGTGTATTTTAGCGGAAGAATTGGAGTAAAACTTGGCTTATATATTTGTTGCTTGAAAAATTGTTATGTTGGATATCAGCATTATGACGTTTGGCAAAATACTGTTAAAAGAATCAATATGCCAAGGTAGATTGCTTTTCGTTACCAAAGTTCAAGGGTTCGGATTCTACTACTGCCATGGATGTTCGTAACCGTTCAAAATCGACTTTAAGCAGTAGTTCCTGGTTTCATGAGCCTTCTTATAGCCTAGTAGACCGTAGAGTTTCCAAACAACACCGTAGATATTTTTAACTGTTTACTTTTTCACTCTACCATTTCGGAATCCAGCATTCTGGATTATTATGTAAGGGAGCCCTCGAGAATGTCATTTTTATATCCCAGAAAGAAATGGAGACATATATATGAAATAAAACCAATATTTTTGAAAACAGATAAAACCATGATCTTTCAAAACAATTAAATAAATCAAGATCTTTGAAAAACAATTAAATAAAACCATGATATAAAACCATGATCTTATAAATTAATTAAGTAAAACCAAGATCTTAGAAATTAATTAAATAAAATCAATATCTTTGAAAACAAATAAAACCAAGACTTTGAAAACAATTAAATAAAACCAAGATCTTATAAATAGATTAAATAAAACCAAGATCTTAGAAATTAATCAAATAAAACCAAGACTTTGAAAACAATTAAATAAAACCAAGATCTTAGAAATTAATTAAATAAAACCAAGATCTTTGAAAACAAGGAAATAAAACCACTATCTCTGAAAACAAATAAAACCAAGACGTTTGAAAACAATTAAATAAACCAAGATCTTTGAAAACAAATAAATAAAACAAAGATATTAGAAATTAGTTAAATAAAACCAAGATCTTAGAAATTAATTAAATAAAACCAAGATCTTTGAAAACAAGGAAATAAAACCAATATCTTTGAAAACAAATAAAACCAAGATCTTTGAAAACAATTAAATAAAACCAAGATCTTATAAATAGATTAAATAAAACCAAGATCTTAGAAATTAATCAAATAAAACCAAGATTTTGAAAACAATTAAATAAAACCAAGACGTTTGAAAACAATTGAATAAACCAAGATCTTTGAAAACAAATGAATAAAATCAAGATGTTTGAAAACAATTAAATAAATCAAGATCTTTGAAAACAAATAAATAAAACCAAGATCTTAGAAATTAGTTAAATAAAACCAAGATCTTTGAAAACAAGGAAATAAAACCAATATCTTTGACAATAAATAAAACCAAGACGTTTGAAAACAATTAAATAAAACCAAGATCTTATAAATAGATTAAATAAAACCAAGATCTTAGAAATTAATCAAATAGAACCAAGATTTTGAAAACAATTAAATAAAACCAAGATCTTATAAATTAATTAAATAAAACCAAGATCTTAGAAATTAATTAAATAAAACCAAGATCTTTGAAAACAAGGAAATAAAACCAATATCTTTGACAATAAATAAAACCAAGACGTTTGAAAACAATTAAATAAACCAAGATCTTTGAAAACAAATGAATAAAATCAAGATGTTTGAAAACAATTAAATAACTCAAGATCTTTGAAAACAAATAAATAAAACCAAGATCTTTGAAAACAATTAAATAACTCAAGATCTTTGAAAACAATTAAATAACTCAAGATCTTTGAAAACACATAAATAAAACCAAAATCTTTGAAATCACTGATATAAAACCAATTTGAAGCAATAAGAGTTTTAGTGGTACATAAAAGATGCATTACTTACACACTCTCTTGAGTATTTTAAATTATTTACATATGGCAAGGGTGGCCAAGCTCCTTGATAGTCCGAGCCATTTTTCAAAATTTAAAATTTTTCTCGAGCCGCAATTAAATAAGTATTTAAAAGGTGTGTAATTTTTTTTTTTTTTTTTTTTTTTTTTCTTTTTTTTTTTAACAGAAATTATATTTAATGAATGTCAGTCAGTTCTTCGTCCTTTAATTTTTCAAGAAAATTTTTGAATTGTCGATGTAATTTACAATTAGTTACACTGTTTTCATAACATCGGGATATTTTAAATATTTTGTAACAAGATGTTCTCGGTGAATTATGCAGTGAATCGGTATGAATTGTGGAATTTGAGAATCACCTCTTAAAAGGACAATACGACAGATTCTTTTTTTTAACCCAGCATTGCCTGAGCTCCATCAGTTGTAATATTTTTTAAAAAATATAATAACACAAAAATGTAAAGGAAACTCGGGTACATTTATCGAGAGCCACAAATAATACTTCAAAGAGCCGCATGTGAATCGCGAGCCGCAGGTTGGCCACCCCTGATATATGCTATGATAGAAACAGTATCAATGCACAATGAAAACAAAATACGAAATGAGAGTTCAAAAATGGAATTGTGAGGTCACTCCTACAAATTAATAATATTCTTAAGACATATAAGTAACATACTTTTAAGGTATCTGTCTACGTTCGGAGAACTTTTTTCTTTAAACGTAGAAACTAGTTCATGTTATTACATTTCAGATTTAATTTTTATATTATCATAGAGAATTGCACTTAAAAAATTTATTCTTGTGGAAGTTTTTATAAAATTTCTAATAAATGAAGAAAATTTAGTAAAAAAAAATGGGTTTTTTTTTTCAAAAGGTCTAATTTTTTAAAAAATTATTATTATTATTTCAATATTTTTGATGCAACACATTTTTTTATACACTGGACTAGTGAATCACCTAAAATCTTTGCTTAATTTACATTTGGTAAAAAATTTTCGTCCTTCAAAATCATACACATTGAATTTTTATCGAAATTTCATTACCTTTATATCTAACAATGAGTGTAACATCATTAAAAATTATCCAAATTTAAAGCTTTTAGGTCATTCACTAGTAAATACTATCAAAAGGATTCATAATAATTTTCAACAAAATATTTTAAGAAATTTGAGAAATATTTCAAGTTTCAGCATTTTATTAAAAACACCGTTCTGAGAAACACGCATTTGAAGTTTATGAAAGCAACATTAACTATTAAATAATTAAAATGAGTGTTTAAAATTCCCCACACTTTCTTGCTTCAAAACTTTCTAATTG
>CM063501.1:111034481-111056981 GCA_032207245.1 Pardosa pseudoannulata | reverse complement strand
TGAAAAACAGCGAAGTAAGATTTGTCCCTAGGAATTTTCGTGTATGAGGGTACACGAATGTATTAAATATGTAAACAGTATTTATACATTACACACTCATAAACGTGTTAGTGCTAATTAATAAGTTTAATTATAAAACCTTATAGAGCAATAAAAATTAATCAACATTGCTTTCTGAGAGAGGCGAAGAGTCTTTCTTGGTGGCTGAAGAGAGGTTCTCACTTGACTCGTAGGAGATTTAGGCTCCCTCAGAGACACTTTTGGAGACTCTGACGCTAGAGCCAGGGGGCTTTAACTTGGAGAGAAACAGGGTGATGTTTAGTTGTTGTCTTTGTTTTTCTTTTCCCTTCAAAATTCCTCTGAACAAGGATAACCCCTTCAACGTGATTGCTGAACTCGACAGCTCGAACCCTATTCAAAATCAAGGTAATTGGGTTACCGGAGTACCTAGCGAAGTGGAAAGTCTTCACTTTAACCTCCGAACGTGAATAGATCAAAACATAAATTTAGGCCTCTAGGCAAAAAGTAATCCAAACAAAAATTTAATACGCTCCAGTTCACGAGAGAGCGAGGAGGTGAGAACGTTCTCATAAAAAATTATGAGTAACCAACGCGTTGTCTAATTAAAGGATAATTAGACTGTAACCTTGACAGTGACCATTTGGGATGGTTAACAGAGTTATACAGATTCCATAACATGTTTCTCAAAAAAAAAACAGAGGTAAAACAATAAACAAAAATAGGGACTATAAGAAATGCAACTTGGTACAACAAATAAAAATTAGCAAAAGTGACAGCACTAACAAAAAGATATATTTTTGGTTTTTATAAAATTTTTTAATTTTTATTAAGCATTTTTTCAGTTTTTTAAAATTTTTTATAACATAAAACAAGACGATACATTACAATAACAAAAAAGCTAAAGCAAAGTAGCGGAACGATATGATACCCAAAAAATTGGAAAAATTAAATAAAATAAGCCAAAAAATAAAGAAAACGGTACTTCACAAATAAAAAATAGGTGAAAACAATTTAAAATATTAAAACACATAAAAACAGAAAATTTGGAAAAATTGCCGGTTGTGGTCGTCGCCAGGGATCGAACCATCAACCACAGGAGAGTGCAGCTCGAACCCTATTGTTGTCAATTTCTTGTGCAAATTCTTGCCATGTTACACGATTGTTGCAGATTCTCCAGCGTAAGGCCACGCTTTTCAGTTTGTTCTACGTTTTCCTCTTCATTTTCTTCCTCACTTGCAGACGTTGTCATCTCAAGAGTCTGTGATATGTACTCTGAGTCAACTCATCTCAACTCTTGCCATGTCCGATTTTGGGACTCCAGGGTAAAGCCACGCTTTTCAGTTTGTTCTTCGTCTTCCTCTTCATTTTCTCCCTCACTTGCAGACGTTGTCATCTCAAGAGTCTGTGATATGTACTCTGAGTCAACTCATCTCAACTCTTGCCATGTTACACGATTGTTGCGGATTCTCCAGGGTAAAGCCACGCTTTTCAGTTTGTTCTTCGTCTTCCTCTTCATTTTCTCCCTCACTTGCAGACGTTGTCATCTCAAGAGTCTGTGATATGTACTCTGAGTCAACTCATCTCAACTTCTTGCCATGTTACACGATTGTTGCGGATTCTCCATAAAGCCACGCTTTTCAGTTTGTTCTTCGTCTTCCTCTTCATTTTCTCCCTCACTTGCAGACGTTGTCATCTCAAGAGTCTGTGATATGTACTCTGAGTCAACTCATCTCAACTCTTGTTTGACACGATTGTTGCGGATTCTCCAGGTAAAAAGCTTTTCAGTTTGTTCTTCGTCTTCCTCTTCATTTTCTCCTCACTTGCAACGTTGTCATCTCAAGAGTCTGTACTCTGAGTCAATATCTCAACTCTTGCCATGTTACACGATTGTTGCGGATTCTCCAGGGTAAAGCCACGCTTTTCAGTTTGTTCTTCGTCTTCCTCTTCATTTTCTCCCTCACTTGCAGACGTTGTCATCTCAAGAGTCTGTGATATGTACTCTGAGTCAACTCATCTCAACTCTTGCCATGTTACACGATTGTTGCGGATTCTCCAGGGTAAAGCCACGCTTTTCAGTTTGTTCTTCGTCTTCCTCTTCATTTTCTCCCTCACTTGCAGACGTTGTCATCTCAAGAGTCTGTGATATGTACTCTGAGTCAACTCATCTCAACTCTTGCCATGTTACACGATTGTTGAAGATTCTCCAGGGTAAAACCACGCTTTTCAGTTTGTTCTTTGTCTTCCTCTTCATTTTCTCCCTCACTTGCAGACGTTGTCATCTCAAGAGTCCGTGATATGTACTCTGAGTCAACTCATCTCAACTCTTGTTTGACACGAAGGGATCCTTCTCTCTCGAACATCAACATGAAACAACGCTCCTTTCCGCAATGTAACTGCCGACATGGTTGTATTTTTTTCATTTTTATTTTTTGACTAGCATATAGCCCATCATATGACGGGATCAGTAAAATTTTTAATATTCCAGAACTGTTAAGTACCCAATGAGGCAGGTAATAAAATGGTTTGTTTTTTGGCTGAGAATTATCTGGTTCACTCTCAATAGTTTATTTATCGTCATACTCCTGTAGAGTCTCCCGATCCTGTAATGCAGTTTAGAATCACATTGAATTCATTTAGTCAAACCATGTGGTTATGTATAACAAACAAACAAACTTCTTAATTTCCAAATATATATAAATTAAAAGTGAGATATTTAGTAGTCCTCGATTTATATGAAAAGAATTTATTGTTAATACCGATGATAAAATTTTCATTGCAACAAAAAATAATCGATGATTGAATTTAAAATTATCACTTATATACTTAATCTATTATTTAAGTCAAATATAAAAGAAAATTATTTGCTTAATATGTAAGTTCAGCGATAAAACGTATGAAAATAATGCACGCGATATTTAAATAATTTAAAACAAGAAATGATTATATGAGATGGTTAAAGGAATGACGTCATAATGCTAGAAAAAAAAATGTTATTTTTACCTATTTATTACGTGAATAAATTGATAAATTTAATCGCCTGCCCTTAGCCGAGGAATCCATTCCAGGTACAACCGCTTCAAAAATTTGCCGACAGACACCTTAGGCTATTATTATATAGGGGATCAGCGATAAAACGTATGAAAATAATGCACGCGATATTTAAATAATTTAAAACAAGAAATGATTATATGAGATGGTTAAAGGAATGACGTCATAATGCTAGAAAAAAAATGTTATTTTTACCTATTTATTACGTGAATAAATTGATAAATTTAATCGCCTGCCCTTAGCCGAGGAATCCATTCCAGGTACAACCGCTTCAAAAATTTGCCGACAGACACCTTAGGCTATTATTATATAGGGGATCAGCGATAAAACGTATGAAAATAATGCACGCGATATTTAAATAATTTAAAACAAGAAATGATTATATGAGATGGTTAAAGGGATGACGTCATAATGCTAGAAAAAAAATGTTATTTTTACCTATTTATTACGTGAATAAATTGATAAATTTAATCGCCTGCCCTTAGCCGAGGAATCCATTCCAGGTACAACCGCTTCAAAAATTCCGACAGACACCTTAGGCTATTAATATAGTACAGCGATAAAACGTATGAAAAATAATGCACGCGATATTTAAATAATTTAAAACAAGAAATTTATATGAGATTTAAGGAATGACGTCATAATGCTAGAAAAAATGTTATTTTTTACCTATTTATTACGTGAATAAATTGATAAATTTAACGCCTGTTAGCCGAAACATTCCAGGTACAACCGCTTCAAAAATTTGCCGACAGACACCTTAGGCTATTATTATATAGGGGATCAGCGATAAAACGTATGAAAATAATGCACGCGATATTTAAATAATTTAAAACAAGAAATGATTATATGAGATGGTTAAAGGAATGACGTCATAATGCTAGAAAAAAAATGTTATTTTTACCTACTTATTACGTGAATAAATTGATAAATTTAATCGCCTGCCCTTAGCCGAGGAATCCATTCCAGCTACAACCGCTTCAAAAATTTGCCGACAGACACCTTAGGCTATTATTATATGGATGAATATTTCGGAAAAATAGGAAGAACACTGAAGCTGCAAAACATGAAGCGCGAAGTAGCGAGGAAACACTGTATGCTTAACCTATTTCCTCATTTATCTTGCTTACATCAGTATGTGGAATTACATAGTCATTAGGTACTATATGATTCAAACTGTGTTTTAATATTTAAGCTGTACGAGTAAACTGATGGGTCATTTTCCTTTTTTAAATTTTTAGTTTCAATATCTGTTACGTATAAAATTTCATTTTGTAAATTACAGCTGTGTAATCATAGTTTAAATCATAAGTCCTCCTGAATTCCTCAGTCTTTATATTAATTGATAGTATCCCTGTTAAACAGTAAAGTGACTGATTAAAAACCGACTTACAGCAATTTAAAATAAGCATCAAAAAGTACTTAAAACGAAACAGAGGTTCAAAAAATTCTACACAGCAGTGTTTTGATATAATAAAAACATACTGAATGTAATGTCTGTCTAGCACAAAAATAGCTCTTGCAGATGTTTTTATTATTAAAGGTTAACGAAAAACATCGATAACACGTTATCAAGAACACCAAATTAGAAGCCTTTCACCACCTTCTCGAATATGGGACTAATCTAGTTGTCATGGCAACAGCCAGGCACAGACAAGTGAGGGGGCAACTATATTTGGAATCAACAAACAGTGAGCTAAATAAAGTTGCTTGATGACATGGAATAGTAACATCTCAAAGACTGAAGACATTCAGTAAATTCCTATCTATGCACCGCATTTCTGAAAACCAATGATTGTTTTTCTCGTTTGCCTAGTAACCTTGTTCACCACTGTGGCAAAAGTGACTGAGTTTCTACGAAAGTATATTTTTGTGAACTATTTCGAGGCAAAAAGGAAAGATAAACAAAAACGGTTCTCTTCGTCCCGAACACACCTACCTTCTTTAACCCTTTTTAACCAGAAAACATGACGAGTCACCACTTCAAGGTTACCCATTTTTTGCTTATTACTCAGTAACTATGGTAACGGCGTAGAGAGGAATGATTCTACTTTTTCTTTTATCCATCACTGTATTATTTTTTAACACTCCTTTTCAATGAAAATTAAACCTACGTACCAGGCACATTTAGCGGCCATATCTCAACCGGTTTTGTGTGCATCAGCTCTTAGGTCTTTTTATAGCATAAGGTTTTACAATTGATCTAAATTGTGTGTTTGATCTTCCTACTATTAGCAGATTAAGGAAGTGAATTTTTTGTATCACTTGGTACTCCGAACAATAAAACGTACAAACCCAATCTACTTCTGTAGGCGCCATTTTGTTTCTTGTCTTCGGTTTCGCTTTTGGTGGGTTTACAAAAATCGCGATAACTCATTTGGCAGTGGCAGTGATCTTGTAACCAGAGAGTAGCACACGCTGGTCAAAGATTCAAAGTGGTCACTAATGGCAGCTGGGGTGTAAAATAGGTTTGTAATAGCAATGTCTTCCATGTTCCTAAATGATACCTCTGGGAGTATTCTGCTTTGCCCCTGTTTGTAAATTACGAGGACCCATTCTTAAAAGTCCTAGCTATCGAGGTAATGACAACAACATGTCCATAAGATTGGTTTGGTTTGGTTTTGGAGTGCTACAGTCTACTTTTTGAAACGAGGGCTAATGAGTCCGGAACCTACTGCTTAAAGCCTATTCCGAATGGCTACGAACATCCATGCCATAGTGGGATTCGAACCCACGAACTCCGGTTCCGAAGGCCAGCACTCTAACCCTTCGGACATCGGTCGGCACATGTCCATAAGAAGTTCCGAGACTTCTAAACGGACACAACACAAATTAACCAACAAAAATCTCCAACAATTTTAACACTTTCTCCTAATAGCTTAAAGGAATATAAAGCTGAAATAAAACCAAAAACTAATAACACAAAATGTTTCAAAACTCCCACAAAATCATAGAAAACATATTATTATGAGAACTGCAGAATACTGAAACACAATTAAATAATTTTAAACTTTCAAATGATTTCAAAGTTATAAATGTGTAAAAATTGCTTAAAAATACTGAAAATGACTTTTACCCTCTCATTTCATAAATGAGGAATTTGCACATGTGGGGGATTCGAACAACTTAGTGTTTTTCTGGTAATTTCAGACTCGTAGATTCCAAAAATGTTCTCAAAAATGTAAAAAACTGGGTCCATCATTTAAAAAATTAATTTTAAAGTTAAGCGAAAATCACGTGACATCAAAAAGCTCCGTGATTGGTTGTGATGTCATCGTTCATGCAGACCAATATTTTTGTATTGCTTTTAAGCGCGCACTATTTTCCGATTTTGTTTTTGCAAGTTCCTGAAATTTTCTAGCTATCAAAATTTATTTTTATTTAAACCTGAAGGTTTATTTTATCGATCTAGATAGCTTAGTTATCTCAATTTGTCATAAATGTCTCTTCTACCTGGATTTACCAATCAGACAACCTCCCGAAAATTGACAGCATGTCAATGTTTTCTTTCTTGGCAAAAAAACCCGGATTTTATGGGAGCAGAAATACGAGGAATTAAAACCCAAAGGTGTGTAAAATCATTTATATTTTTTTTCCAATTTTACTTAACATGTATTAATACTTTATTCATGCTAAACACAGCTCTTTTGTTTGTAAACACAAACAAGTCAAATAAATATACATATATCATATACATACACATTTGTAGTTGCATCGTTTTTTATAAATAGAGACGGATGTAATATTAAAATAAAAATTAGAGGAGGTATTTTTTGTGAGACCGGTCTCATTAGCCTTCGTGTTGCAAAAAGTAGACCGTAGCATTCCAAAACCAAACCAAAACAAAATCAATTCTTAGATATTTTAAATATGATGAAAAGAAATTTAAAATCTTTAAATGGCTTTACTTAATTATTTATACATTTTTAAATAGCAATACAATTTTATTGCCTTTAATATTAATGTCAAATTAAAAAATGTATAAAATTTCTCAAATTAAATTTAATTTTTAAAGTAATATAATTATTAAGTATTTTAAAAATATTATACTTTTTTTTTCAAATTAGTCACCAATTTAATCGAAAAATATCACTGTTACATTTGATACATAAGAAAGTATGCATCTCTGAAGAAAATATTTATAATACCTTGAAAATACATAACTTTCCCCTCCCCCGAGTTATTTATTAGATAATTATATGCTTTAGATATTTATATGTTTTTCGATATTTATATGCTTTATAAAATATTTATTGTACTTGAACTCTGTGATAATACTCGAAAATTAGCAGTTTTAAAAGTTAAATAGCAGTGGTTAATCAACAATCCTTTTAAAGGTATAGATGTATTTTATATACTTTAATTGTTCTAAAATAGTAATATTTAAACAAATGCAAGCATTTATTTACCGAAAAATGGTCTTCACAAACCCATAGAGATGATTTATATGATAATTTGAGGTTTAATTTCTCATCCCTTTTCATCTCAGTTGTCCAGATTTTACGTGTATGTGGGTCTTTTGGGACGCTGAAAAATATCTTCTCATTGCAATTAGTTGTTGTATTTTTACAGAGTGGCACAATACAATTTAGAGTATGATTTTTTAATGCCAGACATAACAAAAAAATGCTATTATATGCGATACCTTACACAAAAAACAAATTTAAAAGTCGCCTTTTAACATGTAAACAGCATAGCTCGGTGTTTACATGAACGATGACGTCACAAACTCGGCGGAGATAAAGTAGCGTTTTTGAGAGACGTTAAAGAGTCCGCTATAAAACCCATTAGAAATCACTCATCAGGCCCCCAAATGAAAGAAAAATAGCTACTGTCCTGCTTACTTTTTTGTCTTCTATCGTTTAAAATCAAAATTAGAAAACGTGAAAATTCCTCATTGTTAAAATTACATTAAAAATACGTTTAAATGATTTTTTAAAAATATCAAACACTTATAATATTCGAAATATTCCATAAACTGTTAAAGTTACATTAAAAATCCGTTTAAGCGATTTACGTAAAAAATATCGAACACTTATAATAATCCAAATATTCCAAACATTACAAAAAAACTTATCAAATTAAAAAAATTCGAAATTCTATATTTACACTTATATAATGCACACCCTGTTCGTTACTAGAAAAAAAATATCGCATTTATCCGTGTGATCACTAGCACAAGCATTTGGAATTGGCTTTAAGTAGTAGGTCCCGGTCTAATTAACCGTCTGAAAGCAAAACAGTAGACCGAAGCTCTTCAAACCAAACCACTAGAACATTCTCCTCCTTGAAAGAAGAGGATAGTCTTCTTATTATGCAATGTACATATACATAACACTCGATATTGTCTTCAATAACTATTTTATTATGTTCAGAAAGACTGAAACTTGTTTATGCTTTTTTACAATCTCCATGCTAAGTTTCCCCTTCTTTCATTTCAGTGGCATGGATTTGTTTTTCTTCTATTTCATAACAGCTGTTTTAAATAGTGATAAAAGATAATTTTCAATCATAAGAAAAATTTTAATTAAAATACTCGATTTTAATAGTAAAAAATAAACATATAGTGTATTTTGCTAGTTAAAAGCACCTAATTTCACATTAGATTATTGATGCAAAATATAATAAATAGGAAAATATAAATATTTCCAGTTATACTTTAAGGGAACATATCACTTTTAAGCTACTTCAAAATGAGGAACTTTTGTTATTTTTCGATTTGCCATAACTTTTTTTCTTATTATGGAAATTACTTGGAAATTTTAGCATTTAATCTCTGTATCTAGTTAATTCATTTCCTGTATTTACTTTGTTTCTGGTAAGTAAGAACATTTTTTATAAAATAAAATAAAAGTTCTTGTTTTGAAAATTTAAAAATTTTACTGTCACACTGCTCGCAGTTTTACAGCAACACAAACTATATTTCAGCAATAATTTTTGCATAAGAAGTTCATAATTTTTTATAAACAAAAGACATGAGGTATTATTCTCCATCTATTTAAAATTTAAAAGCTATCAGAAATTGTATACCAGGAGAATAAATTTTCAAAAAACCTAAAATAACGTTGGAAAAATAAATTTCAAATACAATAAATAACCCATAAACTAAAAAACTTTCAAAAAAAGTAGGTGGAATTTCATTGTAGTACTATAATGTACTTGCCTTGAAAATTATAAATCCATACGTGCAATAGTTTTTATTCTAGAGTGCGCGCAAGTGCGAAAAACATTATTTTGAGTAAAATGCATTTAAAGTTAAAACTTTAGATATTTTCCTCTTATTTCCTTTAAAACAGTTGATAAAATGGTTTAAAATTTCCTATATGTATACAATGTCCCTTTTATTTTTAATATTTTTACTTTTATAGCAATTTTATATCTTTTTCTTGCTTTGCAAGCCACTAATGCAAGCATCTCAGCCATGATTTTAGCCGATCGAATCAGCTGTTGATCACTGCTGTATGTAAATACTCTTGCATAATTACCAATTTGTTAAGACAGTTCTTGCATAACACTGGTTCAAACAACTTGGCCATCATTAAATACATAAAATGCATCATTTACCACTATTTGAACAATATTAATCTTAAAACAGTTTCAACGCTAAAAGTGATGACACAACGGCAGGGACAAACATAAACACCAGCTGGGTGATTTAAATGTCCCATGCTGCCAGCGTTTCTTTTTTATGTTATAGTTTTACAGGTTGTAATTCAAATATTTCAATGGGGTTCGTTTTAAAGGATTCAGAAAATTCCAAAGATTGTAAAAATGCAAAAAACAAAAAATCGGTTTTTTGAAGGTTTATTGGTGATATGTCCCCTTAAGATATTTTAAAAATATTATTTAATTTTATGTTTAATTTATACTTCAAGACCATATGATAAATATCAGAACACGGATTAATGCATAGACCGACATTACACTGTTACTTCCTTGAGATAGTAACTCTAATATGTTTAACTCATATTCAAGGGAAAATAAAAATGGCTCGATATGACAATAAGAAATAAACAAACCACGGCTAAAAGTATATAACTGAATTTAATTACTACTAACATAAAACATAAAGAAATGAAACAAATAGAACTTAAATCAACTTATAAAAAAAAAAACTCAACGAGCCAGCCATGAGACAAAAATAATACTACCTCCACGATACAGTCTAAAAAGCCACCTACCCGGCTAAGCAAACAAAATACAGTATTTATACAAAATACGAATTTCCCGGAATGACGCTTCGGGGAAGAGACACTGCAAGAGATAAGATTTAACCATGGGGTCTAACATACACAATTTAAATATATAGGAAAAATGTCATTTTTTTTTCTTGCTTTGAAAAAACTATACACCTTCAAAGTTTTTTATTTATTTTTTATTTTTTCAGCTCACAATTTTGGAAAATGACGACAACTGAACCCCAAAAGAATTATATATGGAGATCTCAAATATTTTAGTAGATTTTACTTCTAGATTATAATTCATTATGTTAAGCGCATTTTAAATGCATCAAGCACAGTTCTAAAAGGGAAATAATCTAGGACATCTTCTAAATTTCTTACATCTTTTTCAGCGCACAATTTTGGAAAAAGGCGACCACTAAACCTCATTGTAGGTATATCTAGAGATCTTCCAATTGTTTTAGCACATTTTACATCTAGATTCTAATTCATGCTGTTAAGCGCATTTTAAATTCTTAAAGGGAAATAATCTAGGACATCTTCTAATTTTTTTACATTCTTTCATTGCACAATTTTTAAAAAATGTTTACCTGTAAACTTCAATGGAATTATATATTTAGATCTTTTAATTGCTTTAGTACATTTTGTTTCTAGATTCTACTCCATGATGACAAGGGTACTTAAAATTCCTAAACTGAAATAATCTTGGACACCTTCTAAGACTTTAACCATCTTTTACAACGCGCAATTTTGGAAAATGGTGATCTCTCAGCTTCAACGGAATTATATCTGGAGATTTTTTTTATTTACTTTAGTAGTTTTATTTCTTGATTCTTATCTGCATTATCCTGAATTACTTGTATTAGAAATTCTAAAAGTTAATTAATCTAGGAATGATGCTTTTTTAAATAGAATAGGTCTATTTTGATTAGCCATGTCAAAATAATCAAAAAAAAGTTTTTTGGACCTTTTGATGATCTTACTAAATTTTGGATAACGATAAGTTATTGGATCAAAGCCTTATCATGACATACGTCAAACTGTATGCATTGAAAACACAATGAATTCCGTTCATGATTCATTTTTGGTATGAAGAATAAGCGAATCTCTCGTGTGATAGCAAAAACTTTTTAATCGATTTATTTTGGCTCATATTGACGTATGATAAGTGCTGGGATGAATACTTTATTATTATTATTATTATCATTATTATTATTATTATTATAACTACAAAAATAAAACTTAACTTCATAATAGAGATAAGGAATTTTTTTTTCAATGTAGCTGGCAAAACAGACAGGTACCCTTATTCCAAACACGACTGAGAAACTGTTACTCATTTCGCACCACCTGAGGAGCATGTGTAGTTTAAAGAAATCTTAAAGGAGCATATATTGCTTACTACGAGTCCCTTCTAGGTCTTCGTAATTTAGAAGCAGGGACCAAGCAGATGAGCCCCTGGGCTTGGTCTGCCACCTTCAAAGGTATCGATTGGCATCTTGGAGAACATTGCGACCACGAACCTATTAGTAGATAAGTGGATGTCCCCACCACATAAAATCTGAAAATTGTTGGAATGATCATGTCTCAAAAATACATGATGTCCTTCCTCACACAGAACTTCAGAAGATTTCATAGACATCGGGTTCATCTGGACATCCAGAAAAATACCATATATGAATGCAGAGTCAGAATGAATCCACCAAATAATATCAGTGCAATAGAAAAGATGAGATCAAGAGATCTCGTACCAGAGGAAGACCACCAACAAGATGGCTTAATAACGTTAAAAATGACCTCAAAATTTTAGGAATCATAGACTGGCAGAGAGTTCAGCTGGACCTTGTGAGTTAGAGGAAGCGTGCTGTTGAGGCAGCTAACACCTGCAATAGGTTTTCACGCTATTAAAGGAAGAAGAATAGAAAAGTAGGAATGCAAAAATTTACGGCGACAAGTTAAAACCACCCATTCTATTAGATATCCTCGGATGTGGTGAAGTAAAAGGGAAAATATAGTGTACAATAAGTCACCTTTCGGATAAAGGGATTCTTGTTTCTGAAACTAAAAAAATGGAAGGGAGAAATTTTTAATAAGAACCAAAAACGTAAAAGAAATACGGAGGAATCGTTTGACGAATCATTTTTCGGGCACCAGAAACTGAGAATGGAGATTGGTAATTTTTAACTACACGATGAAAATAAATTTCATTCCATAAGGTGAAGGAAATATAGAAAAATAGTTTAACGAATCAGTAGAGGTTGTTTTTAGAAATAGGGAAATTAAATCATATCTGAGAGGAGTTTAAAAATAATGTTTTGGGGAAAGTAAAAAGAAAAATGTTTAGTTATTCGAACTTGAAAAATGAAATTTTAGTTAGTGTGTTAGTTTGTTAGTCAATCTCAATTAAATGGTAATTAGCGAAAGAAAAAGAGACGGGATGTTTAATCCTGAGTCTGACAGATCATCGTAAGACTCATTGAAGAAATCACCTAAGCGCGCAGCAGTGGATAGCAAGTAAGGCATTATTTGTATATTTCGACCTATATGTTTTACTTAAAAATGAATGCTAATTTCTGAATTAAGAATCATAACATTGGTAGATCTTTATAATGAGAATGTTTACTCCCCTGTTCAAAACAGAGTGATCAAGCATGTATGTATTGGGTAAATTTTCAAAATTGTTAAATGCCATCCCACTGGCAGAAGTTATAAACAGTTAGAGTCAACCACTTCAAACAAAATGACTTAACTCATTTTGTTTGAAGCTCTTCGGCACTTAGCTTTTCAGCACGTGTTTCTACATACACTCGCTAACGGGTGTTTACGTTTACACAAGTGGATATTCCCATAATTCACAGGCCTGATCTCGAAGAAAGAAATACTCACACTTGGAAACATTTTTATTATTATTATTATTTATTTATTTATTTTAATGAAACACGGACTGGAAGAATAACGCCAGGCTAACGTAGGGCTTAAAAATTCTTCATTACAGCTACTTCTAAAAAGAGGTTTGAATACGAAGGAAAAGACGAAAAACAGTGCAAATTTAAGACTCATTTATCTTTATTGAGATGAATGAAACTGTTTAGATAAATGTTTCATATTTTTTTTTAATTATTGCCTTGGCAGTTCTGTTCATCAGATGTTCCAACACTCAGTTTGGGAACCGATACCGTAATGTTAGATGTCCGTGTCTATTTCCCTGCTTTTTAGTATAGGCTTACGTTGGGAAAAAAAATTATCGGCACAGCTACTTCTAAAAAGATGTTTGTATACGAAAGAAAAGAAGGAAAACAATGCAAGCTTAAGACTCATTTTTAACGAGATGAATGAAACTGTTTAGATAAATGTTTCATCGTTTTTTTTTAATTATTTCCGTAGCAGTTTTTTTCAACAGTGTGCCGCATCACTCAGTTTGGGAACCGTGACCCTAACGTTAGATTCCGTAACTATTTCCCTATTTTTTAGTATAGGCTTAGGTTGGGCTAAAAAAATTAGCGGCACAAAAAGATGTTTGAATACGAAGGAAAAAAAGAAAATCAATGCACGTTTAAGACTCACCTTTAACGAGATGAATGAAACTGTTTAGATATATATTTCATTGTTTTTTAATTATTGCCTTGACAGTTATTTTCATCACGGTGCCGCAACACTCAGTTTGGGAATCGTGACCCTAATGTTAGATGTCCGTAACTATTTCCCTATTTTTTTAGTATAGGCTTAGGTTGGGCTATAAAAAAATTATCAGCGCAGCTACTTCTTAAAACATATTTGAATACGAAGGAAAAGAAGAAAAGCAATGCAAATTTAAGGCTTATTTATCTTTAATGAGATAAATGAAACTGTTTAGATAAATGTTTCATTATTTTTTAACTATTGCAATGGCAATTATGTTCATGGGGGAGTCGTAAAATCCAGCTTGGGAACCATAGCACTAATGTTAGGTGTTAGTAGCTATTTCCCTGCTTTTCATTATAAGCTACAAAATTACAGTTGAACTTAGATAATTCTAATTTCAAGCGAGAGGGGGGAATATATAACATTTAAAAATTATCCAATTTCGTTAAAAAAGTCTGAAAAAATATACACATGACTTCCTAGTACGACTATTCTATCATACGTTTTTTATTTTGTATAATGCGACATCAGAATCATCATTCAATATAATGTATATTATTGCTTGTTATCCTGAAATATTTCTTATAAAGATTTCAGATTGCAATTAAAAGCGAGGGCTTTAGGCAAGATGTTATAATAGTCCTAATTACTGAATTTTAACATTTTTGGGGTTAATCGTTTTCGACTTATTCCACACACAGCATTAATATACGCTATATTGACTATATTGACTATAATGTGCTATATTGAAAGTTTTCTTTTCATAGCATTCATAATGCAATAAAATTAGGATAAGCTGAACTAAACGTTATCATAGTCTTAAATAAAAGATTTTGACATACTATGTTGATTTATTTGTCAGTTAATCCCCACAGTGTCTGTCATTCATTATATTGAAAAATTTCGTTATATAGAGTTAGAAATGCAACCAAAAGAGGAAGTGCCCTACTAAACGTTATAAGAGTTCTACAAAAAAAAATTGGACTTTCTAAGGCCAGTTTTAGAGATATTCGAGTACTTACGCACATAAGTAATTACTCATATACGTACATACGCAACTACGTACGTACAGACGTAAGGGAAAACTAGTAATAACTGGTTCAGGAAGGGTCAAAATTGTTATTTAAAGTCATGGAATTAAATAACTTTCTATGAATTACGTACAAACGTAACACTAAAAATGTTCAATAACTTCAGTCAGTCATGGTCAAAATAAATACTTTCCTTCAATTTTTAACTCTCAAATTTATCATGATTGCAATACTTTCCTTTACTTTGTACAAGGGAGTAAATAGGTAACAAAGTACTTACCTTGTCAAATAAGTCCGTGTTTGAGAAGTAACAATGTAGGAAAAATCAAACACCAGCATTTTCCTTTTTTTATATAATTTTTTCATTCGTTTTTTTACTTTACTTTACACGATATACGAAATTTAAAATTCATTTGCGAAAACATAACTTTAACATTATTCTGTAGTCCAATAAATCGTTATATTGCAACATAACCACAGTTTCCAATACAGTTACTATTATACGTTTTTTATCACTATCTTCTCTTTCTCCATCAAAAGAAACAGTATCTTTGTTTTTGCTTTGTTTTGGAAATTTATAATTACGTTTAATGATTTGGCTATAATTTTTAATTAGCGCCCTGACGTAAGTTAAACCCTTTACAGCTGACGATTGGACAGATTTAAGATTTTAAAAAATATATATCGGACTACAAAATAGTCAACACTTTAAAGTTACACAAGAAAAAAAATAATTACAGACGTGCTTACCACTGTATTATGGACTTGAGTGTCGAAATTATAACGCATTTCTCATTACTTCCTGTAACAATAAGTTACATTCCGTTCAGCTTTTTTTACCTCTTCCCGTGAGTTATCGTCAAAGACATACCAGAACAGTGCCGGTTTGAACTAGAAAGAAACTTCGGACTTCTCCCAAACAATAGGAGGGTCCGTTGGTTTGGGGGATTCTAACCCCCCCCCCGCCGTTCTTGAGTGAACCCTTGTTTATTCAACTCCTCTTCTTAGCCCACTCTCCTGTTTCTAATCATGGATCTTGTTGGTGCTTCAACCACATTTAGCGAAATTGGCGTGCTTGCAGCTTGCGTGCGTGGCGTGCTTGCAGCGTGGCGTTTGAAATCTGGCGAGGGGATCGTAACTCAACAAATTGATTCTTAATCAAAAACAACATTTTGAGGAAAAAATTTTCAAAATTTGATTATTTTAAATACTTTTAATAATAAATTTTTAATAAATTAAATTAAATTAAATTAAATAATAAATTTTTAGATACTTGGTAAATTCTTTTTCCAATTTTTAAGTAAATCGACCGATCTTTGCAGAACACGTTAGATACTTATTTTTTTATTTCAATTTTTCAAGTAAATCGACCGATCTTTGCAGAACACGTATTTTGAGTGGAGGTTGAAGAGGAGTTGTAAAATTGAAAATTTTTTTTTCAAATCTCTTATTTCCTCCTCGAGGCAGTCTAGTTCTTTTTAGAGGACAAGGCTGTGACCAAAGGAGAACGGAAGGTAAACGCTGCTGGCTTCCGCGGCTTGAGGGATAGACCTTTTCAGAAAAATCATCGCCATATTGTTTTTTAAGGCCGTCGCCGACTCGAGAGCAGTCTTTGATATCTACAAATGATAATTTGATTCCAGTTGTATTCCTTAGGCATTTAATAGTATAAAATTATTTAATCATCATATAATTGTCCATGTGTTCTTTTAATGAGCTTTAATTTCTTCTATCTCAAATACTAGGCCATCGTAACATTATTTTTTCATTTTCTTACTAGGAATTACCAGAATTATCATTTCTAATTCAGAAATTTACATACATTTTGCAATAAAAGATACAGGTCAATATACTAAGAATGCCTCAACCCGTCATCTACTGATGCTTCCAATGGTCTTTCTTCATGACCAGGCTTAGAATTAAATGGTAAATCTAACACAGAACGACCGAACGATGGCAGAATGGTTAGAGCGCTGATCTTCGGTACCGGAGTTCGTGGGATCGAATCCCACTGTGGTAGGAATGCTCATAGCCGTTCAAAATTGCTTTAAGCAGTAGGTCCCAGTCTCATTAACCCTCGAGTTGCAAAGGAATGACTTTCAAGATCCGGTAATTTTTTTCACTTCTCGGGCTAAAGTAACTAAACTTTTCTTCTTTACTTACCACGAAACCTCGCCGGGCGATGGCTTAATGGCAGGGCTGCTTCTATTCGGTACCATAGTTCGCTGGTTTCAATCCCATTGCTAAAATATCTGTTCGAGACAGAAGAAGCCAGAATATTTTTAATTAAGAGATACAAGTTGTTGTTGCTAGTGCCACTTGGACGAGCTAAGCAAGTGGGCCAGGTGACACATGAATTTTAGTGCCCCTTTAGTTCGACGATCACAACCAAGATGAAAGATGGTCTTAGCTCAAGTGGGTCCTCTTAATGTAGGAGCATGAACCAAGCAGATGTCTTCTAGACTTGGCCTGCCACCCCCAGTGGTATCGGTTAAGAACTTGGAGGACACTGTGAACCACGAACATATTTTATGTTCCCCAAACTTTAAATGCCAACAAACACGTTGGATCTTAGGACGACTCGGGACCCAAACCCGCAATCCTTCAGTTACAAGACCGTTGCCTGAGCTGACTCAGCCACCGCGGCTCAGGAGTAGGAGTAAAATGATAGATTGATGAATATTTCTCCCTTTTACTCCCGCTTTAGATTCAAATGACTCATTGTCGCATCACTTTTTCTGTTCCCTAAAGTTGTACTTTTGGCTTAACAGTTGCTATTATTAACCCTTTCCCTATGAAGCCCGAACTCAGTTCGGGCAACCCAGATGCTCCAATTTTGGAATGCCGGACCCGAGTTCGGGCAAGAGAAAAGCGGTATTTCACTTCCGTGAAGACAGAAATCGGTTCATCCAATGCATAATGTTAATTTTCCATTTTCCCAATGGATTGAGATACTTTCCCACTAAAAGTTCGGCAGTTTCGAGCCATTTGTCGCTATTTCTCGAATACTCTAAAACATTGTGAAATTCAAAGGAGTCTGGGGGATAGGAAATTCACGACAGGGGATGATAGTAATACTGTAGGCATGGTACCCTTGGCAATGCTCAGCGAAGCGAATTTACTCCAAGCGAGCGAAGTTTTCCTTTTGCAGTTTGGCAACAACTCTCCCCAGTAAAACGCAGAGATAGACGGAACTCGGACGTTGACAAGCACGGTTGTTAGGTGCAGACGGCACTTGAGTTTCCTTCCGTTTGTTGATGATTATTATATGTTAAGCCAGACGGGCTTTGATGTTTAACCTACAAATATATTTCAATTAAATGTTTGTATTTGTAAATCTGAGTGGTTAATTGAGTGCTCAAGCCATCCAGGACCCACAATATTGTGGTATTAGTTTCTTATATTTATTCAGAAAATTATGTCATTTGATTTATTTTGCTGTGATTTGAGCAAAAATTTCTATCATCCATTAACACTTCCCACATATGTTAAAATATTAGATATTTCTTTAAAAAAAATTTTTTTTTTCAAAAATAACCTATTTCTATCATTTTGATGAATTAAACAAAATTACAGAGAAAATATTTCCATTTTTGGCACGTTTATCTCAAATATATTCCCCACTCAAGGGGTTAATTCTAAGTAAGGGATTAATGAAAGATTAGAGAATAAATTTCTGTATTTCTTTAAAATTTCGATGGTGTTTAAAAATTTCTCTAGAAACTCTAGACTAACACACTTTGAGAACCCAATTCTAGAGAATTAACTGCCCTATCTCACTGTATAGTTAAGATATTACGCCACCCGATTCCTTAAAAATAAGGGAATTTTTAAATGCCAGCCATTGGTTTTCACCATAGGAATGTTCTTTACATGGACAAAGTTAGAAAACGAATAGCTAATTATTATTTTTTTTTAATTTAAACAAATGTCTAACCTCTGATTTAGTTGTAATGTTTTGGTTCTTCAGTTTATGTAGCAGGGTACAAATCTGATTACTTATCATCGTAGTAAAGGAGGTTAGTATAAGCAGACCACTTAACCTCTTCGAATTTGAAGTGATGTTTATGTTACACGAAAAAGCCGTTACCCCATTAACGAGCAAAACCGTTTCCGTTACTTTAGGACCTTTGTTAACGAGCAAGATTCAACTATCGTTCTTTGATTCTTTTCTGTGTGTTCTTTCACACACTCCTTCATTTATTATTTATTTACACTGGTTTTTTCACAGACTGCTTTTTATCTTTATATTCAACTATATAATAGATTTGTATAAATAAATCCTTTAGAACCCGTCTCACCATAGTCGTTTAACGGCTAACTGCAATTAACCCAATGCAACAACCAATGGTGGGACGTAATTCTCCGTTTAAACAGAGATTAATCGCGGTTAGCTTTTAAACGATTTTGGTGAGACCTGCCTTGGTTGGTAAAATAAATGTTTGTGCTTGGGAAAGATAGAAATCAATTTCGATACCAACTTTCAGCGGGAAAAAAAACCTACAGCCATTTGTTGGACAGTTATACCTAGGACTGTTGTTGCCCCTATCGTTGTTGGTGACTTATGCCACTGTAACAATAATTTATATTCGGTTCAGCTTTTTTTACCCTTCGTCAAAGACATACAAACAGGACCAGTTTGAACTAGAAGAAACTTAAGACTTATCACCCCCGAAGGGCCCTTTGGTTTTTCGGGATTCTGACCCTTTCGTTCTGGAGTGTACCCTTGTTTTTTCTCCTCGGGGCAGTCTGACTTTTTTAGAGGACAAGGTTGTTACCAGAGGAGAGAAGAGGGTGAACGCTGCTGGTATCCGTGGTTTGAGGGATAGACATTTTGGAGCAACACGAAAAAAAAAGGAATAGCCACGGCTCATCTTTGGCTCATCTTTGGAAAACGACGCCGAATCCAGAGGAGTCATCCATATCTACAAATGATAAGTAGTATTCCAATTGTATTCCTTAGGCATTTAATTTTATAAAATTATTTAATCAAGACATATTTGTCTATGTATTTTTAAATGAGTTTAAATTGCTTCTTTCTCAAACACTAGGCCAACGAATTATTATTTTTACAGCCACTTGTTCAAGCCAAGCATGATTGAGAAGGAGGCTACACGTATTAAGGCAAAGGGGTACGCCTTTCTTTTTTAACGATCCCCACAAGGGTGAAAGTACTACTTATGCTCAAGTGGTTCTGTAAACGCCTCGCGCGTCCCCGGCTGCACTTTCTGAAGTCTGCACGCCTCGTTCTATACCTGCCCGCCTATTTTTACTGGAGCAGGTATCTTGGGTTTGATTAAAGCCTATGTGGCCGACGATGAAGCACAGCAGCGACAAAACTCTGGATTAAACATTTATTATTTAGATTTGTCAAAACATATATACACCTCAAATCATACTCAAAACACAGGGCTCAAATAAGACCGAGGACAAAAATAAATAGTGCCGAACGGAAAACACCTCTCTCGGTCTCAACTCCTTTCAGAAGAATGTCCGTTCCCCGTCGCTCCGACCGGGCATCTCCTTTTCACCCCTCTTCGTGAGGGCCGGGGTGGCATCCCCCCCCCGGTCAAGTTTTCGCCTATACGGGAAAATGTCCTTCTCCGCAGCTGGCGCGGGCGGGATCGCATCTCTCGCCCCCCTCCTGTAGAACTTGCCCACCCCCTCTCGGGGTGTCCATCTTCGGCAGCCGAAAAAAACCAGGGGCCCATGTAACACCAACTCGAGTCTTGAGTCTAGTATTACAGGTTCCTCATAATTTTAAAGCAGGGACCAAGCAGAAAACCCATAGGCTTAGACTGTCACTCCCAGAGGTATCGATTGAGAACTTGGAAGACATTTTGACCCCGAAAATAATTTACGTGCCCCCAGTCCCCTTTAATGAACTCAGAGGGTCTTAGCCGGCTCTGGCTCCGAATCCTCAACCTCTCAGTTATGAGTTATCGTTGCTTTGCGACTGAGGTACCGCGGATCATCCTTTTAGTGTATGTACGGTTAGTGTACATGGATTTAAAACCAATCTCGCAGAAACGATGCAATCTACATGCTTTCGAATTAGTTTATTGTTTATATAAAATTTAAGGTGGTCCACTTTTGTCGACTAACATTTGAAGAATGCTTTAAAAAAATATGATACTTAAACAAGGAAAAGATTTGATATAACTCCCTATGAAGTTTTGGTTTTGGAGAGATAAATTCTTGTAATTTCGGGATACCACAATTGGAAACTAATCGCGTTTTTGGCAACAAGTATTATTTTTTCCTAACATTATAAAACAATACCCTTTCTTTCCAAACATCACTTTAAAGTTTTAGCATGTAAAAAATGTAATTTTAAGATAAAATACGTCAAAATAAGTACAACAAATTTTTTTGCTGAGATGAAACAAAAATATTCACATAGAAATATATACATAGAAATATATATATAGAAAAATATTCACATATACATATATATATACATATACATACATATATATATATATATGTATATGTATATATATATATATATATGTATATGTATATATATATATATATATATATATATATATATATATATATATATATATATATATATATATATATATATATTATATATATATATATATATATATATATATATATATATAATTTATATATGTGTTTATGTATATAAAATTTAATATATATGATTTATATTTATATTTTATTTATATATTATATACTTTATATATTTTGTTATATATATTTAATATATATTATTACATACATATATAATATATATATATATACATAATTTATATATGTATATATATAGAATATATCATAAATATATATATATATACTATTTTTATAAATCATATAATACATATATATTAATATATAATTACTAAATTTAATATACATATATTTTTCAATTTTATAAAGAAAATATGTAAATAAATATGTAAATTATATTATATAATATATATAAATATATTTATATATATATATAATTTTGTGTGTTTTTAAATATTTTACTAAATAATATTTCAAAAATTTTATATATATATTTTATAAAATTATATATATATCCAATTGTATCTAATTTTAATACCAAACAAAGTAGAAATACTTTAAAATATTATTTTATAGTATATTACACTGTTTTTCAAAAAATATTATTTAGGCTATTGTTAATAGTGAGGTCAAATAAACCTTTACCTCCCTTGGAAAATCATTTAGCCCCCTCATTTACTTTAAAATTTTAAATAATAATTTCTATAAAACATTTACTCCGTTCTTTTTTTTCCGGTTTTATGCTAAATGTCAAAAAGCAATTTGTAGCGTACTTTATTACTTTATAATTATTCGACAGCTTAAAAATAATTTCATTAAAAAACAACAGTATTTTATAAATATAACCAAGTATTTTGCAAGTATAACCAAGTATTGTTTATATTTTTTTTAATCTGTACCTATTGCAGATACTATGAACTGTTTAGTTCAATAAACAGTCCAAAAGTGTGTTTAAATACCCGAAATTTAAATTTGTATTCAATTTAGCAAAGTTTCAAACCTTTTTTTGTTCAAAATATGCTTTAAAATCGGGTATAAACTTAATACAAAACGAAGTACAA
>CM063501.1:110999481-111029481 GCA_032207245.1 Pardosa pseudoannulata | reverse complement strand
GAAAGGATATATTTTTACTAAAGGCACCCGGTCACCCTTTATACATATTGACATTTTTAACATAAAACAATACACAAAACAACTGTATAAACCTTAACATCAACAATACTAAAGGACTTAATGCCTGTAATTATAGCCAAATGTAAATAAACTTAGTTCACTAAAACATACAAAATTTCCCTTTCGACTTTCATAATTGTATGCTGCCAAAATATCAGAGTTTCCCAAGCTGACATTTGTCTTGGCCGAATGGTTAGGGCACTGACCTTCGGAACCGGAGTTCGTGGGTTCGAGTCCCACTGAGGCATGGATGTTCGTAGCCGTTCGGAATCGGCTTTAAACAGTAGGTCCCGGTCTCATTAGCCCTCGTGTAGCAAAAAGTAGACCGTAGTGCTCCCAACCAACCAACCAACCCAAGCTGACATTTGTCTTGCTGTTAGTTAAAACACAAGAAAATTTATGAGAAGCCATTTCCCACTTTATACTTAATACTAGAAACCATAGTTCTTTTATTGGTGTTTGTTTGTTCTTATTGGTTTTGCTTACCTGCTCTACTTGGTATATGGTTCTTCATTTAATATGTAACCATTCTTAGACATAGTAGTCTCTATTTTTCATTTTATAGGTATACCCAGCGATTTGGCAAAAGATCCGTACATCATGGACGAAGAAAATCATCAGGAATATCGGCACGATTCAGAAGAATCTTTGATGACATCTGAGACATCATATGATTCTGACCAGCGCGGCACCTATTGCATAGTTCCTCGACGGCTGAGTCTGGGCACAATCATAACGACTTTGAAAGAAACTGTAGATTACTTCACTGAAGTTAAAAATAGGGTTGATAATTTGTTATCTGACAAAGAGGATCCATTAGAGGAAAATGCCCCAGATACTCAACTCCCCAGCCAAAGAATGTCATCCGATAATTCCATCATAATGACTAGAGACAATAAGATTAGTTCTCTCAATACGGCAGGAGTAAACGTTTCATCTCCTGATAGATCTACTTCAAGCTTTAGGCAATCTGGTTCTTCCAGCCCTGCATCCGACATAGAAATCATAGATTGCATTCCTGGAATCCCTGAAGGAATGCTAATTGATTTAACGTCTCCCCGGAAAGCAAGAAAAGACGAGAAATCCGTGACTAAGATGAATAGGTTTGAAATGCTTTCCGACATTGACTGCCCTAAAAACTTGAAGAACTTCAACCAAAGTATTTTCTCCCAAAAAGAGAACACAGATAAGGCAAACACCAAATGTGCCGAGGTCAGAGACACATCTGAAGTCTGTTTTACCAAAAATACTTCGGCAGCCGGTGATAATTCTGAGACCTTCAATGTAGATGCACGATATCCAGTAAATTACAATTGGAAAGGTGAACAAAGTGGAATAAATTCTCCAGAGTCCTTCTTCAGTCACAGTTACGAAACTAACTGTAATCTACAAAATTCGCCAAATCACCCGAGTTCTTCAGGAGAGAAAATTGGCAAAACAACAGATTCCAAAACATCCAGAAGCAATAGGTATCTGCTCCGGTCTTCAAAGAAACACACGAATGATGAAGTCATTCCCAATGAATTTGGCAGGACAACCAGGAAGACAGTGAAAGAAACGAAATGCTTAGGTTTGAGGGACGATTCTAGCGTAAAATCACTTTCCCAGATATCTGGAGTAAATAAGTCAAATGACCAACAAACACGCCACCCGAACGCAAGTAGCCAAACTGAGTGGGAATTAAGAGTATCATTAGGCTTGGAAGATCAAGCTCAAGAAACAGTTAATTTGCAAAATAAGGAAAAAGCTTTGGATGAGGCCCTTACTCAAGAGACTAAAACACAGAATAGCATTGCAAATAAAATTGATGAAAATGAAAAATCACTTTCAAAACGGCCACATGCTGGGCAGGTCAATAAACAGAAATGTTTTACAAATGCATCTAAAAATAAGAAAAGAACAAGTAGCTTGGAAACCAAAAAGATGAGAAAAATTATTCCTAGGAACTATCAGGAGATTAAAAAATGGACGGAACCAAAAAAACCTAATCAAATAAAAGACAACCAAAAAAATCACAGCTCTACTCAACATAAAGGTAGGCCTCGGAGTCTTAAAATATGTGATATTCTGAAAGGATTTAACAACCAACCTCACTCTTGCAGTAGCGAACCCCGCCCGCAAGAGTCCACTTCAGGAGAGATTCAGGAAATTGTTCAGAGTTCCCCGAATCATTCCTTAAAACCGAGAGACATTAAGAGCCAAAAAACTCTTCCTAACAGCAACAAAAATGTTTCAGTTTACAACCCACAGAAGATTTCTTTGAAAGACACACAATACCAGAATCTACTACACCAACCAAATAGTCCTATATCCACTGTTGGAAACATCCGAACAACAATAAAACAAACAGAAAAGGGGAGAACAGAGGTTCATGGATGTTTAACAACAAATTTACCAATTATGCCCTCCCAGCCCAATCCTAACATTATTTGTAGAAGAAGCCCATCACTTGAATGTGAAACTAATTTTGCAACTGAAAATGAAGATGGAGGTAATTCTTACTATACACATGCTCCTGAATTAAATCCTACACATTTACCTTTAGTTCAATCCTCGGCATTATCTGTAGCACCATATTACTCCACAGAAGGGCAAGGTAGAAGATTACATCTTCTTCCTGACAGCTATATACAATGCATTCCTAGTGAAAATATATCAAGTCCTGTTCTGGTTTTAAGCGCAACTAATAGTTTTGCGCACCAGGGGAATACACACTCTCGAGATCTTTACCCTTTGCTTCAGAATAACGGTAGGGACAATTTCCAGACACCATTTTACCAAAGCATGTACATTATCCAAGGAACCCCTCAAAACTTGTCTCAAATCATGCGCCCGAGTCCCACCCAATTCTGCCTAGGCACCACTGCTTATTCTTCACATAACCATTATTCTCAACCCGGAAATCAAACTTACAACTATACTTTATTACAACATCCTCAATCTGCATTTATTCCACCAATGATTGATTATTTGCAATTACACCAACACGATCATTGACTCTTATGAATTTCAGATTATTTACGTAAACTTTGGCACTTAACTGCAAAATAAAATTATTGCAGAAAAAAAACATCATATGCCCTCTTGTAGAGCAAAATTTCGGGCTCAGTTTTTTGTACATTTTTATTCTTTCATTCTTCAATCAGACTGAAAGACAACATAAGTATAAAATTCAACATCTGTAGTATTTCGACCAATTTCTTATGGACTGTATAAAGGGAAACTTCGAAAAGAAATTCTGAGCCCTGAACTAGATTCAAACCATTTCTTAAATTAAAACCTCATAAATTTGTTTAAATTTTAAAGTTTTTTTTTTTTTGAAGGAAATATAAAAACATGATCTGCTTAAATACGAATGTTGATTGAGTTAAAAACTTGTTCTTTTTAACTTTTAAACATGAAATGTTCAAAATTTTAATACTTGATTTTGTTCACTGTGATAAAAAAAAAAATTGTAAAAATACCGTAGTAATATATGCGCATTTAAAATTGCACATATATTACTGTTTAAATGTATAATGATGCCAAAAATGTTGTTTGTTTCTGTTGTACCAAAATGTTGTTGCCAAAAATGTTTCTGTTTTTTTTTTTTAATATTTCTAATTTTATATGTTTGTTTTCATGAGAAAACAGTTGAATAATCATAAACTTGTTTTTGTTTTTATTTAGTTTAGTAATATCAGGTTTGAAAAATATTTTAACATTAAAACAATCTATTTAGTGCTAATGTTGTTGGAAGCTCATTGCCATTTAACCCCATAATTTTCATGCCTGTCTGTCTTTCGGAAGCCTATTTGAGCAAATTCTGTCACACCCGTATATCTTAGGAATATCCTTTAGGGATAAAAAGTCACGGTAAATCAGTAATTATGACAATTGTACAGGGCCAGTCTGGACTGCTGAAGTGGCCCAGGAAATCTGTCATGCGACCAACTTTACTTCAAGTAGAAAATGAACGAAACAAAATTTCTCAGTACAGTAGAACAATTTTATTAATTTAGTATTATTTTGCTTTTTTTTATAAATAATTACAATGTTAATAAAGAGCTAACATAAGCAATCCTGGAATGGTGATAAATATATATATTTTTAATTTGTGTAATATTAACATTGATTTTTTTTATCTGATTTAATTTTACTGTTGCATATAAACTTTTAATGTATTTAACAGTAGAAATAGCATTGGGCTAGTTAACTGAACTGATTTTATTTTTGCCTACTTTATTTTACACTATAGTATATTTAGACTTTTTTTTAACTATTAATTGTTACTGCATAACGTTTAATTTTTTGGATTTTAACTTTTTTTTAAATATCAATTTTTTTAGCTATTTTGTATTTTTATAGGATAAAAATTAATGCCAGCTCATTTTGTTTCTGAGGAAATAAGATTTTTTAAATTTCAACCCTTCTTTATAAAAAGTTTTTAAAAAATTTTTGAAATAATTTTCTATTAAAGTAACTCATAAACGTATTTTTTTTTAAATACTATGCTTTTTAAAAAAAAATAACTACAATGTTAAATAAGAAATAATATTAGCAATCCTAAATTGGTTAAAAAAAAAAAAAAAAAAAAAAAAAAATTATTTCTGTAGTACTAAAATTGATAGCCCAGTGGCGTTAATGTAGCGCTTCGCAAAGTTGACTCAGCCTTTCACCTCTTCAGTGGGTAGACAAATTGAAGATCAAGAACTAAACGCTGGGGGTTCCGCGTAAGGTTGACCACCTAACCGGAACATATGCTTCGCACGCCAGGACCCTTGGTCTCGGAAACGGAGATTAGCACTGTAAGCCCTTGCCCCCTAGGGACTGTTGCGCCAGGGAGAGAGAATATTAATATTGATATTTTTTATCTGATTTATTTATACTGCTACATAAAAGCTTTTACTACATTTCACAGTAACAGCATTAAGTTCATTAACTGTTCTGATTTTATTTTTTCCTACTTTATTTTACACTATCGTAAATTTAGACTTTTTTCAACTATTATTTGTTATTACATAATGGTTAATTTTCTATATTTTGATTTCTTTATTTTTGCTTTTTCAGCCATTTTGTATTTTTGAAACATAAAAATAATGCCAGTTCATTTTGTTTGTAGTGAAGACATATTTTTTAAATTTCTACCCTTATTTGAGCTTTAAAAAATTCTTTAGATATAATCTTCTATAAAGTAACTTATAAACGTATTTTAGAGAAAAAATTATTTTTTCATACATAATGCAAGGTTAAATAACAGCTAAAATCAGCAATCTAGAAATAGTAAATAGTAAAGGTTAGAAATAGTAAAGGTTTTTTCAATATTTATGTAATATTAATATTGATTTTTTTATCTCGTTTGTTTATACTGTTGCATAAATGTTTTAAATACATGTTATAGTAATAACAGCATTGTATAAGATCATTGAACTAATATTTTTTTGCTTATTTTATTTTACACTATCATATATGTTGACTTTTTTAACTATTGTTCATTAAGTATAATGTTTAAATTTCTGGATTTTAATTTCTTTACTTTTGTTTTTCAGAAATTTTGTATTTTTGAAGGATAAAAATAATGCCAGTTCATTTTGTTTCTAGTAAAGAAAGATTTTTTTTTAATTTCTACCCTTTTTTAAGCTTTAAAAAATCTTTTAAAAATAATCTTCTATAAAGTAATTTAGAAATGTATTTTTTTTAACTTTATTATTCTTTTTTTATATCAATAATGCAATGTTAAATAAGAGGTAAAATCAGCAATGTAGGATAGTAAAAGATTTTTGTTATTTGTGCAATATTAATATTGATTTTTTATCTCATTTGGTTATACTGTTGCATAAATGTTTTAAATACATTTTATAGTAATAATAGCATTGCATAAGATCATTGAACTGATATTATTTTTGTTTATTTTATTTTATATTATTATATATTTTGAATTTTTTTAAAATATTATTCGTTATAGTAAAATGTGTAATCTTGATTTTAATTTCTTTATTTTTGTTTTCAAATATTTTGTATTTTTGTAAGATAATAATAATGCCAGTTCATTTTGTTTCTAGTGAAAAAATTTTTTTTTAATTTCTACCCTTATTTAAGCTTTAAAAAATTCTTTAGATATAATCTTCTATAAAGTAATTTATAAACGTATTTTAGAAAAAAAAATTATTATTTTTATAAATAATGCAAGGTTAAATAAGAGCTAAAATCAGCAATCTAGAAATAGTAAAGAATTTTTGTTATTTGTGTAATATTAATATTGATTTTTTTAAATCTCATTTGTTTATGCTGTTACATAAATGTTTTAAATACATTTTATAATAATAATAGCACTGCACAAGATCATTGAACTGATATTATTTTTGCTTATTTTATTTTACATTATCGTATATTTTGACTTTTTTAACTATTATTCGTTATAGTATAATGTTTAATCTGGATTTTCATTTCTTTATTTTTGTTTTTCAGCTATGTATTTTTGTAAGATAAAAATAATGCCAGTTCATTTGCTTCTAGTGAAGAAATATTTTTTTTTAATTTCTACCCTTATTTAAGCTTTGTATATTTAACTTTTTAAAACTATTATTCGTTATAGTATAATGTTTAATTTTCTGGAATTTAAATTTTAAATTTTGTTTTTCAGATATTTTGTATTTTTGTAGCATAAAAATAATGCCAGTTCATTTTGTTTCTAGTGAAGATATATTTTTTAAAACTTCTACCCATATTTAAGCTTTAAAAATTCTTTAGATATAATCTATAAAGTAACTTATAAACGTATTTTAGAAAAAAAATTAATTTACTTTTTATAAATAGTGTAATGTTAAATAAGAGCTAAAGTCAGCAATTTAGAAATAGAAAAAAAAATTATTTGTGTAATGTTAACTTTTCTATCTCATTTGTTTACAATGTTGCATAAATATTTTAAATACATTTTATGGTATTAACAGCACTTCGCAAGTTAATTGAACTGATATTATTTTGCTTATTTACTTATTTTATTTTACACTATGGTATATTTAAATTCTGTTTAACAATTATAAATTATTGTATAATTTTTTGCTTTCTTGTTTTAAATATGTGCGATTCCATTTTTTGCCTATACCAGTGGTTCTCAAACTAGGTACAACGGAACCTTGAGGTTCCATGAGAATTTGCCAGGGAGGCCTTGGCAATAATCAAATATAAAAAACACCTGTCCTGTTATTAATAGGCAGTTAGTGATTCCTTATCCAGACGGCCTTATTCCCAACCCTAAATCTAAGATTTAATTAAGGTGGAAACTTTAACACTTCCCTTACAATTTTTTGGTGAAAAATTGCAAAAATTCATCACATCTTTTATTTTATTATTAAATACAAGGAAACAAAACAAAATATGTAGGTTTTAAGTTGAATTTTTAATTTTTTTACAGGTGTTAAGGTATCCGTCTACCTTCGGAGAAATTTTTTCTTTAAACATAGAAACTAGTTCATGTTTTTACATTTTTAGGTTTATTTTTTATATTATCATAGAGAATTGCACTTAAAAAATTTATTCCTGGAGAAGTTTTTATAAAATTTCTAATAAATGAAGAAAATTTAGTAAAAAAATCGGGTTTTTTCAAAAGGTCTAATTTTTTAATAAATTAAATTATTTCAATATTTTTTGATGAAACACATTTCTTATACCCTGGACTAGTGAATAAGCTAAAATCTTTGCTTAACTTACATTTGGTATAAAATTTTGGTCCTTCAAAATAGAACACATTGAATTTTTAATGAATTTTCATTATCTTTATATCTAACTATGAGTATAACATCATCAAAAATTATCCAAATTTAAAGCTTTTCGGTCATTTACTAGTAAATACTATCAAAAGCATTCATAATAATTTTCAACGAAATATTTTAAGAACTTTTTTAGAAATCACATTTCAAGTTTCAACATTTTATTAAAACTACCGTTCTAAGGAAAACGCATTTGAAGTTTGTGAAAGCAACTTTAACTATTAAAAAATTAAAATACATGTTTAAAATTCCCCACACTTTCTTGCTTCAAAACTTTCTAATTGCCAAGTTGCTAATTATTAAAAATACTAGACAAATGTTTAAACTAATCTTCATGAAAATTTAAAAAGTGTTGTCCAAAAAATGCTCTTTAAAAGGCTTTAAACTCTCAACTTCCGGTTCGGACGTCGCTACTTCCGTTTCGTTTTGACAGCTGTCACTAATGTTTAAACAGCTGTAACTTTTCTTTGAAATGCCGTAGAGACAAAACTAAAACATATTTAGAAGCCTAAAAGTTGAAATTTTACAACAGAGAAATTTTAAAAAAATATGATTTTTGGCAAAAAATGACGTTTACAACGTAGACGGATACCTTAAAGCATTTAGTAGATATTAGTTTACTATCCCAAGTTATCTCGGGCAAATGGAAAAATGTTAAATATTAGTCTTTGTATGATAGTTTTTAAAACGAGGGACAACACAATGGGATGCCTAATATTCTGTACACTGGTATCTGATCTCTTTTCTTACATCCGGAATCTGTTTTATGGGGGCACAGAGTACATTTTCTCCTTGGATGCGATTTTTTTTTTTCAGTAGCAGGAATAATATCTGGAAAATACCTTGAGGTTAACCTGAGTAGTAAAGGACTAATGCTCGGTCTTAATGGCGTGGCAGAAAACTCTTCGCGATGATTTTCTGAAATTAGTTTTAAATCAGTTTAAAACACGTGACCAGTTCCACCAAAAGATCCAACCATCAAAACTTGGCAAACTGCTAATCAAAGCTGAATATTTCCTTTCATTTCCTCCAGGACGAGTAAAACAGCGATGTATTTTGATTCTAATATTTCCTCTTTACACTTTATTTTGTGATTGGTTACTATAGTTACTAGTAGTGATTATTGTATTATTTATGTTTTCTAATAGTGTATTCGCCAAGCAGAGTACATTTTCTCCTTGGATGCGATTTTTTTTTTTCAGTAGCAGGAATAATATCTGGAAAATACCTTGAGGTTAACCTGAGTAGTAAAGGACTAATGCTCGGTCTTAATGGCGTGGCAGAAAACTCTTCGCGATGATTTTCTGAAATTAGTTTTAAATCAGTTTAAAACACGTGACCAGTACCACCAAAAGATCCAACCAACAAACTTGGCAAACTGAATATTTCCTTTCATTTCCTCCAGGCCGTGTAGAACAGCGTAAAAGCGATAAATGTATTTTGACTCTAATATTTCCTCTTTACATTATATTTTGTGATTGGTTACTAATAGTTACTAGTTGTGGTTATTATATTGTTTATTTTATCTAAAAGTGTACTCGCCAAGCAGAGTACATTTTCTCCTTGGATGCGATTTTTTTTTTTCAGTAGCAGGAATAATATCTGGAAAATACCTTGAGGTTAACCTGAGTAGTAAAGGACTAATGCTCGGTCTTAATGGCGTGGCAGAAAACTCTTCGCGATGATTTTCTGAAATTAGTTTTAAATCAGTTTAAAACATGTGACCAGTTCCACCAAAAGACCCAACCAACCAAACTTGGCAAACTGCCAATCAAAAATGAATATTTCCTTTCATTTCCTCCAGGCCGTGTAAAACAGCGATAAAAGCGATAAATGTAATTTGACTCTAATATTTCCTCTTTACATTATATTTTGTGCTTGGTTACTATAGTTACTAGTGATTATTATATTATTTATGTTTTCAAAAAGTGTACTCGCCAAGCAGAGTACATTTTCTCCTTGGATGCGATTTTTTTTTTTTTCAGTAGCAGGATTAATATCTGGAAAATACCTTGAGGTTAACCTGAGTAGTAAAGAACTAGTGCTCGGTCTTCCTGGTGTGGCAGAAAAACTTCACGATGATTTTCTGAAATTAGTTTTAAATCAGTTTAAAACATGTGACCAGTTCCACCAAAAGACCCAACCAACCAAACTTGGCAAACTGCTAATCAAAGCTGAATATTTCCTTTCATTTCCGCCAAGCCGAGTAAAACAGCGATAAAACAAATCATACTGACAAAATCGGCTTCGCCCAAGTTTTCTCGAGATAATAATTAACTGCAATATATACGAACCCAAAATAACTCAGGATAATCAGGCAAGCGGTTAAGTATAAATTAAGTTCAAAAATGTTTGAAACGATGTAATTTTGAGAATCCTAGTCATGAAAAGCAGGTAAGGGGTCAGAAATCCGTGAGAGCTGGGTGAAGTTCTTGTAAACTGCAAATGTACAAAAAACAAGCCGTGATTAGTACTTTGAAATAGAAAATATGATTCGTTTACAATGCAAAACGGTATATTAATTATACTCTTGATGCATGATGCATGCTACAATAAAAATTTAATTTTTTTATGATTTATTGCATAAACACAGCATAGGCACATTACATTTGATAAATAAGATATCTAGGAGAAGCAATAAGAAGGTAAGGGATGTATAAAGGGTAGTGCTAGTGTTAAAACAAATCACTCTCTTTTTACTCTAACTAAAAAAACTCTCTTTTACCGACAAACGCCATTTTTATTATGACATCAACTTCAGAAAAAAAATTCTAAATTCTCAAAAAGAAATAATAACTTTTCTATTTTTTGAAACACGAACTTTTAGAAAACATAAATAATATAATAAACACAGCTAGTAACTATAGTAACCAAACACAAAATATAATGTAAAGGAGAAATATTAGAGTCAAAATATTTTATACAGCTAGTATAATGAAAAATCTTTAAATCAGTTTCATTCATTTCATTAAAAGCAACTGATTATTAAACTTGCACCGTTTTCAGTTCATTTCGTTTGTATTCACAACAGCATTAAGGGTAGGCGTGCTTCGAAATATTATACTCGACAAAAATACTGCGGTGAAAAAAGCTTGAGAACCGCTGGTCTGTACCTACATTGATGCATTTTATTTTTTAAATGATATTAAACTTTTATTGTGTTTATTTTATTTTGTTTTAATTCAAATTTTTATATGTTTGCAAGTTTTTGTTATTCGGTAGTTTTTTCTTTGTTTTAAATGTATGTGCTTGTAGTTTGTAGCCAATAAATGTGTTTGTAAAAAACTACCTTATTTTTTGTAGTTATTTTCGTAATGTTCTTATTACTCGATTTCATCATCTTATTACAGCCTAGTTTTATTTTATTCCTGTCGCTGCACGACCATCAGGGTCGATTTTAGCTTTATATTTTCAGTCACAATACAACTCAACTTAAAATGATTTAGTTTAATCGTCAACATCAAACAAGATGTTTATAACTGCTCAAAGAGCCACAGAGGATGAAGAAAATTCCAATTACCACCCTCCCAAATCAAGGCCAGGTGTAAAGAGCCACACTGAAGGATAGTTGTTGAGTTATGCCAAAAGAGACGACACTGGCAAAAGACTATTACAAACTAATGGCATATAATGTGCGTCACTCAGCATGCATATTCTCCATTTAATCAGAGATTAATCATTAGGCGTTAAAAGACTGTGGTGAGACCTGCCTTAAAATATGCATATCTACCGTATAAAATATACAAGAAGAGATCAAACTCGTTAAAATACTTGGGTATGAGCGAACATTGAAAATTTTTGCAATCGCAAAACAGAAAATTGGAAATAGGTGCAACAAATACACATCGTATTAATGGCTGGTCTCACCAAAGTCGTTTAACGACTAACAACGATTAAACCCCGTTTAAACGGAAAATTGCTTCCGACCATTGGTTGGCGTTATAGGTTAATCACGGTTAGCCGTTAAACGACTTTGGTGAGACCGGCCCTAATTATGACAGTTAAAATACACAGTTTTTATCGGCATGTGCTGGTCCGTTATTACCTGTTCAATAAGCTACTGTTTTCTTAACAAGCCGAAAATCAAATATCATAATTAAAACAGCTTTTCACCATGTGTAAAGGTTTTTTAACTGGCACTCATCTTGAAAACTTAAAATTGAATACATCGAGACTTAATTGTTTTTAAACTTAGTACTCAACTTATCATTACAAGCTTTTACGGGTGAATATAATATTCACTCATAAAATTTATATTATTTAAAAATCCTACATTCAAATGCTGCATTGAAATATTTAGATCTGGTAATTCCTTTTCTCCAAATATTTTTCTTTGTGACATATTTAATTTTTAACATTTTTAATTGAATGGGAATGTTAAAGTTTATGCTAATATGAGATTTAATAATTTACATTCAAGTAACAGAGATATTAAGATTAATTTTGCAAGAAGACGGCTGTTTTCTCCTTTGCAATTTTTCCTCTTAAGGCCAGCTTCACCAAAGTCGTTTACTTGCTAACCGTGATTAATCTCTGTTTAAACGAAGAAAAGCGTCCTACCATTGTTGGTTCCATGGGTTAATAGAGGTTATCCGTTAAACGACTTTGGTGAGACTTGTCCTAAGATTGTTTTGTATTCTTTGTCACAAAACTGTATTGGTTTGGAAAAATACACTTTATAAAATTCATTTGGTATTTTTGAAAATACGAGTTAAGAGGCACAAAAGCAATACTGACGAAGCAATCGTACTTTTTTATTCTCTGCTATCTGATTCTTAAACCATTCTAGTGAATTTTCATTTCAGCATTAAAGTTTATTTGCAGAAGTGATTATCTCAGTTTTCTATTCTGAGCAGTTGAGGTAGCATCTGCCCTAATATTAAAGATATGCATTATTAAACTGAGAATACAATTTCACATGGTGAAAAGATACTTTAAATATTACATTTGTTTTTTGGCTTATTAAGAAAATAACTTGTTAAACAAGTAAAAATGGATCTGTACATGCCGATACAAGTTAAAAGTTTTAACTTTCCTAGTTAACGTGCTATGTATTCGTTCCGACCATTTCCCAGTTTCGGTTTGGCAACTGCAGGAATTCAAATTTTCTATGTTCGCGCATGCCCAAGACAACTTATACGGTCTCATCAAGGAGTACTACTCCATGGGTCTCAGCTCGTGTGTTTTAAACTCCAGTACTAATCCCACACATGTGTGGATTTTAGTCTTTTCATCAAGTTTGTATAATGCATATCTACGTGTAAATTTACCTTGTATTAGTAAGTGCAAAGCATAGTTAAACACTAACATGTGATACGGCTGACGTATGTTGGGACTAAAGGAATAACTGTAATATTCTTGTAAAATATTTTCACTTTCAGCTTCACTGAAATTATTTAAAGGTAATCAGAAAGTTCTTATTAGACTTCTATTTTCTAGAAGTAGACTAAATGACTTTGAAAATCGTACTTTTTTTATTCTCTGCTATCTGATTCTTAAACCATTCTAACGAATTTCAATTTCAGCTTTAAAGTTTATTTCTAGAAGTGATTATTTCAGTTTTCTATTCTGAGCAGTTGAGGTAGCATCTGCCCTAATAGAGCAATTTCAAACAACGTCACGAACTACTTTAATGCCCTTCCCATTCATTTGCATGTTTACGACAGCCAATAGGCTAACAATAAGCTGCCCTTCCGTTTGAAACAAGAGTCAGAATTGTTATAAGTTGATATGTACCCTGCTGCTTGAAATCGCCTTATATTATTGAACTGAGAGTACAATTTCACATGGTGAAAAGATACTTCAAATATTATATTTGTTTTTTGGCTTATTAAGAAAATAAAACAAGTAAAAATGAACAAGTAAAAATGGATCTGTACATGCCGATACAAGTTAAAAGTTTTAACTTTCCTAGTTAACGTGCTATGTGTTCGTTCCGACCATTTCCCAGTTTCGGTTTGGAAACTGCAGGAATTCAAATTTTCTATGTTCGCGCATGCCCAAGACAACTTATATGGTCTCATCAAGGAGTACTACTCCATGGGTCTCAGCTCGTGTGTTTCAAGCTCCAGTACTAATCCCACACATGTGTGGATTTTAGTCTTTTCGTCAAGTTTGTATAATGCATATCTACGTGTGAATTTACCTTGTATTAGTAAGTGCAAAGCATAGTTAAACACTAACATGTGATACGGCTGACGTATGTTGGGACTAAAGGAATAACTGTAATATTCTTGTAAAATATTTTCACTTTCAGCTTCACTGAAATTATTTAAAGGTAATCAGAGAGTTCTTATTAGACTTCTATTTTCTAGAAGTAGACTAAATGACTTTGAATGAAGCCTCGTGGAACTGATTACCTGTGCTGACTATTTCATTACATTTATTAAATTTGCTTTCCTATCATTACATCCATTCATTAGTTATCTCATTAACGTTCCTAAAATAAGTTGTGTCTACGAAGAATGTGTCGTTAAACTTAAAGAAAACTGAAGAGCTAATCTAATTTGGGAAAAAAATGTTAGTAATGAGATTAGACTTAATAAAGTGGCTGATGAAGTTAATAGCGTTAAACTGAAGATGTAAATTTTGTATAATTATATAAATCCAAATTCGATATCTGTAAGACTTAAGAATTTTGCAAGTATAATTCAATTAACAAATTGTATATGTAAGTGATTAAGAATTATATTGAACTGAGACTTTAAGCAATTTAAAATCTTAAAATATCATTAAATTCACTGCTTGTAAATTTTTCGCTATTAACGTAATGAAATTAAATGATGCTACACAAGTAGCATTTTAGTTGAAACTCTGTACTGGTATGTGTTCGGAGCCGCATGTCCCGGTCCTCTTAGCGTTTAGCCAAACATTAGACCATAGCACTTCAATTCAAATATTTTATTATACCTGAATTCCGTTATGAATTCCATTCTTCTCAATTTACCCACATGTAGCGTACTAAAATATTGGACTCATCACTTTTTTTTCCTAAGTTTTGGAATCAATATCAACTACATTAATTTTGACAGACTGTTTTAACATTTTTAATTAAGACAATTTGTAATTTAGTGGTGGATCTAGTAGAAGCATACATTCAATCGTAGAACTAAGTTTTCCATGCGGGTTTTGTATCTAATATTTTATGGTACTTTAACTCTGTAATGCTTGCTAAGCACTTGCTTAGATATGAAGCAAGAAAACAGCTGTTATTAATGCCGTGGACACTATTTTTTCAGAATTTAATCTTTTTTACTGGTTGATAATATGTAGATTCGAATGAATGTGCAGTTCTTATTCCTAATACAGTTGTACACATCGATCGCTGAAACATTCATCATCAAAGTTTTTCCTTTGATAATTTGTGATAGAGAAGTTTCATTTCAGTCTAATTGTCAATCCTAAAAACAATCTAATCCATTTTCGGATATCTTCTCTTGTTATAACTTTGGACCTACATTTTATCGGGTTTCAAATATCACACAAATTTACTTTTCCTGTGCATGTACATGGACTAAAATCATGACAATTAGTTTTGTTGGGTTCTCTACTCCCCATAAATCTTCTTCGCTCGGGCTTCACAGCCATTTTGAGAATTGTGACTGGCAATGACTTTTTGCAAGGGCACTTGTGCCGGATTGGTGTAGTGGATAGCCCTGTTTGTGTTCTGTTCCCTTCGTAAAATGTTATGGATTTTACTTACTTGACAAGCTGCCCAGCACTTTGTTACTTGAACTTCTCTACTGACAACTTTGTTTCCAAGGCCAGTTTTTATTGGGATGCCAGAGGGCTTATGGCCGATGCGGTCGCAGCCCTGGCGTAGAAGGAAAAATGTTTTGTCTAACACAAAGCTTCAGTTTACGATATTATGTTATGTGATATACAAAATACCTCTTTTCACGAGGTTTCTTCTATGAATGGCATCCTATGGTGTTTAAAAATTATGGGTGATCACTAATGAAGAGCGGCTACATTATGCAAAGTTGTTTTAACTTTATTTTACTCTACAATTCATTATAAGTTATATTTTAAATATTGATGAATATATATTTTGCAGAAATGACTCTGCATCAATTTATTAAACTGTTTATACAATTCGTTTAGATTAAAAATTGGTTCTAAGTAGAATACATATATTAAATTCATCGTATCTCTGTTTTCTTCAGGCAATCTTCATTCACTTTTGTCATATCTTTAAATCCAGCATTTGAAAGAATTTTCTACTGGACAGCTTTCCTTTAATATCAAAATTAGTACTCTAAAGCATCTAAAATTTCAATCACTAGCTTTATTTAGCCATACAAAATCCTGAGTATAAAAGCACACCTGTAACTATTTTTGTGATTTGCAAAAGTTTTTCGTTTTTACTATTGAAATCCCTATCATATTCTGTATTTTCTTCACTATCTTTATCGTTCTTATATGTATTACTGTATCTTCACAAATGATGAAGTAAGCGATCTTTAGAAATGCAGTCTTGCTTTGTTTTTATATTTCCAGTGTATACTTTGCAGTGCTAAAGCTGCATGCAACATTGCTGGAAACACTTCAGCAGTTTTTTTCCAATTCTTCCATTCTTTTAATAAACGAATTTTCTTAAAATTTTTCTGTGAGATCTCTTGGATGACTAATTCTTCTATTTCATTTGGTGCTATTGTGTTTTCAGAATATGACTCTCAAATATTTTCCTTCCTGTGTAACAAATCTGGTTAGAAATAATAATACTTGATAATTATTAGGGATGTTAATACTGATATTAGTTAAGACCAAATTTTGTTCAAAATACTTGGTAGAGTGTATTATAAATGTTAATCTTATGCTAAGTTTAGGTGAGGATATATGCCAGGTTTGACAGGTTAAAATTAAGTTAGGTTAGCAAGTCATTAAGACATTCTCTCTGGCACAGTATACGCGTAAAAGCGTAAATTCGTTCCAAATTGTATTCTAAATTTTTAAAATTAGGATATAGATAAAGCATTTCTCGATTCCGACCGGAGAACTTACCTATTTTAGTTGGGGGTTTAACAGTAAATTTATATTTCTTCTGTCCTACATTTATCTCTAATTTTCCTTCTATACAGCCGAAAACGAGAAAGACGGTTCATAGGTTCAGGTAAATGAATATATATTTTTTCAATTTCTGTCAAACCTGACATTAATGCTTCATCTAAAAAACATAGTTTTGAGAGAAAGTTCATGGGTTCGAATTCCTCTGTTGGAATGGATATTTATAGCCTTTCAGAATAGACTTTAAGCACTTGGTCCAGATCCGATTCAACTTAGTGTAGCCAAAATAGATCACTGTGTTCTAAATCCACCGATTGAGAAAACATGGATTATATGGCAGACGATATTACGGTACAAAAATTTGAGTTCGTACTACAAAATATTTAAATATCTAGCTTTTCCAAATTGAAAACTTTCCAAACACAGATCAGTGGGTACTTTTTACTGGGATTCATCTGGATGTTAAGGCTACAAGTTTTTAAAATCAATAACTGTTTTATATTTGATATCCTCGTTGCAGTGTAAAAAATTCAACAATAAGTACAACAAACTTTTCTCTGTACACTTTTAACAGGCCCAAAAATGTTCTTGACTTTTAAATAACTCATCAGCCACAAAAATTAAGATGTTATGGAGGATTTGTTTTACCTATTAATTACATGTGTCTCATAATACAGCGGTGCTTTTAAAATATTATTGAAGCATTGGATAAGACTATTGAAGAAGTTGGTTTTGCAGGACTTAAGTCTTTGAAAAATTTTACCCGAAAGTCTGAAATAATCCTCATAACAGAATTAAATATTCTGTAATAAATCTAAAACATGAGACCACACTAATGAGTAACGCATCTAAGGAGACTACAATCATGCAACTACCATCTATCATCTTTTTAAAGAACTCTCTGCGTATAATATGTATAAACTATATTGTAAGCCGAAAACTTTCCCTCGAGACGTTGACAAGAGCTACCATTTAAAATCACCTAGATAAACATTTTGGCAAGACCGGACAATACAGGAAGACAATACAGACCCAAAATTTGATGGGTGAATGCAGTCGAGTGAGACTGTCTTGTTCTTAAGATCAATAAATGGAGGAGTCTGGTTGAAAGCAGATATACCCGGAATCTACTGGTTCACAAGGCCTTGACCCTGAGCTTTCGCATCATGAATATTTCAATATTCTTTGGAATTTTGCATCTTCATCTCTGAGAACATGCACTTTTTTGGAAACTAAGTAGGTATGTGTGAAGAAAATTCGCCCACGAAAGTCATTCTTTTGCCATTGAATCGTTATGAGAACACCTAGGAGTTTTAGATACCCAGGCGTAACATGCACGGATATCAAACAAGACATCCATCTGTTTGTTCTGCACATGGACACTATCATTTTCGACAACCTAATGTGAATGTGACCTTAAAGTTCTTAAGTATATCCCAGATCTCTTCTCAGGTAAGACATTTTAATTATAGTTTTGATTGCACAATAATCATGCTTAACAAGTCCTTATATTTCTTACTGTACTGGCTTGCTCCTGGAATCTTAGTTTCAAACGGGTAGTGTAGAATGCCTTAGTTTCCTAAGATAGAAATAACTTTAAACTCAAATGGGAGAAAAACGACTGGTAGCTAACTCTAGTATTTAAATTCTTTTCAAACACTTGAAACTCTCAAAATTATTTTTTTCAATAATCACATATTTCACAATCTTGCATGGCATTCGTTATTTAAGATTACCACTTCCAAAGTTAAAATTATTTCAATTATAAATTGATTTCTACAGAATTGAAATACAAAACCTAATTGTTGTAAATTAAATGTTTAATCTTTTGCTCACTATTTCTTTTGCAACGAATACGTCAAGCTTTTCTTGAAGCCTTATTTAATTTTAAAAACTGTTTCCACTTATTTATTCCACTTATTTTTTTTATGTTTAACTCAAAATGTCAATAAATTGACACAACTAAAACATTTAAACTAGATTATTGGGAATAAAAACTAATTTAAAACTCAATGGGTTAAATTCTAATGTTTCACTACAACTTTTGAACTAAGTCATCAATTTCTCATAGACTCCTATTGATTTCCCTTAAATATGAACGTTTTTCATATTTTGTATGAATTTTGCTTGTATTTTTTTTTCTATTACTTGATGCCTAAGTACTTTACTAGTTATATTTTAATTTTAGCTCCCACTTATATATCCCATAACTGTAATTGTATAATAAAATTTTAACATTTGTTACGGAAAGTCTTGAATAATGTAATAATACTAAATTGCATTTAGAAACTATCGGTGCGTTTTGCCGAAAACTAACAATGACCACTGGTAACATTTAAATTTTATTTTATAGGTAAACTTATGTAAAGATCACTACTTTTGTGAAAAGAATTATTGCTCAATCCCCTGTAGATGGTCCGAATATGCTCTATTACGAGAATGGCATCAATGAATATGTAATATAGCCTGGAATTTAAATGAACAGCTGAGTAGGAATGTCAACAATTGTATCTCGTCTTCAGACGGTCATACATGGAAATAAACTCAGCTTGAAGCAGAAGGTAAGGCACAACAACTTCTAATTCTGTATTCTCAAGTTACATATCTACAATTTAGAGTCAATGTCATTTTCTCAGTTTAATGGAGGCTTTTGTTGATTGTTGCTATCTTATTGCATTAAATTATAAAATTTGTTCTTAAACTCCTCAAAAAAAAAAAAAGACAGTTCGAAGTTTACACCGCATCCCAAAGTTTCATTTACATCTTGACTAGTTTTGCATGATTATTTCAACGAATTGTGTCCTAATGGATAGGTAGCTGCTCTTAGTTACCTGGGTTAGCAGGTTTGAATCCTGTAGACTTGTTGGGATTCGTCTTTATTCAGTAGTTCTCGGTTTCATATACCTTTGTGTAGTAAAACAGTAGTGGATCCCCAAACCAAATATGTAATTTTTTCTGTAACATAAATTTTCTATAATGTAACTTTAGTTAATTTAAATTGATTGGAGACTCTAAAAGCAATGTTTATACAAATGTAATTTCAATCTCGTTAAAAATTATGTATAACTTGGGCAACAAAGAGTACAAGGTTTGTAAGAAATTTCGTTCGTGGGTACGCTTAAAAAACGTGGTGTCATAGAGAAGAGTCTTCAACCGTATTTTAAGACCACATCCCATGTCATCTTGAACCAAAATATACTAAAATTCATTATTCTGAGAAATCTGCACGGTCTGTATCAGGAAAAGGAACTGTGAACGCAGTCCATTGCCTTTTTCAACATGTACATGTCAATATGTAGCAAGGCCTATAGACAATAAGGTTAATCCATTGCCAGGAGTAATTTTATTGCATTAAACTGAATTTTGCAATGCTAATGGTGTAAAGTTTCAATATGCAAGGTTAAAAGTTCAGTTTTGGTAATATATATTTCTATCCTATATCTGAGGTATCAAGAAAATGAAAAATTTAAAATTCTCAATTCCAATCTACGATTTATTTTTAGCCATTTATGCAAAAATAATTTAATGTTTTATTTTATCTTTTACAGTGACGAATGTTTGGAATAATACTGATTTGCTGCTCTTGTTCTTCGGGGGACATTTAGATGTAATGAAAAGCATTCCTCCAAATGATTTGCATGGAATTGAATCACTGGGAGTCTTCCTAACCTGCTGAAGATTCCTTCAGAACAAGATTTGAAAATAGATGAACTTTAAACATTTAATGTTTTTGGACTGATCAACGATGTCATACGTACTCAGATCTATGCGAAGTGGTTTTTATTTTGTATTGTGAAAAATTTCAGTGTCCTGGAACTGGCGAAATGGGAAAATTATTTTCTACTTGTCCCTTTTGTGTAGATGGGACTTCTTGCTGTTTTTTGTATTATGCTGTTTTGTGTGTGGCCTCTTTATTTAATTCCCACAATTATGTGAATTCACAATCTACAACTACTTACCTACCACGACACAGTCAATACAAAAATCACAGATTAAGGCTTACATCTTGAAACACATTTCCATTTGCTATGTATGGTATTGATCATGAGATGTATGGAAAATTGGTGTAACTTAGATTGTAACATGGCCATGTTTTTAACATAGTTATTTAGTTTAGCTATTAGAATATAAATAGATTAGTATAAGTATTAGTGTAGTATAGTGTAATGTAAGTAGTTTGTAGAGGCGTAATCGTTTCCGGAAGCAAGTGTTTTTACATTACAAATCAGTGTGATAAACAAATATTTCATAAGCTTGTGCAGTCTTCTGACAACTCTAAAACACAAAACAAAGGGGGAAATATTCTTTTTATATGTCTGTTTGAAATTAGTTCAAACCTTTAACAAGGTTTACGCTTTGCAAGATTACAGGATATGATACTTTTTAACATGAACAAATTTAAGACGATTCTCTTGGTAAAGAATTAGTTCCAATGAAAACAAAATATTGAAAAACGGCTCGAGTTTGTACATACAGTATTTTGTATACTGCGTCATATATAGCTATCCAACTTGAGCATTTACCTTGTACACAAAATATAAAATAAGTTGATTGAAATCATCTAAGACTATAACTCCTTTGGAATCCGAAATTAGTGACTCAATATAATGAACCTTTCAAACTATACTAAACCCTTTTATTATACAAAATAAAATTATAAAAAAGTGTTCAATTTTTAATGTTTAAATTCTTTTCTTTCCATCCGTACTATTGACATCTGTTTTATTAAACGCAAAATCCTTTCTGAATATGAAAATATTCTAATTACAGGTGTATTATATATGTACATATATAGAAACAAAATTGTGTGGTTACTTGTATTCATATGTATAAACTAAATAAAAAAATTTCAAAACTAAAATGACGTTATTTGCTCAAATATTAAAGTCTGTATTAGTTTAGCCCTACCCTCTTTCAGATTACCTTTTAAGGGGTTTTAGAGTCAGGTTTGTGTCCCGATCTGCGTAGCCATCATTTTGAAAAGATATTTAACAGTATAACAGATATTTAACAATATAAACAAACACATAGTTTGTTTATATTAGTGGTAACAAGTATTGAACAAGTTATATCTACCGGTATAAAGGAGTAATACTTCCCTACATCTTGAGCCATGTGAGATAATGCTAAGTAGAAATAAAACTATAGAATGTCATAGATTCTGAAGCACTATGTTTTAAATCAAATTTGTAAATGAAATTTTTCTATAGCTCATAAAGATACCGTGTTTGGAGTGTGTAAAATGTTAAAACAAAATGCGATAAGTCATTAAAAAATAAAGTATTGCTTATAAAAGATTTATGAAGAATTTTCCGTTTTAAATGTAACATTAAATATTTTAAGAAACAATCTTGGATAGTTCTATTAAAGACGCGCTTTTCCGAACCTATTTCTTTGGTGTCTAATTTTAGTTTGTTAAGAAAGAACGAATGTAAAGAATAAAGGTCAAGTCAAAATTAAGAATATAGTCAAGAAATATTGGAAATGAAAGCATTCCAATATGAAAATAGTTTCATGTGAAAAATATAGCACTAAAATTAGTACCTCATTTTTTCCCCGAGATAGTTCAAAATTGTATTTTCGAAATTATTCTCTGGTTATAGTAAGAGCTTGTAGCAAATATTACTTTGGTAACAGTGAGAGTTCTAGGTCCGTACGTGCATTATCGATAATTAACATTGCAATGGTTTTAACTGTGCTAATAGCAGTGGTAGGTGTTCATGCAGGGTGTGCAGAGAGCAACAATAATAATAAAACCATAAAAATGTACATTAAACACTTCTTAATTGTTTATTATTCATTTGTACACAAAATCCATACGTCTATCCGTATTACTAATAAAATAACGAAAAACTTATATTTTCAGCAAACGTAACACCACACGGCGCCCGCCGCTGTGGTGCCTCATCCGGATGCTTATTGGTGCCGACAAACCGAACGTCTATTCCACGTGCAGAAGATTTCGCTGCACGCTGGCGCAATAGAACGAACTGTTTCTCGTTCGGTCAGTGGATTAAATTATATTTATTAATTGTTTTTAACATTTGGGAATCATATATTCTGCGAAAAACATCTTCACAGTTTTTAAAAACAAAACCAGGGATATGGTGTTACAGATATAATTTATATGCTGTCTGTAAAACACAATGAATGGTAAAATTTGGACTGTTCTGTTAAAATTTGTTTCTTTTTTGTCTAACAAAACAAAATTGTTTTTCAGCGAATTATTTCTATAAATATAATACATCACCGAAATTACTTTACCACACTAAAACATTTCCCTTTTTATTGATGAAATACTTCTTTTATATTTCCATGAAAACAAAATTTTACAATATATAAATTTAAACATTTACTGTCTGCAAAATTGTGTGTCCAGTTAATCAGTTAAAAAACCAAATGTCCTCGCGTAAATCCGTAAGAAACGTAAGTCCTCGCTCTAATACAACGCTTAATAAACCGTAAATTCGGATGATTCTGAATGCCAAGTGCAGGAAAAATAGCTGCACTTGCCTCAGTGCTATAGTATGCTGTGCTTCTCCAGTAGCCCATACATATAAAGCGTGATTTTCTATTAGTGCGCATTGCGTACATATAAAAATTTCTTATGTTCGTTTGCTTTTGAACGCGCTACGTGGTGCAGCACCTAGTACCGCACGCACTGCGAGAATACAAGCAAGCAAATCAACATAATATTTGAATATATTATAAATAATATTTATTATATACCATATAAAGATAGGTAGACATAGGTGCAGAAAATTGTCTCTCATAATTTTGCCAGGGTGTGCAGTGCACACCCTGCACATATGGACCGCACGCCACTGGTTAGTATGTAGATAAGATTTCGTTAAAATCTCAATTAATACTATTTTTTTTTAAACATGTGTTTGAAAATTTGTCTTTTTCAAAGGTAGATTGGTAATATTTGAATTGAAGCTGCCATGCGAAATGGTTCTTTCATTTAGTTCAGTAATGCGTATTTTCATCATTAGGGGCACATGCTATCTCAATTGCTCAAAACTGTGAATATACGCATCTGAATATAAACTTTAAATCTGGAAACAGTGACTCTTAGTATTGCTGAAGAATTCTATTGTCGAAAATAAAATAAGTACGATTTCCTTGTCAGTAAAAATGGAGAAAATGTATTACCAGATCTAATTATTAGCGCAAAATTTTCAATTTCGAATTTATAAAAATTAAAAGTTTAAAGAATAGTATTCAATTCAAACAAAAAGTTCAGAGTATATTAATAGAATCATACAACAAATAATTTCTATGTCCTAGTCTTACTTTACACATTGCTCTAGCACTCTATCACCCCAACTCCTCCCTGTACTCTCCGAACGATGCTCGAATGATTATACTCGGTGTAAACTCAATAGGCACTTCAAGGTTACTGATTTTTCCCCGATGACCAACTGTAACTATGGTAACGACAGTAGGGGAATGATTTTACTCTTTTTTCCCACTGTGTTAAGAGGTGTCATGCATCGTGTGGGCTCTCCGTGCATGATGAAAGTATGTTTATTTAGACTACACTTTGAAGAATACTTAATACTTTACACAAAATTTTATGAGTAATTTCAGACCTGTTTCTAAGTTCATAAATTTAAGATATAATCCCATTTCATAAAATTACAATTCAAAAATTGTATGTTATATTCTAATCCGTAAGATTTAAAAAAATTCTACTGAAAAAGTAAATCTAATTTTTTTTTTCACACACAGTTGCATTATTTACAGAAATAATATCATTAAGATGATTCGCTAATTTTAATGAGTAATTAGTTATAATTTCTCACTATTTTTCTTTATATTTGTATGATTCTTTTAATCTAAATATCAAAAGTATTTCTTAATAATTAATTTATTTAAGAGAATGTAGTTCTGAAATTCCTTAAATTTAAGTTGCATGTTAATAAGTATATTATGAAGTTATGTGGACCATAGTAAAGTTTCTATTCCAAAATTTAACTGTATTAATTTTTTTATGATTTTACAAGAATTGAAAGAGGTCTTAATGCAATAACAATATTTTGTATAATTTTATTATGTATTTAAAGATTTATGGTCTGTTGACACATTTTTAGAAATTGAAAATTTCTTTAGAATTTCTAATGTTTTAGTAAGAATTCTAAATTAAAATGAATTTTTGTATTTAAAAAAAAATAGCTGTGATTTATTATAACCATTTTATACATATTGTTAAACTTTTCTTTGTGTAAATAGTTAACGCATTTATACACAACTGAAAATTTTGACTTTGCTTATAATAATAAAGCAAGTCGTCTGAACGTATTGAAATCAAATCCTCAACTGAAGTGCTGAAAATAAGTCTGAATGCACAGGCTTCTTGGTCGCTACCATAGTAACCGATGACTGGGGAAATGAGAAAGTGTGACCTTGAAGCGCCAATAGATTTTACATGGACTATAGAGCTGTGATCTTCTGTGCTGGATCTCGTGGATTCGAATCGCACTCTGGCATGTGTGCTTGCAGCCGTGCCTGACGAGTCTTTCGAGACTCTAAACTTAATTGCTGTTGACTAAATTTTTTATTCGCTATGATCATCTAAATACAAATGTATATGAGTTGACCAAAATTGTTGCAGGTCTGGTACTACAGTACTTGGGTCTACTTAAGAACTGGGTTCCTCCTGCTATTTTTGGCGATTTTTTAATTGCGCCAATCGCGCCAACTCCTTCGAGCGGAGTTACCGGAAGGCTGACGTTTTGAACGGGAGCGGATTTTCGGCGTGACTAAAATAACTGACTTATTTTATTGTGAAATAATATACTAATTTTGCAATTAATGGCAAAAAAAGTTGAAAATTGCGTAAAATGATATATATATATATTAATACAAATTTTGTTTATTCACGTTATTTCTTTTTAGTATTAATTGGTTGTTAATTTTAAAACATTAAAAATTGATTATTTTTGTTTTTTAATATTCTTAAAATATTTCCTGATTTTAAACACACAAAACAATTAAAAATCTCATTATAAAAGATAAATTAGAAATAAAAAAATAAAATATAAGCAAAGATTTTTTTTAATTTTCAAACTATATTAAAAGGTTAGTACTTTTTAACTTTTTAAACGTATTTTTGATTTATCAAAAAAGTTCGTACAATCTTTACGTTCAGCCAGATGCATATCATTCTTACACTCCGAGCATTCATATTTATTACTGATAAGCCCCTCATTCACACGCACAAAAACCAAACAGAAGTGCATCAAACAATATCCTCAGGCGAAAATGGCAGAAAACGAGTCTAACCAGTTTGATTGTTGCGTTAAAAGTACCGTTAACCACAGAACCAATAAAAATTAGGCTCATTAAAACGTAACGAAAGAGTTACATAAGAAGAGCAGGCTCTGAAATGAACATAAGCTAAAAAATAACACGGCGAGGAGAGGAGAAAGCAGTCTGGGTTACCATACTTGGCGCTTTATCGCCACTTGGCAGGGGGAACCCAATTCTTAAGTCAACCCCAGTTACTTTACTAATTTTAATTCACATGAAGTCATATTAGTGTGTGCATAAACTTTCTATGCCTTCTTCAATGACAGCTTAGTGTAAGCATGCTTTTGGCAAAGCTGAAAGTGATAAATTCATATATATACACACACTTCTCATTGCGATAGGAAAGGGGATATATCTATACTGTACATTGAAAAAGATATCGCAAACAGCTTGAACTAGGAAAAATGATCAATTTATTCGTGAAGGCTAAATCTGGGAAAGTACAATTATTAATGCCTTATTTCTTTATATGATACATAAAAATAAAGTTAGTCGTTTTCATTTTGTGAGTTGAGAGATCATTCTGAATATATGCTACAGAGATAAAGCACATATTTTTTACTATATTTAGTGGTAAATGCGAATTCTGCCAAGAGCGCTAAAGAACCTAGTTTCGGCCCACTTCAGCAGATGTTGAACACTATGCAAATTACTATACATAAAGTGGCGAAATAAAAACTGCGTAATATATGGGATGCATACAAAAGAGTGAATGATTGTGGCACGGCAAATAGGAAACTGAGAAAAAGGCAGAACGAAATTGTTGCAACACGTAATTACTAATAATGAAAGACACTCTTTACAGTGTTTATTGTTTTTTCTTGGAAGAGAGGATTTTCTTGATAAATTTAATAAGGGAATCATTCCGTACAGTTCTTGGCATTATCACGTACTTCAGTATTTTGTCTGTTTTTAGCCAAGTCATGTAGTGGGCAAAGCACGCTAGTTATTGATATTATCTGAAAATACGCCAAGAGAACTTAAAGTTAATATTAATCTCATCTTTTGGAGCCATTTTGAAGATAATTTCAAACAGTTGCCAAAAATTAACAATTAGTCTTCTAAACTGCGAATCTATTCATCAATTAATCTAGACCTGAGCTTGTTCTTTATTACGAAAGGGTTCAAATTATTCGACCATCATTCTGTCAAAGCTCTAAAGAGAATTTATTCATTTATACGTATACATTTTTTTTATTTTGGGAAATCACCAAAGAACGCTACCTTTACTTGTGTCTGTAAAAATTTACACGCCATTTTTGTATTGGGAAATAACTAACACGTGCAGCAACATCCTGTTAGGAACATATTGCAGTCAAAATTTTCGAGACATCGATTGCAAAAAGAAATCTTTTCAGACAAGCAAGAGCTAGAACCCAGTTTCGTCATGACTTTCCGTTAAATTACTTTGTCCTTGACGTTGGCGTGAAAACGCAATCAATGTCTCAAGAGTACTCAGAAATGGAGAGAATGAGATCCGCGAATCCATAAATCTCTCAACGGCTGATTCAGAACTCGTTAAGGTTAGCCATACAAGTACTTCGCCCACGTCCACGTGAAAGCTGCTCACGTTTTTGAAGATGGTAAGTTGCAAGAGGATGCCAGACATTGATTCGCATTAAACTTGAAGATTGAAACTGAAAATAAGCTGTATGACTGCGATAAAAATTAGGCGTCTTGGCGACTGTGACCACTCTGATCAATTCATTTGGCAGCTTTATGCTTGAAAATAAAACTGCATGCATAAAAATTAACAGGTCTTGGTTTGTTTTCTTTTTAATCTTCGAAAAGAGGGTTTAATTACGTTTCGTGTTTCTGTATGTTTAAAAAAATCACAAAGACAATTAAACTTAATGGTATTTAATGTGATGAGAAATTTATTTGCGTCAAATATTACTTCATCTTTAAGAGGAAATGTTATAAATATTTTTCTTAGCTAGAATTTTGTGTAATGGATTTGCTACCATCAACTTCTTGACATGCGAGTTGGGGGTCTTTATTAATTTTATGTATTCTTGAAGACTTTGAAGAGTGTAACTCGTCAAGGGCTGTTTTCGGAGGACGCTTTGCAATTCATTCTTTAAAAGACTGCTAACAATTATTTTACAATGTTATTTAATTGTTCTCCCTTAACATTATATATCAACCCGATTAAATGTTGTATAACAGTCCAAATTTGAAAATGAAATATTCTGTATCTCAGCTTGCATATAACTGTTCAGTTGAGCTAAATTAAACAGTATCTTTCGGATGTATCAAATTTGGTTTTATTTTTATTTCAAGGGATTAACAATTACATAAGGTTCTCCAAGTTTACGCATGGCTGTTCAATTGAGCCAAATTAAACAGTATTTTAGACTCATGAAATTTCGTTTTATTTTTATACTCAAGAGAAAAACATTATGATCACCCCTACATTTTGCAATGAACTTGCCTGGATGACTTAAAGGCACGTGATCAGGTGGAAGTGGTATTTAACTTCATTCCACCATATCATTCCACCATTCTATCCTTATCTTTCATCTTTTATTTGTTTATGCTCTGCTCGTTGTCAATTTCTCTGCTTACTGTAAGAAATCTCTGGATTTGAGGGCTTGGCCCAGGGAATCCAGCTGATCCAAGATCTTGAAGAAGAATCAATCTTTCACTTACTTCTGTGTGTGATGGGAAAGGCTGCGAATCTAAGCGATTTTGATAGAGGGCAAATTGTAATGGCTCGAAGGATTGGAACAAGTATTTCCGAAACTGCATGACTCGTCTGTTGTTCGCGATCTACAGTTGTTAGTATTTATGCAAAGTGATGAATAACAGTGAAACTAGCAGTAGACGACACGGTGTTGGACGTCCATACGCTATCAAAGAAAAATGTTGTCGGTGACTGTTTCGTAATGTGAAGCAAAACCGGAGCCAGACAGTGGCTCAGCTGACAACCTAATACAATGCAGGTCCAAGTAGAATAGTATTGGAGCACACTGTTCAGCGGACACTGTTGGATATGGGACTACGCAGAAAACGTCCCACTCGTGTGCCTTTGCTGACCAAGTGTCATCGCAAACTGCGCCTACGCTGTACCCGGGAACATCGCAACAGGTCCATGGATCAGTGGGAGAGAGTCGCCTGGTCAGATGAATTATGGGCCCAACGGGTTAGTCAATTCATCCCACCGATGGCCGTGTCAGGATACGCCGTCTTCCAGGCAAACAGTTGTTCCCCCAATGCACATTAGATCATACACAGGCCGATGGTGGCGGTATTATGCTTTGGAGAACGTTCTCTTGAGCTTCTCTGGGACCCGTGGTTGTGGTAGAGCAGACCATGAATGCTACAACAAGGTATCTGAACATCATTGCGGACCAGTTGCACACTTACATGGTCTCTGTTTTTCCAGCTGGAAAGGGAATTTTTCAACAGGACAATGCCCCATGTCACAAGGCTAAAATTGCGTTGAAGTGGTTCCAAGAACATGATGGTGAATTCCAGTTAATGGCTTGGCTTCCTAACTCACCGGAGCTCAATCCGATAGAACACATTTGGGATGTCATGGGATTGCAGCTCAGAGTTCAAAGACCACCAATTCGCAATATCTCGGATTTGCGTAATCGTTGCTTAAACATCTGGCACAATCTGTCTCCGGCCATCTACCAAGGACTTGTGGCATCCATGCCAAGGTGGGTTGAAGCTGTGTTGCTCGCCAAAGGTGAGCCAACTCGTTATTGACAGGTGGTCATAATGTTTTGGCTATTGAGTGTAAATCTCTTTTTAAATAATGAAATGCATGAAGACATATTCATTAAACCTAATGTAGGTTTATGATAACAATTAGAGAAGGCAGAGAGAAAAATAAATAGATTTTCCCCTTAAATATTTTCAG
>CM063501.1:110764481-110994481 GCA_032207245.1 Pardosa pseudoannulata | reverse complement strand
TGCACACCCTGGCAAAATTATGAGGGACAAAAATTTTCTGCACCTATGTCTACCTGTTTTTATATGGTATATAATAAATATTATTTATAATATATTCAAATATGTTGTTTTCTTGCTTGTATTCCCGCATTGCGTGCTGTACTAGGTGCTACACCACGTAGCGCGCAAACGAACATAGGAAGTTCTGATGTGTACGCACTGAGCACTAAATTGAAAATCACGCTTTATATGTATGGGCTACTGGAGAAGAACAGCATACTATGTCACTGAGGCAAGTGCAGCTATTTTTCCTGCACTTGGCATTCAGAATCATCCGAAGGTACGGTTTATTAAGCGTTGTATTAGAGCGGGGACTTACTTGTTGAAGCGCTTTTGGTTTTTTAACTGATTAACTGGCCATACGATTTTGCAGACGGTTAATGTTTAAATTTATATATTGTAAGATTTTGTTTTCAGAGAAATATAAAAGAAGTATTTCATCAATATAAAGTGAAATGTTTTAGTGTGGTAAATTAATTTCGGTGATGTATTATATTTATTGAAATAATTAGCTGAAAAACAATGTTGTTTTGTTTTAAAGAAACGAGATTTCTTTTAAAGAAACGAGAGAAAATTTTTTTCAGTCCATTTTACCATCATGTTTTACAGACAGTATATAAGTTATATCTGTAATATATCCTTGGTTTTGTTTTTAAAAATTGAAGTTATTTTGCAGAATATATTTCAAATGTGAAACAATTTTTAAATTTTAAAGTGAAACAAGAAACAGTTCGCTCTATTGTGTGCAGAACAAAAATTTTTATATTAAAATAAATATATTTTTACGTTTGCTTATATATAATTTTTCTTAAAAATTGCTTTTCGAAGCCGATAGAAATACAACAAAAGACATGATTTTGTTCATGTGTAGAACAGTGGTCTCCAGTAGTAATTGTCTTTTTTATATTTTTAATCGTAAACCGATGATTGTTTTTTTTTTTAATGCATGATAAGAGATGTTTTTTTTTTTTTTTTTTTGTTTTTTTTTATAAAATTTTTTTTTAGGTAAATATTTATATATAAGTTTATTATCAATATATATATATAAATATATTAGATATATTATTATTATATATATATTTATTTAATTGTGTGTCTCTATGTCTTGTATCTTATATTATATATATATATATATATATATATATATATATTATATATATATATATATATATATATATATGTGTGTATATATTTATATATTATATATATATATATATATATATATATATATATATAGGGAGAGTGTGAACTAATAGTAATAATTGAAAAAGATATGGTATTTTTAACTGAAAAATAACAAATAACTTTGCATAGATTAAAAAAGTCAATTTAAATTAGTAGCATTGAGCTTAGTATTGCAAAAGTTAATAACACGTGAAAAGTTAAACCATATTTTATAGATTTACATTCAAATATTTAGCTCGAGCTCAGTCGTAAATGTTTATAGAGTCTAGTTTTGAATTTAATTTAAGAAAAACATTAAAAAAGTTATTAAATAGAACATTAAAAGGGGGAAGGGATTTCTATTAAACGTTTAATAGAAGAATCTCATGCTTTGATTTCTTTATAGCTATTATAAGACTTACTGAAGGATTCGTAAAATTTATTTAATATTTTGTTAAAAACATATACATAGTTATTCCTATTTCTAGATAGATTTTTTTACCTTTCGTTGCATGTTAATTTATTTTGTAGTTGACGTTTAGCAACCTCAAAAACAGTTTTACAGGTATTTCACAAACTTCGTTCGGCCTCAAATATAATTTTATGCATATCGAGGAAAAAATCTGTGAAATCAGTTTTTGAACTTAGTTTAAAGTGTTTCTTAACAAAGTCACTGATAGAACCGTAAAAACACTTTTACAGGAGCGTCACAAACTTCGTTCGGCTTCAAATATAATTTTATGCATATCAAGGAAAAAAAACTGTGAAAAAAATGAAGAAACATAACAAATTTATGTATTTATCGATGGCAAAGCGTTATCTCTATGACACTCATTGTTACAGAAATTCTTTAACCTCATGATCCAATGCTCATAGGACACTTTAAACCCGATACCGAGTTTCTGAAACTGTAGATTCCTGTATGCAGACTCGGAACTTTAAAATTTCTAAAAAGTATCTTTAGTGTTAGCTTTTTTGTTATTATTGACAGATGGCTTAAAACCATTTTAAATTTTAAAAAATGTCAGATTTTTAAGCTTTTTTTATATAAATACCTGTCTGCTAGATTGAGTTTTTCTTTTAGTTTCTTAATTTTTCGCCCTGCCTATAAAACTGTAAATCCATCACTGTCTCTAAGGGTTCACAATTCATTTTACATGAATTACATACTGCAGGCTCTCATGAAATGACTTTCTCTTTTGTTGCAGGATTGCACAAAGATGAGTCACCTCAAGACAAAAGAGGGAACGAAGAAAGATAATGAGGCTGAACATCCCAATGGCAAAAGTGAAGCAAATAAATCCCCCACTGTTAGGGATAGCGGATCGCAACCCATTGCCATAGATATCGACTTAGATAGCACAATTGTCTCTCTCACGAATATGTTAAACTATTTCTTACGTTTGAAAGAAAAAAGAATTGCGGATTTACAAAGCACAGTGCAGCAAGCCTCTCCCACAAAGGAAGATATTTCTGGGGGTGAAGGAAGTTTCAGCGGATCAACGAAAAGCCCTCAGAAGGTAATTTTTGCCAATGAAAGCTCGGGCAACATTCCTAGTTGTAGTAATTTCAGAGATTCGATTCCGAGATGTACAGCCACGGGTTCTGCATTAACCAGTCATCAAAATGTTACAACACCCCAAAAGAATTGTCCTATCCCCGGAGCTTGCAGTTATGATCCAAGCTCACCAGTTGACTCTGCCAAAACAGAGGCTAGTTCTTCAAATCATGGTAAAAAGTTTTCAAGAAACCATCGTAAACGCAAAAACAACCGAAACAACACATATGTGAAAGAAACTGAATCCAATTTTAATTTCAAAGGCACTAGTCAAAACAAGTGTCTATCAAATGAATCACAGAAAAATTCCCCAGTTGCATACAAAAATATGCATACAGGTGTTTACCCAAGATTGGAGACCACTGTCCACGGTGGAGGAGGTAATGATGAGCAATCAGGAAATCAAATGGCGCTTGCTCTTGTGAAACCTGATATCCCCGCTGATTCAGTGCAAATCTCTCAAAATTCCTCCGTCAGCGGAGCATCATTTTCTGACAAGAGAAATGATGAAACCTCTTCTATTTCATGTGATAAAAATTCTGCCTTGGTCACAAATGAACCCATTCGTGATAATGCTGATATGGCTGTAGACACTGTATCCCAGATCCCAAGTTCTACAGTAGCTGAAACTCTAAGTCCATGGGACCCACCAAGCACTGAAATCGCATTCTATGATTCAAGGAATATGCTCAACCCTGAAAGACAACATTTCCAGCCGATACGCAGATGGCATTCAGATAGAGCAACTCCAAGATATTCGAACCAGCATATGCCTAGTCTGAACTGGGCTTCCTTGGCACTAAACAGACTGCAATCTCCTTACTTAAACAATTACCACACATCAACGCCGACTAACATGCAATCAAACATTTATGTCGCTTCTAACGTAGTTCAAGAGCACAGAAGCTTATATGGGAATTCATATGAAGCTATGTACAACTCTGTGTCCACTAACTTCTATTTGAATTCTGTTTGGAGTCCTCCTCCTGAGAATTCCCATATTTTTAACGATACTTATCCTCCTTACACTCCTCCCTTAAACAGCTCCCCATGGTACCCTTACCCTTACTCTTACTGGTAAGCAATGGAAATTAGATCGGGTATCGACTTTGGACTTTGAATTTTTTTTTTCTTTTTTGGCAGATTTTAAAGACATTGAAAGACAAATATTCAGTTTGTGCTTATCAATATTTAGTTTTATTTCTTTATGATTTCATTGAGGTTTTTGTTGGAAGTTATCCATTTCTATGGTACTAGGCTTAGTAAAAAGAGGACAATCTTAAAATCACTTGTAAATTTTTAATATTTCAGTAACAAATCGTTTTACATATTAGTATATTAAAGCATTTTGGCTGTTTCAAAAATAATGCCATTTATTAGGGATAAATCATTTTGAAAGGCTTAAACGACTAGTTTTTTTTTCTTTAAAAAAACGAGTACTGGCAATTTTTAAGCTTATTTTAATGTTTTAAAATTTTATCAAATTTTTGTAGCTGTTAAACTTTAAAAAATTTAATTTTGCCTGAATATATCAACTGTAAAGTTATCTGTTAATTATAATTCCATGTGTGCTGTGTAAAAAAAAAAAAAAAAAAAAAAAAAAAAAAAAAAAAAAAACACTTTATTTTTGTCTATTTTGAACAATTGTCTGAATTTAATTTTTTGCTTTAATTTTATTATTTCAGATACAAATTATTTCTATAAATGTATATTGAAACCTATTTGCTGTTTAGAAATTGTCATATAATATTGATAAATTATTTTTAAAAACTTAAACGACTGATAATTAGTCCTAAAGAAAACAGTTAAAAAAAGTCATAAACTTTGATTAACTATAAACTATGTTTTTTTTCCATTTTTATATATTATGAACATTTTTTAAACTGATTTTAATATTTTGATTTTAACTATTTCTAAAACTAAAAATTTTTATGACATGTTTAATTTTCTTTTTTTACACATTGAAGAACATTTAAACGGATTTTAAAATTTTGAAATTTTATTTATTTCAGTAGGTTTAAATTTTTAATTTTAAGTTTACTTATTTATTATAATGCTTTGCGTGCTTTATATATAAATGAAATGAAAATCGTCTGAAACGTTTGTTTTATGTTTATATACTAAAAATCTAAAATTTTAAGGCTGAATTTAGTTTTTTGCTTTAATTTTATTATTTCAGATACAAATTATTTTCATAAAAGTATATATTGAAACCTATTTGTTGTTTAGAAATTGTCATGTAATATTGATAAATTATTTTAAAAAATTTAAACGACTGATAATTAGTCCTGAAGAAAATAGTTAAAAAGTCATAAATTGTAATTAACTATAAACTATGTTTAATTTTTTTTCCATTTTTGTATACTACGAACAACTTTTAAACTGATTTTAATATTTTGATTTTAACTATTTCTAAAACTAAAAATTTTTATGACATATGTTTAATTTTCTTTTATTTTTTATCTAAATTGAAGAACTTTTAAACTGATTTTAAAATTTAGAAATTTTATTTATTTCAGTAGCTTTAAGCTTTCAATTTTAAGGTTTCAATTAATTATAAAGCTTCGAGTGCTGTATATATAAATGAAATGAAAATCATCTTAAACGCTTGTTTTATGTCTATCTACTCTGAACAAATTTAAGACTGAATTTAGTTTTTAGCTTTAATTTTATTATAGAATTACAAGTTATATCAGTTACAAGTTATTTTCATAATATGCATAATAATATCTGTTTGCTATTCAAAAAACAATCTAATTTTTTAGTGATAAATTATTTTAAAAATCTGAAATAGCTGCTAATTACTTGGCAAAAAAATTAGTTTAAAAATGCGTTTCATAAATTTTGATCAATTATAAACTGTTTAATTTTTTTTTAATTTTTATCTACTTTTAAGAAGTTTTAAACTGATTTTAAAATTTTATCAAAATTTAGCAACTGTTTAATTTTACTTGAATAGATTAACTGTAAGATTTTTTGTTAATTATAATACTATGCATGCTAAATATAAAAATAAAAAAAATTAAAGTTAAATATTTTGTATAATTTTCCTCTATTTTGAACAACTGTTAGGTTGAACTTTTTTTACTTGAATTTCATTATTTCATTCACAAATTATTTTCATACATGTATGTTAACACTTTTTTGCTGTTTAGAGAACAGTCTGATTTATTAATGATAAATCATTTTGAAAAGTTTAAATGACTTGTATTTAGTTCTCAAAAAAAAAAATTAGTTTATAAAGTTGTTTTTATAAATTTGAATCAACCATAAACAGCGTTTAATTTTTTTTTCATTTTTATATACTTTGAACAATTTTTAAACTGATTTTAATATTATCAAATTTTATCAAATTTCAATAAATTAAAACTGTTTGTGAAATTAAACAGTTTAAATTTACTGAAATTTGTCAAAATTCACTAACATATGACAGTTGCTTGAATTTTATTTAAATATATTAAATCTTAGGGTTTTTTTTTTTTGTTTTTTTTTATTTTTTGTTTTTTGTTAATTATAATATTACGCGTCCTGTGTAAAAAAAAAAAATTGAAAAAGAAAGAAAGATTTATTTTTTATTTTATTTTTATATATTTTGAACAATTATTAGGCTGAATTTAATTTTTTCCTGTAATTTTATTTCAGTCACATTATTTTCATATAGTGTACCTTTTCGGTGTATAAAAAATAATCTCATTTGAGGATGATAAATCATTAAGAAAAACTTAAATGCTTGTTAATTAGCAGGGCCGTGACTAGGGCGTGGCAAGGGTGGCATTTGCCACGGGCGCATCAATCATAGGATCGCACCACCGTGTTGAAAATTGGGTCCAAAAGAAGACGATTCACCGAGTAGAAATACGGTAAAGCTGAAACATAAATTTTTTTTATTATAAAATGGGTTTAAAGATTATTTTTTATGGATTTTCTTAGTTTTTTTAAATGTTTCTAGAGATTCAACTTCTTATAGATTCTTGGAAAATGTTTACCAAACAAGCCTAATGTGCCTTAATCTAAATCCGCGTATTCATTTTAAATTTTGAATTTATTAAAGTCATTAAAACTAAATTTAAATTTAGAATTAAATATTTAAATTTAGATATTCAATTTTTTAGGAAAATCCAACGTCCAAATAAAAAATATTCCCCTTAAAAATATTTTAATGTATTAATAAGGTAAAAATAGAAGAAAAAATTAAAAATCAATATACTAAGAACATTTTAAGGATTAACAAAATATTTTGGAAATTCATTCTGGGTATATGAAGGAGAAAAAGAAACCAATATATATTTTATATACTAATATATACCAAAATATTTTTTCTCTCTATATTTGGGGTTAGGGGCGCAGACCAGTTTTTTGCCACTGGCGGCAAGGTACCTGTTAATTAGTTCTGAAAAACATGTCTTAAAAAAATTCATAAATTTTGATGAACTGTAAAATGTATTTAGTTCTTTTTTATTTTTATCTACTTTGAATAATTTTTAAACTGAATTTATTATTTTAAAACGTTATCAAATTTCAGTAACTTTAAATTGTTTAATTGTGCCTAAATATATTGACTAAAAGGTAACTATAACTGTAAAGTTATTTTTTAATCATAATGTTATGTGTGCTGTATTTTAAAAAAAAATTTAAGGTTTTGAAGTATTTTGCTTTATTTTCAACTCCTTTGAACAAATTTTAGACAGAATTTAATATTGTCTTTAATTTTATTATTTCAGCTATAAATTATTTTTATGTATGTGTGTTAATACCTTTTTGCCATTTAGAAAATAACGTTGCTTATTTGTGATAAATCATTTTGAAAAGCTTAAATTCCTGTTAATTAGTCCTAAAAAAATGTGGTTAGAAAAATTTCATAAATTTTGATCAATTGTAAAATGTGAGTATTTTTTTTTTTCATTTTTATCTACTTTGAACAATTTTTAAACTAAATTTAATATTTAAAATTTTATCAAATTTCACTAACTTTAAACTCTTTAATTTTATTTAAACCTATTAACTGTAATGTTATTTCGTAATCATGTTACACGGGTTATATTAAAAAAATCTAAAATGTTTTAAAGTGTTTAGCTTTATTTTCGTCTTTGAACAACTTCCAGACTGAATTTAATATTTTGCTTTACTTTTATTATTTCAGTTACAAATTATTTTCACATATGTATGTTAATACCTTTTTGCCGTTTAGAAAATAATGTTATTAATTAGTTATAAATCATTTTGAAAAGCTTACATGCCTTTCAATCAGTTCTGAAAAAAATGACCATAAAAAATTTAATAAATTTTGATCAACTATAAACTGTTTAATTTTTTTCATTTTTAACTGCTTTAAACAATTTTAAACTGATTTTAATATTTTAAAATTTTATCATTTCAGTAGCTTTAAACTGTTTAATTTTACCTGAATATGTTAACTCTAAGATTATTTGTTATTAATTGTAATGTGTTATTATTGTGTGCTATATTACTGTGTTATTTGTATGCTTTAGTATTTTCTTCTACTTTGAAACCGTTTAGGCTGAATGTAATTTTTTGCTTTCATTTCATTATTTCTATTACAAGTTATTTCCCTATATGTATATTAATATATTTTTGTTGTTTAGAAAGTAATAGTATAAAATATTAGTAAGGTTATTTGTTAAATGTTATAATTTTAGGCGTGCTGTGTAAAAAAAAAAAAAAAAAAAAAAAAAAAAAAAAGAGAGAGCGAGAGAGAGAGAGAGAGATATCTTTTGAAATGTTTTGTTTTATTATTTTTCTCTTCTTTGAACAACTTTTAATCTAAAGTGAATTTTTGTTTAAATTTATGAAGTTCTAACAACTGTAAACTGTCTTTTTTCCTGGATATGTTAGATTTAACTTCATTTGTTAATTATAATCACACGAGTGCTATGTAAATCAAAATGTTTGGATAAAAGCCTTTGCAACACCGTGTAGTAACTGAATAAAGAAAATTTTTAAAAAATACTGTGTTTTTTATTTTAACCCTTAACCTCTTCCGGTAAAATGACGAGTCTAGCTCGTCATTAGTTTTTCATTCCATACCGCACAATGACGAGCTACACTCGTCATGCGATTAAAGTTACTGTTAAATATGATAATTAATTTAGTTTAAAATTTCTAGTGTACTGAATTTGGCAACACTTTTATCACTTGTGAAAATCACAAGTCACTATTGCATATTGTTTACTTGGTACAAGTCATTGCCAAATTAATGAGTCAGAATAAAAGAAAACCTACTAAGAAATGCCGTGTGTGTTACAAGAATCAATTAAAAGTGAGACTACTTGGCGGTGTAAACAATTAAGAATTCCTTTGCACTTTGTTTTGAAAAGTACCACTAGCTTGAAGACTATTATCTGTATACCTTATTAATGTATTGCTTTGATATTTTCTTAATTTTACTGTTTCTGATATTATTTAACACTATGTAAAAAGTGGATTTTAATTAAGAATATGTAAGAATTGTAAAATGAAACAAGTTTTTTTAAATAAAAATGGTTATTTCATGCACAGTTTTTCATTATTAAATCATACCGGAAGGGGTTAATTTGGCTAAGTCCGCTACACAGGACATGTATATTTATAATTACTATATAACATAATTGTAAGTGTTCGCCACATTGGACATTATTTATCTCAAAAATGGAAAATTATACATTTTTTTGTTTATTTTACAGAGATCCTAATGTCTATACAGACATGGGAAAATAACAGAAATTAAAATTAAAAAATATTTGAAAAAACATCTTGTCAAATTAAGGGCTGACTTCAGTACGACACTTGAATGACCGAACAAGTTACCTATAATCACAGTTTTTAAAGCATTCTTTTTTTATTGCATTCTGAATATGCCAATAATTACTTCTGATGCATAAAACATTTAAGTTACTATAAGCCACAAGAAAATATCAGATCAACATACAAAATATTTTTGCAAAAATGAGTAGCCCGACACCATTCTGGTTTACATGCATATTAAAAAAATTAATTTCAGAATGAGTCATGGTAGTGTGCGATGAAAAAAGAACGAATAAGAAGAAAGATAACTGTGGTTTAAACTATTGTTTTATTATTTAAGCTTTTTTAGTTGGCTATTGAGATCTAATGTAACACTGTAATTATAATAAACAGTTAAATATTTTAGAATTGGTGATGTTATTGGATTGTAACTTGTCATTAGGTGGTAGATTTCTATTGATTTCAGACTGCTATAGTATGCAAACTTCTATTGAGTTGTAGACTTCTTTCCGACTGAAGACTTAATGACGACGAAGACTGAAGACTATTGAATTGTTGCATTGCTGACTTCTACTGGATTGCGAAATTATCTTCTATTGTATATTGCTATAAAGTTGATAATATAAAGTTGATTCCCAGTACATGATTTGCTACAATTTAAATTTTTTTTTCCTCTCTGGCTATAAAACTACAAAAATAGTCAACTATACAATAAATTTTGTGGTTTTCCTGTCTTATACCTAATGAAGTCGGAGTTAATTTTACCAATTAACATGAAATTTCCTAACAAACTACCATTTCATAAAGTATTTGGTACAGATGCAACTAGCACACCGTGTTTTTTCTCGCCAAATTTGGCAATTTTGTGGACTCGCCAAGTAGCAATAATTAGGCCAAGATAGTTTGTCTTTCTTGTATATATTGTGATAGTTTAATCTCTAAACATAATTTAATCTGCAAATATTGCTAAAACAATTGTTCAAATTGTCATACCTCTTTATATCTTAATTTGCAAATTTTGCTAAAAGTAGTGTTTCATTGTGTAAATGGTATTAATTCTGATATTTCTTTGCACTTTCACATAGAAAATGTGGTATAAAATGTTAGATTTCTTTGAGTTTATAAAAAGCGCATAATTATCACCATTTTCCATTGTGAGTTTATGAGAAACACGCAATTGTCGCCATTTTATTATTTATCAACAAAAATCATCCCGGCGGTAGTGGGTAGATCACAAGTATTGGAACAGCCCCCCACGTCCAACTCCCCTCAAAGTGCCTGTCGTGTCGCAGGCGCCATTGGCGAGCGAACGCAGCAGAACGATGGCCGAATGGTAAATCGCTGCTCTTCGGAACACCGGAGTTTCGCGGTTCGAGTCCCGCTGCTGGCATGGATGTTTGTAGGCCGTTCGGAATCGGCGTTAAACTGTAGGTCCCGGTCCACATTGAGCCCCGTGTGCAAAACAGTAGACCGTAGCGCTCCAAACCAAACCAAACCAAAAACATGGACGGCACCACATGGCTTTTAAGAGACCAAAGATATTACAAAATTCTTTAAAACAAATTTAAAATTTTTGAGTGAGGGTTCCCCCTTCCCCTCAACCCAACCATATTGTTACAACTTATTACAACAACTATAAATACATAAAACATACACACATTTTAATAAACATTAAAAAAAGAGAAAGAAGGGCATACAACAAATTAATGAAAAGAGGTGCTCAGCAGTCTGCAATAAATGCATACTTGTGGAGCACAAAGACCCTCCCCCCGCGAAATTTAGCGACAAAAGCCGGAGCTTAAATTATATTGCTGCTCCTGTATTAGCCTCTGCGCAACAAGCATTCGACTGCCCTCTAACCTCCGACCATGTTTGGAAACAATTCCATATCGAAAGAGAAATGGTCTGATTCCATCACCACAATAAGAACCTAAGGAAAAGGGTTCAAATCCTGCTGGACTGGCTAGTGGCAAACCAAACCTCAATCCAACATGACTGATGAAAAGAGTAATCGACAACACTAGTTCCTACTCAAATCACCGTTCGATGGCAGCCATAACCCATTGTAACGGTATTAAAATATTTTGTAATTATATGTAATTGCTTGATGGTTATGCCAGCGTATTTAAGTTAGAATTAATGTCAGTGTGCTGTTAAGGCTATTTTTATTACAAATACGGTCAATCATTGGAACTGATTCAAATGTAATGTAGGTCTAATAAAGGGCTCTTTGTTGTTTAATAAAGTATAGTCTAAAGTACAGTTGTCTAATAAAGTGTTGTTTTGTTTTACTTTTTAGCATCTTTGTCAAACTTTACTTACTCTTGGTTCAACGGGTACAGATGCATTATAAACGCCGTGTTTTATTTCGCCAAATTTGGCGATTTTTTGGCGGTTATTTCTGACTTCAATACCCGACACTATTCGAGAAATTTCAGGATATTCATGATATTTCAGGATGGTGTTGCCTAGGTAAGGTTGTATTTTTTTTTTTTTTTTCATTTTCTGGTATTTAGAAATTTAGTTATGGCGGGGTTAGTTATTTCGGTTCTTACTTTTTTAAAAACTGTTAAAAAGTATTGGGATATTTAATAAGTAACAGGCTTAATGTGGGTAAAATATAAAAATTAAGCCAGAAAAGAGATGGATTTGTTTGGACTTATCTTAAATCTGCGGCTGGTAAAGTTTGTGGTGCTACCAAGTCGATTTGAGAGGATTCTTGGTTCAATAGATCTAAATTAACGATGGAAGAAGTAATGCACTTAACATATAATATCGAGAAGGGAGGTTGAGGGGGGAACCCCGTCACATGTTAGATTTTTTATAATATTAGTGCTCTTTTTGTTTTTGAAAAAGTGTAGTTTTGTTAATTGTTGTGTTTCAAACATGCCATGTGACCGCCGCCATGTTTTTTTTTGTTTTTTTTTTTTTTTTTTTTTTTTTTTTTTTTTTTTTTTTTTTTTTGTGTGTGTGTGTGTGTGTGTGTGTGTGTGTGTGTGTGTGATCTTGGCGATTTTTCAAAGCAAGCGTTTTTCTGCTGGTCGCCAAAAAAACATGGCTGACGGGACCGGCGTCTATAATGCATCTTTTCCGTTCAACGCATGGAATTTGCTTATTATTGATGGGTCCAGTCACGTTGAATCTGTCCCAGTCAAGGCTTGTTAGGACCCATCAGCTCTTAAAGCCAACTGTTATTATTTCTGTTTCTAATCTTTATAAAGCCCAACCTTTAGATTTTAATAAATGTTGTCTGGTTCGTACGTCCCTGCAGGAGAGGAAAAGGTTCTGCCTGTACCTGGACGAGGGATAGGGCTCACACTGGAACGAGTTCGCTGCTGGGTTTAGATATCGGGCCTGCACCAAAGCACCCTACACTGGAATTATCTGATGAGCCGCCGGCTGTCCGGTTGTTCATAAGCATGGTCACCTTTTGCTTTATATTTTCTTTGCAAAACAACTAAACTGAAATTAGCAGCTTTCAGAAATGTTACTACTACCTGTCATCATAAAAGTAAACTACTAAGGAGTAAGTAAGCGCAACAAAAAAATTTATAACCGTTGCTAAATTCTTTATAAGGCTCATTCTCAAGCATCATGATTAAAAATGTGAATGCCTCACAAGTAAAAGAACTTACCGTTATAACAGTCAAGACGTGTTTAAAAAAATAGGGTAGATATTTAATCTTTACTTACTTTTTTTTCAGCGCGTTTAAACATTTTATATAAATAATTCATATTTAAAACATGAGTTGTTCTACTCTTAACGAATGGAAAGATCAGGAATTTTATCGATGATTGGCTTGGAATGGTTTTGGAGAGCTACGGTCTACTTTTTGCAACACGAGGGCTAATGAGACCGGGACCTACAGCTTAAAGCCGATTCCGAACGGCTACGAACATCCATTGTGGGATTCGAACCCACGAACTCTGGTTCCGAAGGTCAGCAAACCTAACCATTCGGCCATAGTTCCGCTTTTATCGATAAAGTTATAAATAAAGCAATAACTGATATACTCGAAAAATTACCAAATATTTTGAGAATATTTCGTGGCCATTCCTTAATTTTTTTACCACTCTGCCTCTACACAATTAGTTAAATATGATTTATATTTTATACATGAGATAAGATAGGGGTAATTTAGAAATATATATGAATTTTTATTGATTAAACTTTGTGGTAAATAAGACCAGAAAATTTTAAAAACCTTTCAGAAGACAATGGAAGAAAAGTCGCAATTAATTGAGATGGTTTAAAAATATAATAAAATAAAGAGCGGATTTATACTCTAGCCTATTTATTCTCCTGAGAGACTAAAGTATAACATTTCAGCAAACACGTTGACGATTACCAAACAAACTGTGATTTTCGTAATCACAGTTTGCAGAGGGAAAAAACCAATATTTCTACCAATCTAGATGTTGAAGAATTCTTGTTGAAATGCGGGGAAATTTCTCAGAATATACGTTTTGAAATTCCCTTGAGAAGAATTATTCTCCATGAAAGAGCTTTTGATTTCTGTATAATTCTCTTATACCCGGATATTGTTCGAGAATATAGATGGAATAATAAGTCAAGGATTTATTTCTAAAGTGTGTTCTGAGACATAAATACCGCAAAAATATTGCAAAATCATCTTAGTTTGACCAGTGGTTTTCTAAAGTTTAGCCCACGACGTTAATGTGTAGATCAACGGGTAGAATCCCAGTTCCAGGGGCCGACCGCCAAGCTTTTGACTCTATTTTTGTACAAGTGATCGCCAAATTGTCGCCAAGTGATGTTTACAATTTGTGCTTCTTTTTGTATTAAGTTTATACCCAATTTCAAAGCACATTTTGTACAAAAAAAGGTTTGAAATTTTGTTAAGATGAATACAAATTTAAAAAAAAAATAGAAAATAAAAAATAGAGAAAGGTTTGCCAGAAAACTGGGTTCTAAATTTGGCGACATCGCCCATGCTTGGCGTGTTCACTGAACTTGGTTCGGAGGGCCCCCCAAACTGGGATACGACCGATCAACGCATTGAGCCTAAATGAACAAAAATCAGAGTAAAAGACTAAAAGTCCATAAATGTGTAGAAATTTTTTTGACCCTGTATAAAATTAAAACTGACCGAGAACATTCTCCTATACACAAATAAACTACCGATAACAGAGATTATCATTTTTCAGATATCTAAAATAGTAAACCATGGACTATAAAACTAGTTTAAAAAAAAACTGGGGTAATTTCTTTTTGTTAAAAATTTAAACATAATCAAAGTACCATAATATGCTTAAATGTGCAGTTAGAATATACAAACAAACAAAATAAAGTATTCATCAAAAATTATTGCAGAAAAGGAAAGAAGAATAGCAATGCCTAATTGGATTCCACGATTTTAGAAAATTAACAAGAATCTGCAGGTCCATCCATCCCAATAATTAATTTAATATTAAATCACTGAACGAATTTCTCCAATAATTCAAATACTCGAATTTCATTTTATGATTAGTCATACTTTTATAAGAAAAAAAATAGAGTGCCGTGAAAAAAACTTAATTTAAAACAAAAGTCGCGACTCAAAAAAGTATGGAAAGTACTAGTACAAGCAATGGAGGGAGGGTGGAGGGAGGACCTAGAACGGTTGAGCGCGTACATGCAGGATTTATTAATGAAATATGAATCAAAACAGATAAAAAAAAGTCGACATAATAAGGCGGCGACATCAAAGTGTCTTACTGCCTTTGAGCGGCAACTCAAAGAACAACGGTAGCCTATGATTTGTGGTAGCTTACCGACAATAAGGCACGAAAAGAGTGCAATAATATTCATTAAAAGTTAATGTATAGGAAAGTTTTAATCTCAAAAGTTATAATAATATAAAATAACCTGTTAGTTTGTTGTGTTAGCTATATTGGACAACAGATCATTGGATAATGTATCTGTCCTTGGGTAAGTTGCTTCCGCTTTAACAGGATATCGACAGAATTTGGCACCCTTAAACGAATGCCTTACACGAAGGGGGTAACCCTTCGTGTAAGCCATTCGTTACTCTTTCACCAGAAACAGCCCTGGGTATAAGTTTGCAAAACATAATTTTTCGTAATCATGCTAGGAATAATTACCTATTTAATGTCTATAAATATTGAGACAAATATTTAAATGGTGACAGTCAGGAAGTACAAAAATTGAAAAAAACAACTCATTCCAGAAATCCCATTAATAAAATCCCTAGAAAAGTCGAGTGAAAATATAGCTGCTGATAATTAGTTCTCTACAACAGAACCAGTGCAGTGCTTTAAGTCTAGAGGATGATATTGATTTAAACTCTTTAAAGAAATAAATTTGAAATTCTTAATAAATCTTGTGCAAGAAAATCGAGATTTTAAAAGAAACGTCTTTTAAATATTAGTAGAAATCAAACTGTATGTGTGTGTGTAATAAGACGGAATCTACGACCGATGTTTGCAATCATGGCCAGAACAACACACCGTTTTAGCCATCAAAGTTTTTTATCATCAGAGCATCGGCTACCAGAACAACGAAGAGTCCCACTTCATTATAGGAACGGGACAAACAGAGAGATCAGCTAACAGTAAAAATCTGAGCAAAAATCTAAATAACCATCTACGTAAAAAATCTATGTAAAAATATTAAAAAAAAAATCTGTATCCGGTAGCGTACATCTCCTTTTTTTTTTCGGGAATTACCTAAATTGGCCGTTGGGCACTATAAACTTTTAATTGATTAGACCCCTTCCCAGAGGGCGTGAACCACAGCCCCAGTGGTCAGTTTAGGCACTGGCCAGGGGCCCCCCTTTCTAGGGAGGGTCCAAATTTTTAAAAAATGCACATTAAGTTTTTGCTACATCTCAGAATTTGCTCATGTCTTCCGGCATACTGTCGGAAAACATGATTTTTTTTTTCTTCTTGTTAATGACAAACTGGAGTGTGTATGTTGTTGGTGGGCTTCGAAAAGTCATCTAACAAAACTTATTCCATAATTTTAAGCTAAAAGTAAACTTTTATTTTCTTAAAAATTCTTTGAAGCAATGTTAACATTCTAAATGTTATATTATTCAAAAGATTGAAATACCAACCATATCAGTGACACCAATTTCTATTTTTTCATCTCTTTTTTACAAAATCTTAACTATTTTTTATCTTACACCATCCTGGTAAATTTCAAATCTTTTAGATAAAATTAAACACCTTTCATTTTTTTATTATCAATTTTTTTTTTTTTAAGTTTTTTACGCAAAACGGTTATCATATTACTTTTAATCTTAAATGCGATTAAAAAAGCTGTCGACGGCTCGAAACGAACTCCGGTACCGAAGCAGCACCCACGGCCATCTTTCGATTTAATAAATAAATTTACTTTGAGATTTGATCTCAATACTGTTTAAAATTTTTTTTTTTTTTTTTAATTTTTGAACATACAAAGGCTGTAGTGTTGTGGTCTTAGTCAGTAAATTAATAATAATTTAAATCAATAACGTTCATTAAAAATACAAAATGTTAACGCCTGTATTTAAATAGATACTCCTATCAGCAAATAAAATCATCTCTTTGAGAAAAAAAATCGTAACTACCCCCTCAGTGAACAAATCAGAGTTTATTAAAATTAAATTTTTTTTTTTATTAACATTTAAAATGCTTTTAATGTTATAAAAGTATTTATTTTATTAATGTAAAAGAAAATTCACATTATAGTTTATTTAAAGTAAATCAATTTAAACAGATATCTTTAAAAAAATGTTAGTACTCGTTTATTCAAATAAAGTTTATCTTTAAAGTCAGATACTGTACTTAGATTGCACAAATAATAAATAAATAAAAATAAAAAAACGTTATTTCATTTCATTAGATACACAAAATGTTAAAATGTTTAGGTTATGTATACCTGTCGGAGTATTTAAACTGATATATCAGCTTATAAAATAAAATCACTCTCGAGTTCGAGAAAATTAAGATGTATGGGGGCCCCCACATGAGGCTTTGGCCTGGGCTCCCAGTAGTATAAATCGGGCTTTCATCAAAGTAAGATTTATAAATTGCTCATAAACTTCTTAGGTTTTTGCGCGTCTAATAATCGTTATTCTAGAAACTGTTTTATAAATGTCCTCAAAGTCCCCTACAAAGGCAGCAAAATGATACTATAATTGCTCCAAAAATTTTGGTCAAAAAAATCTCTATAGCAATTTATGGTCTTAGAAACAACAATGTCATATCTTTTTAATATTTGAGTTAAAAATTAATTGAAATACCAATGTTAATCTATTTTATGGGTATATAAATAAATTAAAAAACAATTCTGTTTCATATTGCTGGCGCTCAAATTTATCTGAAAATTTTTATATTATGAATCCTAATACTGAAAGCCACATTATATTGAACCACTTAAAATAAACATTAAAAAATCTTGAGCAAATATTTCATAAAATGCATTTATTATTTAATGATAAAAATCTATATAAATCATTTATATATAAATCAGCTAAATATAATCTTATACAGCTGTGATCAAATTTTGTTATAAACCAGATTGAATATTTCTATGAAAACATATTATGATGTCAGCATTACGCATGAAAATTTATGAATATGTACAAATAATCATATATGACTTTGAAAAATCAATATTAAATTTAAAAACATTAAAATATCTTATTTTGTAATTTAAGTCATAAATTTTAAGAAATTTTAAAACACAACATTATAAGAATTAAAAAAAAATACTTATATTATTAAATTATATTAATTTAAAAGCATTTATAATTAAACTTATATAAAATCTATTTTTATCATAAAAATTTATATTCTATATTGATATATGTGTACTCTATAAAAATTTGCATAAAATTAGGTCCAGTACAGAACTTAGATTATCCGAGATTCGATGAACCGAGCCATTTTTTTCTGAATATCTAATATATATATATATATATATATATATATATGTGTGTGTGTGTGTGTGTGTGTGTGTGTGTGTGTGTGTGTGTGTGTGTGTGTGTGTGTAAGGAAAAGTAAACTAGTTAGGGAAATTAATGTAGGCATTTTGTATAAAACTCCAAAGACGGCCCTAGAAAATTCTCAGGGGTTTTCAGTTCTTAAGTCAAGGGCAAAAAAATCTCGAGTCCTTTTGCTTTCTCCTTTTTAACCCCTAACCTAAATTGACCACTGGGGCTACAGTTCACGCCCTCAGAGAAGGGGTCTAACCAATTATAACTCTACATTGCCCTAGAGGACAATTTAGGAAATTCTCAAACAAAAAGGAGATGCACGCTATCGGAGGCAGATTTTCCTTGAGATTTTCACAGAGATTTTGACTGAGATGTTGACCCAGGTGTTAGGGGCCTTTTACTTATAACTTCTTGTTAACTGACCCCTCAGTGTTTTCTTACCCTATAATGAAGTGGTAACCCGTCCTCCGACGTTATGTTAATAAAGGCCTTTGATTAAAACGGCATCATTTTTATGGACTATAACTGCAACCACTCATCGTAAAGTCCGTCTTACTACATATATATATATATATATATATATATATATATATATATTATATAATATATATATATATATACACATACATATATATAGTTTATAAATAGGAGATCAATAATTTTCTAAAAGTTTTATATTTATTAATATACAGCTCTAAGGAAAAAATTATGTAAATATAGAGGTAAATCAAAACCTTTCGATTTCTTAAAAAAAGGACTTAGATTTACAAATAAATTTTAGCTAATATACTAGGTATGTGTACATTTTAAATTTAGAATTAAAGTCCGAAATAACAAAGTAAGTTTTTTCTTTTCTCAATGAGCCGTGTATAAGACCACACTTTTTAGTTCATTGACCGTGCTACAGTTCCTTTTGTCCTCAGAAGCACCTAACTTTCAAAAAACATTGCAACATGAGGAAATAAAGTCAGGACAAAAAAATCCCATAATAATGCAAAATAAGATTATAACATTGAATTTTAGTACAATTTAGTACAATGTTTTATCTCACAATATATTGTTACGGAACAAGCTATAGGAAAGATATTAACTACACGAGTATAACACTAGTTCATGTCTTAAGTCTGAATTTAATTCAGCATTAAGTCTGAACCTAATTAAACATTAAGTCTGAACCTAATTAAATATGCTGAGCCAGTTCTGAGTTATCAGCCGCCTGAGTGCAAAATAGCATTTGGTTGCCAACTATCACTATAGATTCCCAGGCGATTCGTAACTTTGTTCCGCGCATATAAATTTATTATTACATAATTGATACACACACATATACATATATATATATATATATATATATATGTGTGTGTGTTGTGTATAAGAAAAGTACTATATATCAGTAAACTATGTAAGTATTTTGTATAAAATTAAAATTATATTACTGTAATCCCAAATCGTATAGTTCACAAAGAAATTTATTATTACATAATGATACATATACATATATATGTATATATATTTATAAGGAAAAGTAAACTAAATCAATAAACTGATGTAGGTATTTTGTATGACGACCCCTAAAGAATCTCAAATAACTTCCCATAATCTGACAGTTCAAACATACCAACGTAAATTTATAGCCGAAAGTCCTCATTAAGGCCTGAAAAAGTTCTCAGGGATTTTCAAATCTTAAGTGAAGGGCAAAAAACCCTCGCCTCTCTGCTTTCCCCTTTTTAACCCCTAATTTAAATTGACCACTCGAGCTACATTTCAGGCTCTCGGGAAAGGGGTCTAACCAATTAAAACTTTATAGTGCCCTAGCGGCCAATTTAAGAAATACCCGACCGAAAAAAAAAAGGATGTATGGTATTGAAGACCAATTTTTAGCATAGATTTTTACCCAGATCTTTGGGTAGATTTTTACACAGATTTCTATTTAGTCTTCGACCCATATGTTTACTTAGCCATTTACTTAGATCTTCATGTTAGTGGATCTCTCAGTTTGACCCGTTCCTATAATGAAGTAGGAACTCGCCATCCAACGTTCAACTAATGAAGGTCTTTGATTAAAACGATATCTTCGTCTGGCTATGACTGCAACCACCTGTCGCTGGTTCCATCTTATTACGAAGGTATATATATATATATATATATATATATATATATATATATATATATATATATATATATATATATATATATATATATATATATATATATATATATATATATATATATATATATGTATATATATATATATGTATATGTATGTATATATATGTATGTATATGTATATATATATATATATATATATATATATATATATATATATATATATATATATATATATATATATACATTGCTCATTAATGAACTTGAATCCATTTAAGACTATACCTTACTATATATTAAAAACTATTGCATATGTCAATTGTATCAATACTCATCGCAAAATCTAGTGCACATTTCACCAAAAAACAAGATGGATGCCGGTGATTACGATTTATAGAGTAGTTCGTAATTTATTCTATTCAATTATATCGAATTTATTTTATATCTGACACAAATTGCTCTATTTTTGACTTTGAAAGAGAGGTGGCGATGCCTCCTTTGTTCCTCCCTGAATGAGCCAGTGTATGTATGTGTGTGTATATATATATACATACATATATATAAGTATATATGTGTGTATGGGTGTGTATAACATACTCTCTTGTTATAACCACATTTGGCTGATTATATTTGTGTCATTGTCAAGGTGCCTGCTCTCTTGAGTAATACGTTGTTTTACTCGGATCTGCACTGAATTATTCTTTTCTTTACTAGAATTTCATTATGTGTTGGAAGTTGAACTAATTGCAAAAACTTAATTGAAGTATTTCAATATACTTTATGTTTTTGAATATTATTCTGTTCTCAGGTTAGGAAAATCTTTTCGGTCTGCCATGTTAATTTTTCATAAAATCATTCGCATTCATTCATTTCATTTAGCAAATAAAATTCAAAATAATACAATTTCAATAAAAAAAACAATATATTTATGATTTCATTCTACTACAAAAACACTTTTGAGGATTATATATTTGAAATTAAGAAACCCCCTGTTGTCTTATCCAATAATATGTGTGATACCAATGAAATTAGCCTGTCAAATTGGCAACATTGACAACTGTATAGTCGTACGTAAATATTGACTCCAGATTTGATACAGACTTAAATCGCAGTTATATATGTTTAAATCAAACAGCAGAATGGATGATAATTTGTTTTTCTTCTCCAGAAGACCCTTTTATAAAGAAATACTTTCTTTACAAACTATGGTTTTAAGAGTTATAACGGTTAATTTTGAGAGATACATGCGAGAATATAAATCACCGGAGAGTCGTATACCAAAATATTTCTTTGATTTTCTCCGTAAGTTCTTTTCAAATCACTAAAGACACGGCTGATTTAAATAATAATCAGAAAAATATACATTCAAGTTCAAGCTGATATTTTGTTTTTGTTTTCTTTGCGCGTGTATGTGTATGTGGACCTTATCTTAAACGGAAAACAAACTTAAGATGTTTGATAATTTTTGATTTGGCTAATAAATATATTAGTATAAATAAAATCCTACATAATACGATTACTTCTTTTAGTAACCTTGGAAATTATTTAAAATATTAATTAAATTTAACAAGTTCCCAGACACACAATTTCGTTTTTGCTTAAATATATCAAAATATATTTTCTTTTTAATCAAAAATTTTATTTTATTTTTATAATTAAATATACCATATCTTAAAGTACAATTATTTGTTAATTTACACATATTGTTTGTTTTCTTTAATTTTTATTTAAAATATTTCTTTGTTGATATTCATTTTTGTAGAATCTTAACATCATTGACTTTCATTATGTAAATATTTATATATTTCACTATTATATGAAATTCATTAAATCTATAGCTAAAAATTATATTGTTATATGCAGTATCCCTATTTCGGCAGCTATTGGAAAGAGGAAGAATAAAAATTGCTCAAAGAACATAGCATTTGGGTATGGAAGTCAAGAAAATCCTTATTAAGACTATGGCTATTATCAAAAGATACATGTGAAGGATAAATCTGCATTGAAAGTTATCTTTAAAATTGTTTTGGGCTAAGTAATATATTTATTGTTTCAATTTTGCTAAAATTTATAATTAAAGGGGACCTTTCAGTACTTTTACAACTGTAAAATTCCATATGAATGCCCCTAAAACTGTTAATGTTTTTTATTTTTTTTTTAAATTGTATATTATCACTGATCCTTTTTTTAATTGTTCCTCTTAAGATATCAACAAATGTTTATAAAATTTATCTTATCTCAAGATGTAATTATACATTTATATTTTTCATGAAGAACTACTCTATAACTATTCCTTGTGTTTCCATTTTAATTGAGATTCTTGAGACTGAAAAAAGTAAAAACATACTAAAAAATTTTGATAAAATAATTTAATAGAGTGAACTTAGTAAAAGATTTGAAGATGCCTAATTGTTTTTTCTATATATTATGCTTTCATTAGTATCATTACATGTGTTAACTGTTCTTAAACTTTTTAAAAGGGAAACTACAGCTTACTTCATTGTCAGTGACTAATTTGCCAAGAAAGTATTTCATTATTTTTGTTGCTAATTGTTATTAATTTTTATAAAAAACTGTTTTTATATTGTTTATTATATGTAGAATGAGAAATTTTATGTAAATTATTTTTCTACTGAAAACTGCTCCTTTTTTAAATTTGAGTTTTAATTTAAAATTCCTGCTTTTGCTAAAAAGAAAACTGATTCTTCTTTATTCATTTTCATTTAAAAATTTAGGGGGGATTTCATTTAAATTTTAATAAAAACATTTCCAAAAATTAAGATAATACACACTATATAACAGATTAAATAATACACACACATATATATGTATATCAGGGTTGTTAGACTTTTGACATGTGAGGGTAGTAACCATAGCTTTATCTGTCAAATCAAAATCCTGCTAGTCAAAAAATTCAAAAACTTGTGTTATCTGTTAGTGTATCTAATACACACTATAAAACATTAAAAAATACACACACACACACACACACACACATATATATATATATATATATATTATATCAGGGTTGTTATGCTTTTGACATGTGATGATTGTAACCATAGCTTTATCTGTCAAATCCAAATCCTGCTAGTCAAAAAAATTCAAAAACTTGTGTTATCTGTTAGTGTGTCTAATATACACTATATAACAGATTAAAAATACATACGCACATACATATATATCAGGGTTGTTAGACTTTTGACATGTGATGGTTGTAAACATGGCTTTATCTGTCAAATTAAAATCCTGCCAATCAAAAATTCAAAAACTTTTGTTATCTGTGACTGTGTCTAATACACACTATATAACAGATTAAAAAAATGCATACACACACACACACATATATATATATATATATATATATATATATACATCAGGGTTGTTAGACTTTTGATGTGATGGATGTAACCATGGCTTTATCTGTCAAATCAAAATCCTGCTAGTCAAAAAATTCAAAAACTTGTGTTATCTGCCATTGCAACAAAATTAGGTAAAAGCAAGCCATTCACTGATTAATTAGTTTTAATTGCTCAACTATTCAATTGTTCAGAGTAATATTTTATTATGAACAATTACCTATTTAATTATTAAGTTATTTTATTAATAATTAACTATAGCTTATTATCTTTTTACTATAAATAAATCATTATCTTAGAGCTAGTACTTTTATCAATATATAGTCTAGAAACATGCTTGATTTAAAAAATTTGAATTTTCATGTATAATTTCATTAATTGGTTATTAATAATTGAAAAGAGACACATTTGTAATAAAAAATCTCATACGTTTTACCAGCTTATTTTAGTGATTTTTCAAATTTAAGTTATCCTTTAACATTGTGGAAAGGTATGTAATATAAATAGATCTAAATGTAAAGGATTTAAAAATAACATCCTTGCTTTTGAGTATGTTAGTATGGCAATTTTTTTCCCACTAAGTTCAACTTCCATTCAACAAGGTTTTTTTTTTTTTTTTTTTTTTTTTCCAAAGTTTGGACATATAACATCACAAAAACTTCCCAAATTTGTTACGTATGAATAAATGTTTAACATTTTTAGTATGTTATTAAAAGTTATGTTGAAAATTTGATCTACTGAGTACTAAAAAATTAAACATTTTTAATAACATTTTATTGTTATGTTCATAGATGAGCATTTATTTTTTATAAATAATTTCTCTTTAAAAGATCATCAAATTTTGCCTGGTTTTAAAATCAAATCAAAAAGATTTAATAGGGTACTAAACATTTATTTCTCTATTCTGATGATGGTATTACACAGAAATGCAATTACAGTGAAACTTCTTCGAGCGGCCACCCTTCTAAACGGTCAATTTTTCATGGCACAGATTTTTCAACTCATTGACCTAATGGTAAAATAACCTGTATCAGCAGTCACCCAACCCCCTCTAAATGGCCACCAAGTGGGATTGTCCATTTTATTTTTTGGGATATTCTACTCACCCAATGCTTTAATTTTGAGCGGAAAAACTCAAGGTTAGTTTTATGGTAGGATATAACCCCCCTTCTAAAGGCCACCCTTCTAAACGGCCAATTTTTCATGCCACTGATTTTTCAACTCATTGACCTAATGGTAAAATAACCTGTATCAGCAGTCACCCAACCCCCTCTAAATGGCCACCAAGTGAGATTGTCCATTTTATTTTTTGGGATATTCTACTCACCCAATGCTTTAATTTTGAGCGGAAAAACTCAAGGTTAGTTTTATGATAGGATATAAGACTCAAAAATAATTTGGGAAGTCCATTCCCACAGACCCCCTCCTTCTTAGAAACATTAATATCTCTTTTGTATTCTCCCCACGCCCTTCAGATAGGGAATCCCTATTGCTCCACCCATAGAAACTGAGGGAGGAACTGGACAATCAGGCATTGCAGGTATCCTAGTCTTTGTTTGGAATTCCAATAGGTACAGCAAAAGAAGAATTACACCTCTGTCAGCAAAAATTTCATCCCCACCAGTTTCATTTCATTACTTTATCAGTGATCTGAGTTGTAACGATGTCAAAACACATTTTCCTAAATCTCAAGCACCGCATTGAAGTTCTGCTTGAATATGAAAATGGCAAATTGGCCAGAAAGTTAGTTGAATTACCTAAGTGCGGAAGAACGCAAATCAACAAAGTCATTAAAGAAAAAAATTAGCTTAAAAAATGGTTGTTATAGAAAAAAGTAAAAACTCATAAATTGTAGCCTTTTTAAAAAAAAAAAATGTAAGAGAGCATAAAATAAAGTACTATTTTCTCTTTAGATAAGTTTTTAATTTCATTTTAAATAAGGAATATATGTCAGACTTGTTTATATTATGCATTATAGCATTTATCTTATAATAAAACCCTTCAGAGCGGCCAAATATTCTCGAAACGATGGAGTGGCTGCTCAGAGAGGTTTCCCTGTATTTAATTTATCTTGTTATCTATGAGTAAAATGTCTGGTTTACAAAACAAATAATTTTAGTTTCTTTTATTTTTACTCTGAGGTGTACTATTAATTGTATTCTCTGTTTAAAATCCAATTAACACCTGTGGATTACTTTGTATACAATTATAAGTAATTATTACTTTTAATTGCATAGAATACAGTTGCATTAATTACACAGGATACAATTAAAACTATTTAATTGCATTGCATATCTTAAGTAACATGCATAATATTTTAGGATTTTGATGGTTTAATCTGGTTAAAACATAGTTTAATCAAATGTCACATCAAAAATGTTTTTGATGTCAAAACTCCAACTCTGACATGTATGCAATGAAAATTCATTTATACGAAATATTTAGTTAACAGAGTACTTCTCACAGCCCAGTGAAACTTCCATATGGTCTAATAAATAATTGACTTATATGAATATTTAGTTATACAAAACATTCACTTATAAGAAGGAATATTCCATCCCCTGTATAAATTTTCAAACGTAACTTTTATTCATTTATTCCAAGGGAGTAACTGTTTTTCATAAATAATTTCTCCACTAGAATCAGTTAGTTGAGTCTCAAAAGAATAGCTATAGATATTTTATACAAGAAAATTAATATTTTCACTGTTATAATTGTTTTCTTTCAATATTCTTTTTAAATGTCTATGACAACAACAAAGTTTTATACTAAACACTAACCTGTTCTCAAACAATTTCGTTAATTGAGGTTCTAAAATATTTTATTGATATTAAAGATGTCAGTAAATAAGATTTAGGCATTTTCTTTAAAAGAAAATCTTATTATCATGTAGTTAATAGATAAGTGGTTAAAAGAAAAGAAATTTACCAATTCATAAAAGCAAAATAAGTCATTTTAAAATTTGTTAATCTGTGGTCTTGTTTTTATAAAAACTCTGCATATAAACATTTCCCTGTGATTTTCTTATTTTTTTTTCTTTCTTTTTTTTGTGATCTATGTTCTCAATATTTATTAGTATAATTTTAAAAATTTTTATAAAAAGTGTTCATGGTGTCTATTTATTAATTTACTGATTACAGAAGGGTGCTATATTTCAATCAAATGAAAATTTTGTTGAAATATTTTCAGATGTTAATATAAATGCATTTTTTTTATCTTTAAACTATGTTTGTTTATTTTATTTTTTTTAATCTGAAAACAATACAGTATTGTTCTCATGTTTCCGTAGACATATACAAAGAATATCCAGATTTGTTTAGTGATCTTGTTTAGTGATTAATCACTAAAACAAAAAACATCCTCCATTCCCCCTTATCTTTGTATAAGTGAAGTTCCACTGTATGTGTGTGTGTATATATATATATATATATAGAGAGAGAGAGAGAGAGAGAGAAGATAAAGAAATATACATAAATTATATCATTAAAAATTTAAAAAAAATACTTTAAAACTATTATCAAAATAAAAACCTTGCTAGAATATGGTATTTGAAACTTGTATTTTAACTAAATGTTTTAGTTACATTTATATCAAGCATTAATTATGTGAAAAATATTTGTGCTGTTTTTTTTACTGTGAGTGATCTTGATTCCTTATATTTTTAGAAATAAGTGGCTAATTGTTCATAGTGATGAATAAGGTCTACAAGATATTCTACTGCAATAATTTTTTTCTAATTTTTCTATTGCTGTAACACTTTAATGCAATTCCCCATATTGCAGTGACTCCCAATCATAAAATATTTTTGTCTCTACTGCATAACTGTAATTTTGCTTCTATTATGAATTGTAATGTAATAACCTGTTGTATTTTCATTGTTACAAATTCATATAGTGATTAATCACAAAAACTATGTAATTATATACTATGAAACATTAATTTCTAAATACAAACAAATGAAATTTTGTCTTTGAGTGAAGAGCATGGGTAACATTCTTAATATAACAATACTAAATTACATTGCCAGATATTGCAACAGTATACATCAAAAGGCATTGGTATGAAAGTTAAGTTTGCTTCTTTTTTACCAGATCACAAATTCTCAGGGTAGTCTATGCAAGAGCCCAATGAAGATCATATTCCCCTATGAATCTATCTCTATATTTAGATGTGATAACCAACACACTAAAAAACCCTGTTTCAAAGAGATATGGTGTTGGAAACAGAAGAGTGTACAATACATCTTGTTTTCTGAGGGTCTTAACACTAGAATTACGGAAGGGGTCATTTTGACACCTAGCAAACTTTTGTCTCTGACAGCTCTTCTATTTTTTTGCAAGTATTTTAATCCTTTCTTGACTTTTCCTAAATCATTGTGATTTGCAAAATAATAAAGATTTCAAGAAAATCGTATTTTTCTTTTAGCCCTAACAAATGACTATAGAAATACGGCAGGCTATATACTGATGTTGAAGACAAGTGTAAACTTCATAATGACTCTTTCACTATTTTATTAGCAGAATTGGAAGCATTCATAGCATTGTTGTATGTAAGGGGGCATTAGCCACCAAGGGCTTACCAATTCTTAGTTTGTGGTCCAAGACTTGAGGACCAAAGATTTTTCATGAAACTATGAGTAGAGATAGGTTCCCGGAAGTTATGAAATTTCTTTGTTTTGAAAATAAACTAACAAGGTCTTCATGTTTGCAGTGTGATAAATTTACACTAATATCCGAGGTATGGAATACTTTTATAGACAACTGTAAACTTTGCTACAAACCAAATGCAAATATTACGTTTGATGAACAGTTATTCCCTGCAAAAACAAGATGCCACTTTTTGCAGTATATGCCTAACAAGCTTGATAAATTCGGAATAAAATTTTGACTAGAAGTAGATGTTTGGAAAAAATACTTATTAAACGAATTTCCATATTTAGGAAAAGATGAAATGAGACCAAGTGATCAAAGTTTAGGAGAGAACATAGTAAATTGTTTAATTGATCCTACATACCTGCAAAGTCTGTACATTTTTAAAAACAAACTGTAGTTGTCATAATTTGCATTATTTTAATTTATTTTTCACAAATATATTATATTATATAGAGAAATATGCAGATATCTTATCAAGGGGTCAAAGTGACACCCGCCATAATTCTAGGTATACAAAGACCACCGTAATTCTAGTGTTAATCAACCCCTTTGAAAGGGTAATTTGACCCTTCAAGGAGTCACAACCCAGATGTTGAGAACTGCCTCTCTGGTGATTAGGGGATCAGGTTAGATTCCTAGAACATCAGTTTTAATCACTGATTAATGCCTGGAATATCTCTCGGTCAATATGCTTAGCATTCAGGATAAATTAGTAGGTTTGAATGTCCTCTTGCTGGGAGGTAAGCAAGTGAGAAAGAGTTACAGAATCAAAATCAAAAATTCCCTCTCCATCTTGAATAAAGGAGTAGGCAAATTGAAAGTAATTTACATCATCTCATCACAAGATCAAATACCTGTCAACATTGGCTGCCCATTGCGAGTTGTCAATATCAATATTAAGGAATGGGTGGATGTCAGAATGTCAAGACATATGCTTGCTATTGAACTGAAATAAAAAAAAATGTTTTTAAAAATTATTTTGTAATTATTATTTAATGATATTGTATAAATTTACATGTTGTTATATTACTAAAGAATTTAATTTTTACTTTCCAGAAAAAATGTATTCTCAGGAATTATTAAAAGCTTTGCTTGACTATGGAAATCTGAAACCAGAATTCATAGACTTTGTGATAAATACTCACTTGAGGGAAATAAGTTTGAAGACTGTCCCAGGACAATGTAAGATAGATGCACTAAAGAAAAAGATTATTGAAATTGGACAAGTAAGTTCCTCATTAGGGAATGTATATAATTTTATAATAATAAATAAACTTTTTTTTTTTTTTAACCATTGACTTTTTTCCATTACAATGTTAGCATATTTATTCCCATAATAAATTTTCAGCATAATTTCAGGATTTTAAGAATGTATTGCTTCAGTGTATATTTTACATGCTGTATTTTTGTTACATTCTTTACTTTGGTGAAGTTTTTTTTTTCTTACTTTTTACTGAGTAGTTTTAATTTTAATAACAAAAAGTTTCTGAAAATCAGGGTTAGCATGATTTAAATCAGTTGATTTAAATCATTTTTTTTTTCACTTCTTTTAAAAATTATATTCCAAAGACAGGAGAATTGGGAATCAGTCAGCACAGTAATACCAATAAGTAAATAAGTGTAAATAGATAGCATGTGCTCTCTAAGAATTTAGGGGTGTTGTTATCAGAAAGCATGTAGTAGGGGTAGTACAATGATTGACTATGACGGGTGGAATTCATTTTATGTAATGGGAGGTAGAGTGTTACAGAACTTGAAATCCAGTTTGTCTACCAAATAACAACAGCCGTGGCTTCATCTGCTGGAATGGAAAGACAGTTTTCTTCTTTTGGTATTGTTCATTCTAGCCTTCATAACAAATTGGGAGTGGATAAAGCATCAAAGCTAGTGTTTTTATTGAAACAATTAAATCCATAATTTGGTGCTCAAAAAATATTGAAATAATTGTGATTTGTTTTTTTGTTTTTTTAAATAAATAGTTTGCATTAAAAGAATATTTAATTTGTTCTTTAAATTTACATCTTATTTAGTTTGCAATATCCAATTACAAAATAATGGAATGTATTTAGATTAAAATATATATATTTAAGTTTGGGTAATCAGTGTACAGAATATACTAGATAGATAAGATGTTACATCTTATAACTAACTATTCTATGTATATTGCAAAAAAAAAAAAAAAAAAAAAAAAAAAAAAAATAAAATTAGTATTCAGAAAAAATTTTTAAAAATCTGATTTAAATCAAATAAATCTGACTTTTTTGATTTTTTTTAAAAAATCATGATTTTTTTCCAATCCTGCGGGAAATACATCAACAGTTTAACTTTTGTTTCTCTCTTTTGGAACTAACAGTACATTGTAAATTCTTTGATTTTTGGTTCATATAGATGGATTACAAAAAAATTTTAATAAATAAATAATAAAGTCATTTAAAACAATAATTACCTATAAATTTTGCTGAGTACTGAAGTCACTTTGCTGGAAAACAGTATGGTAATGATATTGGCTCTAATAGTTTTAGAGTGTCTGACAGTCTATTAATGCTTTGTTAAATTGTATTGTGTGAGCTCAGTAACTTATTTTTCCTTTCTACACTGATCTATTGAAATAATTTTATCCCCACTTTGACAATATGTATTTCTGTGGAAAAAGACTTCCTATTATTTATAAATCAATGTTATTTATCATTTATATAAAAGACTAGTTACTAAATATGTAACAAGTTACTAGTATATTTTAAGAAATTGTTAATTGAGTAAATATGAAATTTTAAATAAATATTCAGCTCTACTTGTATTGTAAATATGGTAGTCATATTTATTCATATTATAAATATGACATTGAAGTAGTTGTTAAAAATTTCTAGTATTAATTTTTGAGTATTTAATTGATAGACTTTATATAAAAAAATTTCTATGTATTGTCAATCTATTTGATTTAGAACTAAATATTTCAAACAAATCTAAAATATAACTATAAATCTTCACTCATGAATTCTTAATATAATGCCATATTAAGAAAGTGTTAAAATTGTTATCAGGTGAATATTAGTGGTCACAAGATAAATTTTATCGTCAGCCATCTTTTAAAATTTATGAACAAAATTGTAGAAATTGTTTTTTATTAAACTTTATTTATTTTTGTAGGATCTTTGTAACATAATATATATATATATAATTATTGGTAAATATTTTACTTGATATAAACCTACTTTTTAAAATTTTTGTTATTTTTGCTGTATGTTGGCATCTTTAAAAGTCCAGAATTACTTTAAAAGATACAGTCAAACACTTTTTTAACACTATTTAAAATGCTGCCAAGTCTTCTAAAAGCCTCATGGATAAGTGTACAAATTATCCATATTGAAATATTAACAGACCTGCTTAAGTGTCAACCCATTATAATGCCAAACAATAAATTCTAGTAAAGAAGAGCAAGTGTGGTATTTTCCAAAATGTTTTATTCTTGTATTTTAATGTGTTTATTAACTGTTTGCTACTTTTTTCTAATCTTCAAACCATTTTTGTATCAGTAATATATGTACTATTTTCACCTTATGCCTTGTGCTCCATGTAACAACTGACCTTTCATTATATTTAATGGAGTGTACTTGCCTCTTCTTTGACGTATTTATTTAGTTTTATAATACATAGTATCAAACTCTAGTTTTACTGATGTTATCTTTATTTGCATTACACATTTCTGTGTTATTTTTAGTGTCACTCTCACTGAGAATGATTTTTCACTTAACCTGACAATAGTCATGTCCGTTTCTAACATACTAGAGCATGTGTATCACTCAATTTACCACCTATAGCAATTGCCCAAAACAGAGGGGGAGAAACATATTCATTTAGTTTTCAATAAAGTCTAACGTATATACTGAGTTTTAAAAATAAACTTTTTAAAAGACTATTTCTCAAAACTAGAAATTTTGAGAGAAATCATTCAATGCAACTACTTTTGACATGGTCAAAAAGACAAATTTCTTATGAAATTGCAATAAAATGCAAAAATAACTTATGTACTGAATAAGATGCAAAATATTCAAGATCAATTTAAAGAATTTTCTCATTGTAAATATAAGTGGAAATGGGGGAATGTTAACGTAAAAAGGGTAGGGTATCGATTATTCTGCAAGTATTCCTGGATTAATTACATTGTTTTGAGTGACATTAAAACATTTATTAACATGAAAAACTTAAGATTATTCTCCATAAATTTGTAATCAAAAATTTTGGAGTTGCTCTTGCTTCAATTTAATAAACACTATTCAAAGTTTGAGTACTCTATTTCTTTTCAAATTTTTATTTTGACTAACAGACTACTGCTTAACGGCCACTGCTCCAATCTCTAATCCATGAACTTTTTTCTTGTCCCTTTTTTATGAATGCTCACCTTTTATTATCAAGTAGGTCTAAAATATGATTTTCTGTTTATAATTCAGATGTGTGGACAAGAAATGTTAGAAGATTGATCATATATATACAAGATGATATTTTAGCTATAACTAGCCAACTTAACTATAATTGTATTCTAAAATAAATTTATGACAATTCTATCTTTAAAATTACAGCTTTTGTTGTAATGTCTCTGTTTCTCTTTTAAACTGTGGTAACCTTTGGTGACTTTAATACACCAAAATTAATTTCTGCTTAGCTCAGCTATTCTTATATAACTCCTTTTCATAACTTAGTTTCACTTCTTGTGTTCCCTATGTAGAAAAACTCTTAACACTCTCATTGACTAGCTCACTGGTGCCCTCACACCAATATATAAGCAAGTGTAAAATATATGTGCTACAGAGTACCAAAGATGAATTACTTGAATAAACTTAACTTTTTTATCTCCCAAAATTTAATGTCTTTTATGGCCTATGATTGCATGGTGGATACCATTCTAATTTTGCAATGAGTCAAAAAAAACTTTTATGCATGCACATACAGACTCACTCACTCTCTCTCTCACACACACACACACACACACACACACACACACACATATATATATATATATATATATATATATATATATACACACACAATGACTTGTAAAACTAATGTACAAATGTGTATTGTTACTCTGTGACTGGGAGTTTAGTAAAATTGTCTTGTATTGATCAATTCACATATTTTGTTAAGATTCATTTAACCCCATGCAGAACTCGGAAATGGGTATTTTCCGTTAGCATGCAGTGAATCCAATCATTTATCTAATTGCATCACAACAAAATTACTAATTAAGTTAGGAACTGCAAGTTTTCATGAGAAAAATGTCTTAGAAGAAATAAACAGATTTGTAGCATTCCTTCTCAAAGCCAAATGCAATAATGCTGACATTTATATACATCTTTAAGACTAATAAATGAAATTAGTCAATAAATTTTATTAATAAACTATAAATAATTTTAGAAAAAGGTGCCAGGAAGAAAAAGAATGATAGAAAGATTGATTTCTCACTGTATTAAAAGATGTTGAAAAGATTATTGCTACCAGAAAAATTTCTAGCTAGTATTTTAAAAGTATCTCTGCCTTAAAAAACAACTAAAGAAAAATTTAATTAATTTGAAATTTTATTTTATGTGCTTATGAATACTTGTATATCTCTAATTTTCCATTGTCTACAATCTATATAAGCATATACAGGGTGTCCCGAAAGGTCGTTTACAAACTTAGCATGCTGGTCTGTCATATCACGATGAACAAGATTTACATAGGAACTTGTGTCTGAAAATGCCAACTGCGACCGCTAAAGCGCTATGATCATGAGTGTGGAGCAGGAGAAAAAAATATCAACAGCGGTGTTAATATGATTTTTATTACATATGATGATTACATCACAGCAAATGCTCAAAATTGTTTCCCTTTGCCACAATGCACATTTCACAACGTTGGTGCATGAATTCATGAACCCGTTCAATTTGACCAGGAGTGTCATGGACACATGCTGCCGCTTCTGCTATCCTGGCGATAAGATCCAGGTCTGATGTTAGGGTGTCTCGTATACCATGGACTTCATGTGACCCCACAGGTAGAAATCCAGGAGAGTCAGGGCAGTCCGCCTCTACCAATCCGGCAATTTCCCTGCAATTATTGCCCTCTGGTGGTCACAGTTTGCATTTCCAGACACAAGTTCCTATGTAAATCTTGTTCATCATGATATGACAGAATTCCACTTTACAGATAGATGTGAGATCATAATTCAATATACTGCCAAACTCATAACACCAAGTTGATTTGGACAGAGATTGGTACTAAATCAAGATTTGGCTCTACATTTGTTTATTGAATAAAAATATACCATGTAAATTTTATATAAATGTATGATTTATAATTTTATTATAAAAAAGTTTGTCATCAATACATTTATCATTCTATACATATTTACATCTTTATGTCTAAAGTAAACTATAAATAAATTTTGATTTTTTTTTTCTATTTATAAATTTTTTTAATCTAAGTAATGCAAGCTTATAAATTTTGAATGTATGAATTATTATTCCTGTACTAATAATATACCTGATATTCTTAAAATAGCACTTATTTAGGAATTCTTCATGCATAATGATTAAACATTTAAGTCTAATAATGTATTTATAAATCAATTAAAATAATCTATTAAGGTTCTTTTATTTTCTGCTTTGAAAATACTGTTTATTTTTGACAATTTTATATCATTTATTAAATGTTATATATATATATAATATTTATATATTCCAGAGCCTCACAAGATTGTCTCTTATGGGGGCCTTCAATTTCCATCGCTTGCAACCTGTCCTGAGTTGTCTGCCAAATCTGAGAAAACTTGAATTAGAATATTGTACTTGTGATGATGATACCATAAAAACTATTTCTGAGAATTGTCCCTTGCTAACAGAGTTAAATGTATATGCATCTCTTGTTTCTGATGGGGGCATGAAGTATTTATGCTTTCCAAAAAACCATGAATTGCATTTAAAAACTTTAACTGTGTCTAGGACACATGTAAAAGACGAGGGGGTTCTGTTGGTTTTGAAAAATATGCCATCCCTCCAAGTTATTTCTCATGAGAATCTTTCTTGTATTATAGCAAATGGGAATGCAAAAAATGCATTTCCCAAAGATAAGATCTTAAATTTGACTTACATTGAAGTGCATAATGCTAAATCTGAACTAAGGGCAATTTCAAAACTATGCCCGAATATCAGACATTTATTTGTGAAAAGCATTGATGATGAAGATCAGCTTCTACTTTGTTGTGCATTTAAAAAATTAGAGGAAGTAAGTTTATCCTATATGTCTCATAATCTATCTACTTTATGCATTGATCCTTTCCTTAAAACTTGTGGATTTTTTATCCACAATTTAAGTCTTGAAAATTTTGTTCTGTCTTCTGATGTTCTTGTAAATAGTTGCCCCAATCTTCAACTTCTCGAGCTTTGTGATCCACTGTTTGAAGAACCCCCTAACAAACAACCTCCAAGCTTTAAATTTGAAAAACTTACACACTTTAAAATTTATGGCAGTTCCCTAATGTCAAATGAAGACATAAAATCTCCAGCTTTTATTATCCAGTCTAGTCCTAAATTAGAATCATTATCACTTCAATACTGTTTTATTGGACCTCAAATGGAAGATGTGATTCTCGATTGCCCAGCTTTACTAATGCAGTTAGATTTTACCGAAAGCTTAGTCAGTGTTAATTTCCTCCAAGAGGTATTGTTAAAACATAAGTCGTTGCAATGCTTAATCATTGAAAATTCAGGTCTTCATAGTAGTGACTTTCAGAATTTATTTAGATTAATTGATCATTTAAATCATCCTGTAAATCTACTTTGGTGTTAAAAGATCTGTAAATGTTTGTTAATCTTGAAAATTGTTTAAAACATCCTGTTTATACTTTAATATTTTTGTCCAATGTGATAGCTTATTTTTTCTAAATAAATTTGTTATATATGTATAAGGTTTATCCATGTATGCCCCTGCTAGGTACTTAGCAGGTTTAGTCAATATTTTAGTCTTTTTTCAGTGTTATTTCTTTCTTGTCTTTTGAATTTTTCACTAAAATGCATATTTAGATGAATGAATTTTTAAGGCAACTATTAACAAAACTGTTATTGGTAAATTTTTGTATAGCAAAGTTGTTTTATTGTTGTAGATTTATATGCTGTCCTTAATTTTAAGTTCATTTGCACAATTCAAGATGAAGGGGAAATGTATAATAGACATTTAAAGCTGCAATTAAAACATGAAATAAAGACCTTTATTGTGACACCTATTTTAAAAAATCTTAATTTTCAACATAAGTCAACTAATAGTTTAATAGCAAAAAAAAATTTTTTTTACTTCCTCTAAAGAACTAAAACTAAAAATTGCAGTCTATTAATTTCTAATTCTTTTATAAAATATAAGTTTATTTATTTCTTTATTAAGATTCATTTAACTCTTTGAAACTTAGCCAGGTAGCCCAAAAAAAAAAAAAAAATTAAGACTTTTTTTCTTTCATTGATTGCAAGGATTGTACCTCCAATTCCATTCATTTCCACAGGAATGTGTAATTTTCTCTTTTAAGTTTAATTTCATTTAAAATTACATAAAAATTGTAACTTCAATTTAATATGCTGGAACTAACCCTGATATCTGTAACAAAAGTTTTGTAGTATTTAAAAAATTATAAAAGGAAATAGTTTTGCTGTAATTAAAATAGCTTCATTTTAGTAAAATTTTTGTTTACAGCTTGAAAAAAAAAATGGATGTTTTAAAGTTTAAAGAAATTATCAGTAAAATTATGTGATATTGTCAAAATATTTCATAAATTTAACAAATTGAATAAATAAATGCTACTCCAGGAATGTCAGATCTTTCATGAGTTTGCCATTCATTTAAATGGGTCTCATTATTATTCTTGCTATTCATATTACTAAATATTCCAATGTCATCTGAATAATTAGATTCACTGTCACTTGTGTTAGAAAATTACTTTCTTCCATTTTATTGTCTGATTCGTTCATCAATTAAAATATCTTATTCTCACTTAAATATTTAACTCTTTGACATGATAGTTAAAATAAAACTGACCCATAATATACTGTCCAGCAAATCACAATTCTACTACCCCCTTTAACAAACATTCCATTCTTCCCATTCCTTCAAAATATAAAACCTAGTGGTCAATACATCACTGCCCTTGGGGGACTCAAACATGTATTGTTGTATACCTCTTCAAAATTCTCCGATTCAGAAGAAAGAAAAACAAAACGTAGAACTGAAAGCATATATTGAAGATCAAAACTCTGTGGAACATTATTGAAAAATCTAACAGACCTTAACCATCTAGTGCTGTTCAAAAATTTAAATAAAAGATTCCAATTCTCAATCAAACACGTGTCCACAAGCCCTGAATGAATTGCATATCATATTGATGTGATCCTAGTCCTAAGTATGTTAAAAGACTTTGTAACCTGGAAGCAAGAGGGAAGGAAAATCATTAATGGCCAATTAAACTATCAGTCTATTAATATAGGATATAAAGCATTAGCTAAAAAATGTCCAGGAGAAGAATTGTACCTTTATTTGCATATTCTGGAAAATCTTAACTGTTAATCATAACTATGTATGTAATCAAGGATATTTCTCAAAATTCTTAGTTTCAGTTAATTTTCTTCCATTACTTTTATTAAACTAGTAATATTAATGACTTGGAAGAAATAAACCTGTTCAATTTAACACTAGAATGACCAGTAATCAATTTGATGCCAAAGATGCTTCTAGAAGCAATTACTCTTTAATTTTATCAGTTTTTTAAATACATAATAACTGGGCATTTTCCCTATATTTTATAAGCATATAAATTAATGTGATCTTTCTAAAGGTAGTTACATATTTAAGTTGTTCTACTGTTAATTTTTTAAATACTGTAATTTCTGAAAGAAATGTCACAGTATTTATGTGTTTAAAACAAACTTTCAGCAGTTGCAGTATTTCTACCAAAGTAGTACTTACTTACAATTAAAAATACAGTATAACCTAGTTCACTTTAAATGACATCGTAGAACAATTACATTCTTTCTCTGTTCAAAACAGTACTTTATCAGCTACAGATTCTTTGGTGTAGGTTTTTGTATTTGTTTGGTTTGGAGTGGTACAATCTACTTTTTTGCAATTCAAGAACTGCTTAAAACCATTTCCAAATGGATATGAACATCCATTCCAGAAGTTGTACTCAAAACTGCAGAGTCTGAGAACTGAAAACGATGTCTTACCATTCATTCATCATTTGGTATTTGTTGGATAGTTTATAAGTAATAAGGAAGTAAAAAAAACTTTGAAAATGGCACCTACTATAAGAAATTATTAAAAATAACCATACTGCTACTTTTAAATTAAATGTAAATTCCCATGCTGTACAAAGGGAAAACTGAACAATAACACTTAATTCGGTCAAGATTTTGTGACTGTGATGTTCACAACCACATGAAATTAGTGCAGTATTTTTGTGGAAATTAAGTAATTTGCCCAATTTTCCTCAAATGTGCCATTTAGACTGATGCAGCCTCTTTTTCTAGAAAACATGTAAAATTTAATTTTGTCTTCTTTCTTTATTTTTTTATTATACCCAAAAAAAAGAATTAATTCTGAAATCTATCAATCACTTCTGTTTACCTATTATTTTCTTTGACTGATTATATGTTTGTATATATTTATGTTATTGTTACTAATTCCTCTTGAGGAAAAGAAATTAACTAGTTCACATTGCACCTTACACTTAAGATGAGAAACATGTTTTTTCATTATTGTATTTTCTGTAAGGTTTTATTTCATATAAATCAATCATGAGTCCAATTGACTTTTATGGGTATCTTGGTGGCAAAATAGTGACAGGTTATATAACACTTTTTAGTTGACTTTTATATGCTATTTATCAAATGGTTTTGATTTCATTTTTTGTTTCATTTCATCTATACTGTCTAATAATTCATAGTTCACATTACAGTCACTTTAATTTCTTCTTTTGTTACACTATTAGAATATGCAAAAGCCATAAGAATGTAAAAAATTTCCATTAAAGTGCATTTTCAATGAAAATTGTTTCTAATTTCAACTCTGTCGATGCAATGTAGTTTGGGCTCAAGTAGGATTTTATAAGTTTATCAATAAGTCATATGTTTTTAAAAGTATTACTACTATTTTTAAGTTTTTATTAAAACGCAAATTATTTTAGAAAATGTAAAAAAAAAAATGTGATTCTTTATTGTTCTATGTAATCAGAATAGTGTGTTTTGTAGAGTTGTTATAAAAATTAAACCTTGGCTGTTAGTGATATACTAAATTCTTCTAATGTAGAAAGGTAATTGTACTGTTTGTAAATGCTAGATATACAATGTCTTTAAATATCCAGATTTATTTCTGATGTGCAACTTGCATTTTCATAAATGTACATTGTTAATTTTTCCTGTATATGTTCATTTTATATATGACAATAAAACTGAATTTTTTATGTAATTGTGAAATAAATTATTTAACACTAAAACATACTGTTCAGAAAGTGTCAAATCAGCTCATTTTTCCTTAAAATGTTAAAAGATTTTGAGGTCTAGTTTCAACAAAATTGCAGTTTTTATCCTCTTTGTAACATTTTACATTTGCTTCTCTAGGTCACATAATTTTGCTATACAGGGATAAAAGTTAGTAGGAAGCTTGAATAAATATTGATTTTTCTTACCAAAATTGGTTTGGTTTTGAGCACTACAGTCAAAAGTATTTTATTCACAAGAGTAAATGAGACCATTGATCAAAATTGGAAAAAAAACTGAAATTTTTTGAAGTACCGACCAATTTTAGTATATCCATTGACAAATAAAAGTTGATTTTCATACAAATACAACCTTTTTTATATTATTCTGTAATAATGCAAGTCGTAAGTTTGCTCTGAAATCAATTCGATCATAAGTTAAATTCTATAATGAGATGTGATTAAAACTGATAATATAGAAATACCTGTAGAAGGGTAGAAAGCATTTCCAATAACTTCCTTATATCTTACATACATGCACAACCTTAGACAGAAACACAATATATATTAAATATTATGTATAGTAAAATTATATCAATATTGTATAATAAGAATTGTATAAGTATGTAATGATAAGCCTTGGCATATTACAGAAAAGTTAAGATATTATTTAGCAAGTTACTAATAAATAGCAAAATATGGAAAAGGTTCAATTCACAGACATACATCAACAAACCAAACACAAATCTGTATAACTTCCCCCTCCTACAAAAACATTAAAAAAATTTCAGTTGCTTGCCATTCTATCCTTACTTTAAAATAATTTTAGAATAAAGCAAAATTAAAATATTTAAATAAAATACAAAACATATGTAAAAAACTTAATTTTTCATCAAATACTGACCTTACTCACCACTTTTCATCTCCATACATATCTTCATAGCTGCATAAATTTTATCTAGTCAGGTAACAAAATACTAGGCAATTATACTATTTTCCCCCCAAATAGGGTCCAAAAGCAAACTTTCTGACATATCCCTTCCCTACATTCTAAAGCATAGTGAATTCCAAATTTATATTTTAACTTTCACATTAGAACAAATTTCAACTGAAAATTTCACTATGTAGCAACCCCATGAATCTTGTTTATTTTGACACAAGAAAACATGGTCATGGCCAAACCCAAGATAAAATTCTTAAACATATTCAAAGGGAACTAATATTTGCACATCAATAACTATTTTTAAATTTTATCAAAAGAAAATTAATTTTCATTTAAATACATTAAAATATTATATAAATGACAGCAAGAAAAATTACTAATAAATTCTAGCCAAATAACTGTATTAAAATATTTTTCATGTAGATGTTAATATAAATATTTGGGTTTCAGCTATTTTTTTTGATTCAGCTGGGTTTTTTCTATTTTTGTATTTCAAATGTTTTAATTTATTTTACAAAGATGCAAAATTCAACTTGAGAAATTATAACATTGAAATAAATATTTCTAGTCACCATGGAGTCTTGCTCCCAATCATTAATCTTGAACAGGAAGACTGTGTTCAAAGATGAAAGCTAATCATATGCTTTTAAAAGCTGCTTTTACTGACCAAAATTAAAGAAATACTGACAGAATATTAAAAGTACTGATTATTTTTAGTATAGCAATAGACAAATTGCCTGCAGTTACCTGTTCATGATATAATAGTATGTATATTCATGATATAATAGTAAACATTTAATTTCTTTTCTTAAATATTTGGATTCTTACTGAAAATAGATTGTTTTAAAAATTTGCAGATATTCATTTTTAAAAATAAAATTCTTTCCATTATTTTTTTTCTATTGCATTTGGTAAAACAAATGATAAATAGGTTGGAGCGCTACGGTCTACTGTTTTGCACACGAGGACTAATGAGACCGGGACCTTTAAAGCCTAAATAGGACCAAAGTAGACGATTACTGAGCACTGTAAAATTGTATAATTTGCATGAGTAGCTATGACCAGACTAAAAATTCTTAAAAACTACCGTAGAGCGAAAATCTGACGTAATTTAAAAATAATTCATAAGATAACCTGATTACACAAGCAGGCATACACAGATATTTTCAATTTCATTTTTATTTCATAAGCAAGGCAAAATACATAATTTTAAACTTTATTAAAAATTAATTTATGCGTCACTACATTATATCACGAACTATTATCATTTCTGTGTTCTATAGTTACTAATCAACATAAAATCAGATTTCAGAAGCCTTTTGACCAAAATTCATGTGGGAGTTTTTATTGTTTTTGTTTTTCTATTGAGAATTGCCAAATCAGTAGGTGTTACTCTTCAGTAATAGAATTTGTGGGTTTAAATGCCATTGCTGGCATGAATGTTTGTAGCTGCTTGGAATTATCTTTAAACAGTAGGTCTGACTCTCATTAACACTCATGTAGCAAAACTGTAGACTATACCATTCCTAACCACACAATTGGAAATTAGATATAGAGCATTTGTTGAAAAATTGATTTTATGTATATGTTTTGGGAACTTTTTGGCACCCATCAAAAATTGTTTGATCTCAGGATAAAATGGAACATAATTAAAACAGATCAAAACTGAATCTTTATCTTATTCTAACTTGCAATATCTGCACTAAATCTCGAACAACTAAAATAAATGTGATTGGATATAACACAACAAATATCTTACATTAGTATGAAAATGTACACTTTTGTAAATGTATTTATGAATGAGAAGTTTCTGGTTACTACCATAAAACTTGTAATGTGGTAAGCTTTAATTGGGAGGACACTTTTTTCTTGCAAGTTTTATGACTGGCAGATGGGTCTCAGACACTGGTTAAAGACCATCCTTTCCTAATTGTTAAAGGGCCTGCTCCTGACAACTCTTAAGATAACTTGAGAATTTTTTATTATTATTACTACCTACTGACAATGTCCACCTGGATGTTCTCCCCTCCTTCTGAAATCCTTGTTTACAATGATTAAAGGCAAAATGGGAAGACCATTAAAATAAACTTATTTTAGTTTAAATTAGATGATCAACATTCATGTATATGTGTGTGTATATATATATATACACGTAATCTTTATTTGATCCTATCAAAATAGCACAAAATCCAGAGGCATCTGAACCGGACGGCGTCAGAACGCTCTCTCTAACTACATGTGGCAAGAGCAACCTTTAGCAAGAGACGACTAAATACCATGTGTGGTTTAGTGACGTGGGAAAATGCTGAGGCACTGTTAATTGCTTATAGGGAGTAACCTTTGATTAGAGACATCTGCCAAAGTGTGGCGTTCCAGATGACTATTATTGCTGATCGTTACAGATTTTCCTGGGAGAGTTATAACTTTCTAATTAAAATGCCAGCCATATCATTTTTTGCTTTGAGAATCAAAGAAAGAATTTTGCAGTTCGGCTGAAGGAATGAAAACATCCTCATTTAAATTGGATGGCTGGGAAATACGGTTAATATAAAGAGAAGAAATTAAGATTTAGAATTAATGAATGGGGAAAAGGGATAATTTTGGATAGACTTTAGGGTTTAGATATTGATATATATATATATATATATATATATATATATATATATATATATTTCCCTGATTTGCCACTTACCAATCTCATTTGGCTCCTTGAAAACTTCTTAAGTGAGTTCAACTGTGTGTATATATATATATGCAATTTAAAATACTTTTCAAAATTCTTACAGATAAATTATTTTTAAAATAAGCATAAACTTGTAAAAAGAATTATAGAAATTATATTTATTATTATTTTAGAAAAAAATCCCAATTATCATAAAACATCAATATTTAGGCATTACAGCTATAAATTTAACTAAATAAAGATGATTATTATTATTATAAGCAACTTTTAATATAATTTGTTTGGTTTGATTTGGAACATTGTTGTTTTGCTTTATAAGGATTAATTAGACCAAGACTTAATGCTTAAAACCAATTCTGAATGGCTATAAACATGTATGTCATCAGTGACATTCAAACTCACAAATTCTGGTTCCGAAGAGCAGAACCCTACCCATTCAGCCAACAAGAACATTTAAGAAATTCAATGCAAGACAAAGTATACCAATATATTTTTTTTCACAGATGAAGGTTCATAACTTTGATTCTTTGCTGCTTAATTGAAAAGAAAAATAGCTAACTTAAATAAGAAATGGCTATTTAAGAATGAGTAGCTTAAAGAAACAATATGTTTGTACTTTAGTATATTATATAGTTTTATCCATTTAAGCAATACTGGGACATATATATGCCATACTTAGCAAAATGTTTAAAATATAGATATGGATAAGTAATTAGGGGGATATATAATCCTCCTTCCTCCAATTCCATTACACACAAACTACTATAACCTGTGGACCAGCTCTGGCCTATCTGAAGGTTCTATCTAGCCTGCTGCAAACTAAAAACATACATGTTTATTTAATTACAATAATGCTAATGATTGGCTACAATTCCAGTGCAACACTAATTACTTTCCACTATGCTTTAATTTTATACATAATGCAGGGTTTTCATCACAGAAAAAAAATGGGTGAAAATTTCTCAACCTCTCCCAAAGACAGAATGGGATTTCTAAAAGTTAAGAGCAAACACGAAGCAGCATTAAATGAAATATTCTCCATAGCCAAAGATTCCCTTCATGTATAAAACAGTAAATTTAATTGTTACAAAGTTGCATTCTAGCTAAGGTAGTTGCCATTCTTCAGTAGTGTGTAATACTAGTTTCTTCTGAAGAATTTCTGTGCAGACTAATATGAAGTGTGTTACTGTTTACTTCTACAGAAAGGAAGGAGATCCCATTTACAGAATAATATCCCTATCCCCTCTGTGTAGAGAGTATTGGTAGTATCTGACTTATTCCAGCTATGTGTGAAACATTTTTGTGTATTCCTATTGTAATAAGATGAATACCAGTTAGAAAGGAAACGAGAAATAGAGGTAGAAAGAATGAAATGTGACAATTTTGCTTAGAAGGAACAGATTTAACAAAAATGGAAAAATGTAAGAATTTCATCTCACTAGAGTTCTTCTCCTCTCTCTGCTAGCCTTAATTGCAGCAGCATACTTTAGGGCTCCTGTTTCGGAAGGTGAAATCCTAAGATTGCCATTGGTCGGTCTTTTGAAATTCTATTGGCTGAAAATTTGACTTCTGGATCCTGTATTCTGTGCTTGCACAGTTTCTGGGAGTTCTACTTACTTTCTGTGTACTTAGTTTTAATCATATATATTAAAAAAAAAATTAACCTTCTTAATGTGTTAATTTATGTCCTATTTATCAGACCAGCTCATCTCATATCGTGTTTGATCTCAATTTTTCTTTCGCTGGTGTAATCAATTTATTACCTTTTATGCTTTATTTTTCCCCCACACTCAAGCATTTTCTCTCTTTTTTCCCCTGTACCCATATTTAACTTTTCTGTTTATGTCATGCCAACTCATTACTCTTAGTCTGATGCATTACCATTAATAGTTACTCCAGTACTAGAGGGCTTGGCCCAGGGAGTACTGTTGTGAAATCTTCCTGTGACAGAACATCATGTATAATGAAACTAATTTATCCAAAATATATAGAATGTGCAAATTTTCTGAAATGCAAAACAAAAACTTTTAAATCATAGAAATAAAGAAATTTATTTTTTATACAATATTTCCATAAGTAAGCTTAAATTGAATCATTAATATACTTTGGTTTGAAAGGAGCATAGTTTTCTTTTGTACAAACATATCACATATATTAAGATATCTTAATGAAATATCAATCATAAATATTTGAACTATTTAAATGAAAATAAATGATTAAATTTGTGATGTTAACAATTAAATATCTTATACAACTGGTTATATTCAACAGTATACATTCTTACAGATTAGAGAATTAACATGAAATTTGTAACAAATACTTCAATATTTAAGAAAGATAAATCATTAGCTTATGCAGAATATTTTACATCATTTATGATTTAAAGAAATAAAGGCAAAAAATAAAAAGCCAGCAAATTGGCCTTACTGGATTTAAATTTATATCCTTTGACTTCATGAAAATATACACAATGATAAAATTATGATATTATGTACAGAAATAAGTATATACAAACAAAAATCAGAATCTGTATCTTTGCTTTAAACAAAATTTGCAAAAAGCATGAAATTTGTAAAACGAATACATCTAAAAATAAGTCTGACAAAACAAAATCAGATAACATCAATTTTTAGTAAAAAATAAGTATATTTAGTAATTTAGAGTAAAAATGTTATGAATACAATTTCAACCAATATTTAACTTTCTATTTAAAAAAAAATTCAAGTATTTAGAAATTAGCAATCATTCATTAGAAATTATAAACAAACAAAACAAAATTATCAACTATCATTGCAATTGTTAAACATTTTTACCACATAAATATCAAATAAAAAAATATTTATCCTGCTTCTGAATATTTAATTTATTAACAGTTAAAAGTTTTAACATAATTTAAGAATTTTAAGAGTAACCTTATGCTAAACACTATTTATTAAATAATCATAAATGTTTAAATAATCCATTCCTACATAAATTTATTTAAGAGCAAACAAACAGTTATATGATGTTCCACAATACTGAAGAACAGTTTTCATAAGGAAATGACTTACTTTTATTCAGATGTATTTTGAGCAAATTAGAAATCCAGTAAGAACTACTATTAAGTAAAAACATAATTCCCACATATGATCTACAGATTAATTTCCACAAGCCCATAAACTTAAAGTACAATTTTGTTATCTTAAAACTGATATTATATAATAGTATTACTATAACAAAAATTAATGTAAGTACAGTAGAACCTCTTTTTAATGACCCCACGACACAATGACCCCTTCATAAGAATGACCATCTTAAAAAAGTCCCAATTATTTTACCATAGGAATAATGTTAATTTTAAATCATTACAAAACGACCCCAAGAATATTATTTTTTGTTAGAGCGACTGCCAATTTTAGTCCCTGAACTCATGAGCAAGTGGGCTATTTCAAAATTATTGTACTGTGGTGCAACTTCAAGAAACCTATACAAAAGAATAATTTCAGAAAGAGTTGAGAAATCAGTCAGCTGAATTCCGACCATTGCCGGAACCCTTTTCACCCGGCGCTCCTGTAGATGACACTCCACACACTAATGAAATGACCCAGCTCCTCAGTGTCAAATCTCTGGATCTTCAATTACCTTTTGATGACTTTGTTCTGGTAGATAAAACTTTACAGTGCTGCGAAGAAAATTTGAATGAGGACGATTTTATTGCCCGTATTACATAAAAGAAGAAATCTGCGATTCCGACGATGGAGAAGAAATCGTCCAAGCTTATGAAAAAGAAGCCTTCAATGCAATCAACACCTTACATCAATATTTTGAAGGACAATTTAACTCTGAAGATTTCCTTCATAATCTAATGGATATGGAATCAGTGATAATGAAAAATTCCCAAATGAACTTGAAACAGGCATCAGATTTTTTTTCAAAAATTGTGTAATGGAAATACCGATAAATAAAACTGTTCTCTAGGTATGTACTGTTGGATCATTTTTTTGCTCAATTTTTTTTATTATTTTTTTAATTCGTTACAAAGACCTTTTGTTACAATGACCATATAATGTTGGTCCCACAGGGGGTCGTTATACCAAGGTTCTACTGTATTATGTAGTATAACTATTACAAAATAATGTTAGTTGTTATTTATAATGCAATTTTTTATGTTTTTTGTTTGTGTTTTTATTCTAATATAATTGATAATGTATTAGGTTTTTTTTATTTTTACTATTCTTGTTCGTGTCATGATATTTTGTTATTTAGATTTCGAATGAACAAAAATGTATGATTTAGCCCTTAATTATGGTGACCAACTTTTTCCAATGAAGAGTGCATAGTATTGATAAAGGAGGACATAAGTAAATTAAATAATTACTGTAGTGTTTGAGTTGAATAAGAAGTTAATAAGGCTACAAATTCATTAGAAAATATCAGTAGTTTATTTTTATCAATACACTATCAATAACAATAGGAACTAGCAAACTGTTGTATATTTCTGCAAAATATTTCATTTATTGTAATCAAAGCAAATTTACTGGTAACAAAATTAAATTCACATTTTTTTCATCTTTATGAGAAATTTTTGTGATTAAATATGTCGATATTAATAAATTAGCTTTTACATATCGAAAAGAAGGAAATCTAATATTACATATCGTAAAAGAGGACATCAAGAAGAATACTTTATGAGGGAGGATAGAACTTTCAAAAGGAGGAATATCCTGCCTAAAAGAGGATAATTGGTCACCTTACCTTAATACTACACTACTAAGGCATAAAAAAATTGTTATTTTACTATCTTTTGACTTCAAACTATATAAATGCTTAAAATATTGAAATGGGTTATACCATTCAAATCATTTATTAAAAACTATCCAATGAGCATAATTTGGGTCCTGAAATTATAACTTCAACCAAAACAAGATATATGTCAAATATTAACCCTTTGCCTTAAAACAACGTATAGGAAACGTGATCGTACTGCTGTGCCTAAAATAAGAACCTCGTATCACACACGTGATAATTCTGTCTGGCCAAAAGTAAAAAGCTTGTGTCAGATACATGATGATTCTTTCTAGCCAAAAGTGAAAAGCTTGTATCAGTAATAAAACAATACCCCTTACAAAATTTTGACTAATACTATACATTATTCACTTATAGGTTATTCACACAATAATTTCTATATAGAAAATATTTAAAACGACTGAAAATTTTTGTTATATAACCAAAAACCTAAAAATATGTGAAATAAAAACATTAATAAATTTTTTTAATAAAAATGAAATGAAATATAATTATTAAATTCTGTGGTTTTATCAAATTCTGTGGTAAATGCAGTACTATTAATGTCCACTGGTTTGCTCACAAATTAGTTCGTGATGAAACTGCTTCTGGTCACAACGCATGAGAAAAGCTTTCATCGAAAGTGGCACACATAATCGTAGCTCGATTCATAAGGCAAGAGGTTAAATATTCTATTTATAAAAATTAAGAATCATCTTCATGTAGCCTATAAACATAACAAAGAATTAAACTACAAAGGCAAAAGGACCATTTAACAACAGCATAGTCAGGCACAATGTCAATGAAGAAAAAGTGAAATATTCTGTACTCATTTTGGAATATTTCATAAATATGAATTTCTAAGTAGAATGATCAGAAAATTTGTACAACAAAAAAAAGTACAAGAAAAAAAATAAATAACTGACAATATTCTTTCACTTAATTTATCTAAATTTGATTCTAACTTATATAAACTACAAATTTAAATTACATCCAAGTACTTGACTTATTAGAGGATTAATTTAAAGTGGTATCATCACATAAGGAAAAGATACATATAAGATATCTGATATTTAGATTAATCACTACTAAATTTGAAAATTATATAAATTACAACCTCATAAGATAAATGTATAATCTTGATTTTGTACACATAAAATAACAGAATTATATAAAGCAGAATTTTAACGACGAACTCTCACAAAACCATCTTCATCTGTATGTGAGCTTCTATCTTTTTTATAACCATCATCCCTTGGACCCCGCTTGCTCATGTCTCTTTCATCATCTCGACTAGACCGGCTTTCTTTGTCTCGCCAGGATGATCCACTATCTAATGCATCATTATCACGTCTTCGCCAGTCTCTTTCATCCCTCCTGTCTCCTGCTTCACGGAAACGGCCACCAGTAGGTCTCTCACTTCTTCCAAAACTTCGATCTGAACGATCTGCTCCATATCTATCACGTCGTTCTACAGAATCATCACCTTTATCTCTACCAAAACCTCTTTCTCTACTTTCACTATCCTCTTTACCAAATCTACTTCTGCCATCAGATGATCGATCTTTATCTGAAGAATAATCAGAACGCTCTTTATCAAAACGGGATTGAGGTAATCTATCTTTAGTACCAAAGTTTTCCAACCTATCTCTATCTCCAAACCTTCGAGAATCCTTTTTGTCATCTTTATTTCGATTAGGTGTTGACCGCCAGTCACCTCTATCAACATCTCTTCTATCCCTATCTTCAGATCGTAAAGAACGCCAATCACGGTCTCTATCACCTTCACGGTCATAACTAGGACGCTGATAAGTAGATGGACGAGGATCATCTCTTCTCCAACTTCTGTCATCATCTTTAGGCTTCTCTCTTTTTCGCCAATCATCACCACGCTCTCTATCATCTACTTTTCTAGGTTCTTCTCTTTTCCTCCAATCCCGAGGCTCTTCATCAGTAGTTTCATCTTGTTCTTTATCAGGTTTATCTTGTGGAGCCCAACTTTGTCGTTTTTCTTGTTCTCTTTCCCTCCAGTTAGCAAAAGATTTTTGCGGAACTGGCTTATCCGGTTCTTTGCTACGCACAAAAGATCCCGGAGCTTTCTCCTCTTCCCGTTTCCTCTCCAAAGCTGTATTTTCTTGTTCTTTTCTTAATCTTTCTTCAATTTCCCTGTCTTTAGCTCGTTTCTTAGCTTCAATTTCTTCTAATTTTGCTAACTCTTCTTCTCGCTCTCTCTTTAACTGTTCATCAATAAGACGTTGTCGTTTTTCTTCTTGTTCTTTTACCCATAATGCTCTCTTTTCCTCTTTCCTTTTTTGCTTTCTCTCAGCTAAGCGTGTTTTTCTCTCCTCATCTAACAGCTTTTTGAACTCAGCCAATTTTTCTTGATAAACTGAAGCTCGGGCATTTTTTAAACGCTCTAAAAAGTTATCTCTATCATCTTTTAGTCTCATTAAACGATCTCTATATTGTACTGCTAAAGCTCTTTCTTCTTTAATAGCTTTAATCCTTTCTTTTTCATGTTGTTCCCAAAAGTCTAAGTCATTTACTTTATATTTTTCATACTCTGCTTGTAACAATGGTATCTCTTCAATTCTTTTAGCCCTTTCTAAGTGATCCACTTTCCTCTCTTGCTTGCGTAGTTTTGTCTGCAATTCTTTCCTTTCACGGTCAAGCTGCTCAACTTGTTTATTCAATAAATCATCAGGATCTAAATTTTGCAATTCCCCCTCATCCATACCTTCAAATATTCTAGAACCAATTTCTGTTTTCTTAAGCTGTTCAATTTTCTCCATTACAACTTTTCTTTTCATTTCTGTTTGTTCTCTCAAAAGTCTTTGTTTAGTTCTCTCTTCAGTTTCTCTAGCCATCCTTTCTTTTTCAGCTTCCCGTAATTTTTGTTGTTTGTCCTCCATCAATTTTCTTTCTTCAGCTTCTTTTTGATAATTCAAATTTTCAAGCATTTCCTTACGCTCTTCAATTATCTGCTGCCTATTCAAAATGCGCATGTGATCTTTTGAGGAAGTTAGAGTATAGGCTTTGACTATTTCTTTACTTAAATCCTTTCTTTCATTTCTCATTTTATCTGGCTGGATGCAGCTAACTGCTTTAGTTAAAGCGGAATGTATAACCACAAGATGGCTTCGTAATTGTTCACTCGGCATACTCTGTAAATGAGGACCTTCAATAATTTCCTCTCTTTGAGACACATTCAGTTCAGATCCAAAATGGAAGCATTCTTTTCTATGATCAATTCTTACTTGCAAATCATTTCTTCTTGCAACTTCTACAATGAGATATTCTAGATTAAATGACTGTACAAATGGTACAAGTTCTAAAAGTCTTGAAAACCTAATGGTCTGATAAACTTGTGATATTTCTTTAACTAGTCGTACAACCGTAATATCCTGGATTGAAGGAATATACTGACGTAACTCAGGAAATTCTTCCCACTTATTCAAAAAGTCAAATGACTGCTGTACGCGAGCACATAATTTAAGAGGATGAAATTCTGTTTCAAGCCATCGATATAAATCCTGTAACTGTGTAGGTGCACATTGAATTATTCCAAACCTGATTAAATCCTTAATCAATAATGCTCTGCTTGGTGGGTTAGGTAAACTTAACAATGTTGAAAGCAAGCGATGATTTTTATCAATTACATTTTCATCAGTTTCTACCAAGCGATCAATTTCTGTACGATTAGGTGGCATTGGTATGGCCAATGTAGCTAAAACAACACGAGCAGCCATTCTTGTGATTTCATCTGGAGTTATATTCTTCTTCTGTTCACGAGACAAATAAAAGAGACGAAATAATGCAGCAGCGTGAAAAAGATAATTGTTGCTTTTCCAAAACACAAGTGACAATTTCTGGTAGTAGTTGGCCATTAATCGAGGATTTGGAGCTTTTTTTGAAAGATTCATTAAGTTATGAATATCTTCAATGGCTTTATAAGCTTCTTGCCATAATTCCATTTGTATTGCACTATCTAACTGAACAAGTCGTGTTTCCAGATGCATTGCCTGACTCTCGGGATTATTCAAATTTACAGAGGTTTGCTGATTTTGATGTTTATGTATATGCCCTAAATGGGCTCTTAAATTATCACATAACTTTCTAAACTCAGTCTTTCGGTTATAGTTCAAACAGAATTTAAATGCTTGTTGAGCAATATCATGGTATAACCTCTCAACACGAGAATTATTCCTTAACAATTCTAAGCACTGGCGATAAGATTCCCATAAAAACTTCACCCATGGTGTCAAAACAACTCTATCAGTTCTATCTTGGGTGTCTTCAGAGCTAACAGCACTTAGTAGTAAATTTTCTGGAGTTTGAACTTGATCTAAATCATCAATATCAACAACTGCTTGCTGAGATTCTTCTCGGGCAGCTTCGGTTTTCTCCTCAGCAAGCTGTAAATAACCCCTAACAACATCCTCTAATGATTTGATATTAACTTGTTGACAGATATTTCTGTACTGAAATAACCCTTCCTTAGCTACATGACTTTTCTTTAATTCGACACATAATTCTAAATATTTACTCATGATAGGCTCATGAATTTTTTGCCATGTTCTGTGTTTTCGGCTCTTGATGACATCATAAAGAGCATCAAGAGCCCATTGTTTCTCTCCAACATCAATAAATTCATTTGCTCTCTTTAGAGCATTCTCGGGTCTTTGAAAATATAGCGGCATTTTGAATGAAAAGTAATTCACAAATTATATTTCATTCGGCGAAATTAATCAAATGGTTTTATTTCAACCGGCATATTAAACGGAAAAGGATCATTAAAGAAAAATATTTAATAACAGTCTTATACGAGTATAGCACTTGGTAAATACTTTAAACTTACTGCGATGAAACATCCGTCAAATTTATAAGATTTTCTAGCAGACAGAACGGTAGTAACCAATCTCCTTCCATTTCAACCGAGCAGGCAGAGAAACATTTCGTGCGGTTGTAGTCATATTTGATTGTGTCAAGGAGTATAGAATATTAAAAATGAAAATAATTAAGACCCTCAATAATCTCAATAAAATATAAAAGACTCATATTTCTTGAAGGCTTATGCCAATTTTTTCTCTTTGGGAAAAATTATATAACACATTTATATTTTTTCTTATCCAAATAATTACAGATTTACACCCAAAGAATGATTTTACATTTGTAAAAGTTTGCATATTTCTTTGAAAGAACTGTAAGTACGAAACTGTTTGACTCTCCATAAAATTATACTAGATAAATTTATACAGTTTTACGTTTCACAAAACTTTCCAATACTGAGAACACTTTTCAAAACTTCTAACAAACAGTAAAGGTAAAGTAAAACTCACAGACTTTCACATTCAAATTGAGATTTGAAAAGCCAGGAACACGAAATTCTCAGAACATTTTTTATTTATATTACAAATGAATGTAATAAATATGTTTATGTACATAAATGCAATATTAAAACAAAGTAAAATATTTATAAATATACATATTCTACCTATATATATATATATATATATATATATATATATATATATATATATATATATATATAATATATATATATATATATATATATATATATATAATATATATATATATATATATATATATATATATATATATATATATATACATACACACAGAGAGATAGGGGGGGAAGTAAATAAAAATGTTTCATAGGATTGTTTCTCGACAAATATCCCTTCAACTCATTTCAGAATTACACATTACTGTTACCACCTGTCAAAATCCAGAATAACCACCTTTCTCAGAGTGGTTCGCTGAGAGACGTACAAGAAGACAGTCAGTTATATTATTGAAGGTGTTCACAGGGATGCTGAGCCATGCCGACTCCAGTGCCGTGGCCAGCTGGGCTAGGTTATGTGGGTGAATATCCATGGTACGAACAACCCGATTCAGGTGGACCACATATTTTCGATTGGACTCAAGTCCGACGAATTTGCTAGCCAATGGAGTACGGTAAACTCCTCCTGGTGCTCTTCGAACTTTGACACTCGAGCTTTATGACACGTCGCATTGTCCTACTGGTATATGTAATCATCCTGAGGAAAAACAATTGGCAAAAGAGATGTGAACATGATCATCAACAATAGATACTTACTTGTGTTTATCCATCATGCTTTCTACAATGATGAATGAACCCAGAGAATATCACGGAAATATTCCACAGACCATAATACTCCCACCTCCAGCTTGGATCCTTCCGGTAATAGTTGTAGGGTGTTTGCTTTCAGACATTTCAAGCAGTATACGTCAACGTATATGTCCTATGGAGCACAGTATGGGAATCATCGGAAAAAAGCCAACTGTTCCAACACCTCTCTTTAGGAGGTCTTGACTGTTCCCATTCAGTGGAAGTCCAATTGCTGTACTGGTGGGAAAAATCCAGCCTTCGTCGTCGATGAACAGCAGTCACAATAGGTACATTAACTAGGCGTTCTTCTGCGGAAGCCCATACGCAGCAATGTTCGCTGAACTGTCATTGTAGAGACATTGTTAGTAGCTACTTGGTTTATCTTGGTCAGTTGTTCAACGGTTGCACGTCTATTCGCCAGAACGCATCTCCACAGTTGTCGTTCACCTCTGCCATCTATGGTCCGTGGTGCAATATATTTATATGTGTATTGTCACTAGAGATGTAAAAAACCCGGAATTTTAAAGAGGTTGGGATAAACCCGAGAATTTTGGGGAATAAACCCGGAATTTTGGGAAGAAATCATTTTAACAATGTTTACATTTATTTTTTCAACAGTGGCTATTTAAGAACTAGCATATTATTTCTAAGAGATTTTTTTCTTACTTAAAAATATACTGATCCATCGTTAATTCTACAAACGCTAGTTGACCAACACTTGTTGCAATCTCATTAGTAACAGCTCGTGACTTGAAATCGAAGGGGTGAAACAACTCTCAAAATCATTATAAAAAACATATCTTAAATCTGTTCACGAGAACTAATGACACTGAAACCGACTACTTAAAGAAAATTTCAAACGGCTACAAACATAGCCTGTAGAGGGATTCGAACCCATGAACTCTAGTACCGAAGAGTAACGTCCTACCCATTCGGTCATCGTTTGGTCTCCTAATTCAAGGGGTTTCCTAGAAAAGTTTTTATTCTCTTTAACGTAGAAAATCATCGTTCAGACTCTAATATGAAAGTAATAAAAACTATGAAAAATTTTAATATATATATAATTGTAATGTCCGAACAGTAAAAAAGAGAGTAAACAGGCTAAACATTATGAACAAACTGATAGTTGCATGCACAGAAAAATTTACGTAAAGTATAATACTGTAATAAAAATAGTACTGCAAATCTATATTAGCCTACAGTAACCTGGCGTTGTGTAGTGAAGCCAGTTCATGTGCATACTGCAAGATGTATTTTTTATTGTTGATGATAAATTCAATTATTTTCAGCTAAATATAAATAAAATGCTTTTATATCAACAAAATCAAGGAGTGCTGCAGTTCCAAAGTGCCTGTACACGAACCGCTTCTGATTCTTATACCATCAACGGTCCTCCATTCTTGTTGCATTTTACGTTAGTTTCGTTTATTGGACTTAGTTTCTTATACGGGTTTCTCCACATTTCTTTTTCCATTTAATGAAAACAAATTTGATTTCAATTGGAAACACACGAATATAAATATAATCCGAAAATAAAGACTATAATCCTGTTGTTCTAATGGATATTACGACTGCAAGATTTAGGTGATTTAGGGTACCCAGGACCCGACTAAGATACTTCTGTGCCCAGGACATAATCCAATTTTTGTCCCCTTCATACTCCACCTTCATATAAATTTAAAGCGACAAGCTACTATCATCATTACAGTCATATAAAAATTATAACATTGAATTATCAAACAGATTTAAGAAATTAGCATTAAAGTAATATTCAAAATCAAAAACACCAAATTTTCATTTTACATAATCATTATTTTTTCTGTTTAGTCATGCTAAAAGTTAAGGACTTTTAAGGACCTAGAATGACCCACTTTTTTATTTTCTTCTTTGTCATACTCACAAGCTCTGTGGTTCAGAAAATAAATATTAATAATAGAATTAAAAATAATTTAAATTGATGAGATGATTTAATGGCTTATAGTGGTATGTTGCTAATAATCTGTCTTATAAATATGCAATAACCCATAGGATAGAAAGAGCACCAGGTTCGTTGAGGGAATTAATTATTAGGTAAATAACAGTAAAATTAAAGTAAATAGGAAACAATATAGTTCATGACAAATGCAATTACCTCGTACAATAATTTATTAAAACTTAAGGAAACGGGAATTGTGCATTTGGATTAAAAATTATACTGAAGAAGTTCAAACGAACAAGATATCCCGAGGAAATGAAATTACTACAATGACATTGACATAAAATTCAACTGTTATGCACAAAATAATGTCAAAGATATTGATTGAAATTTATCAGGAGTAAATATTTAGCAGGTAAAATTTAAGCACATAAATTGATATCAACTGCTGCACATTATAATAACTACATTATAAAATGATAAACAAAGGTAAAAAATTATAAATTTCTCCAGGAGATTAATACTAGAAGATATGCATACAAAAAGCATTAACTAAAACAGTAGTAATATACAGCAGGCATAAGAAAAAAAATCATCACGTAAGCAGCAATATATAACAATTAGTGCATTAGTAAATTAGTACAATTAGCAAATTTTTGTGCCCCCTAAAATTTGCATGCCCAGGGCATGTGCCCCAAGTGCCCATGCGATAATCAGGCACTGAGGATACCTGCAACATGTGGAATGTGTCTGTGTGTGTATATATATATATATATATATATATATATATATATATTATATATATATATATATATATATATATATAAATATATATAAGCGTACTGGGGCTCTAAGTGATCCCGAAAAAGGATAACGGAGGCCTACGTATAGACTAATGATATTTATTTAGAAACACAATGTTGAAGTTATGATAAATACAGATGAAACGATGGATATCTACAAATGAAAATGATAATCGTTGCAGGAATCAGCTTCCTAAGAGAAAAAAGGGGGTTGTAGGACACTCTCAGTCTTTCCCTCGACATTCTGGGCCGATGAGTTCACAGAAGACTCGATCCGTCAAAAATTCTCTTTGGACCTCGAATTCTGGTCTTTTATATCGTCGTCTGACCACAAAATGTCCATCTCAGCTTATCGGACAGCTGTCGTGCGAGAGTCTTTCTTCGGGATGCCATTGAAACGAACACTGGAAACACTTCACTAGCATCCCAATGAATTTCTCAGACAGAATGACTGAGATGGTCCTCGGTGTTAAGAATCCTCTATTCAGCATCCTATTCTGCACGGAAAAACGTCCTTTCACTATGTAAAGAAGAGCTCAGTTCAAGTGCTCACAAAAGGCACGTTTGCTATTCTTCTACGTTAGGCCGGTTTTTCTCACTGTTGTAGATCAGTCTGTAAATTTAATGTAACGAGAATTCGTTACAATATACATATGTATGTATGCATATCACATTCTCCCATGCACGTTTATATGTATATAAAGTTGTTCAATATTTATTCTTCTTGTCTCATTATAAAGGAATAATTAATGTTATTCAGTGACTAAAATTTCAATGGTGTTGACCACACCCAACATTAACTCACTAGCATGTAGCCCGTCATATGACGAGATCAGTAAAATTTTTAATTTTCCAGAATTGTAAAGTACCCTGAGGAAGGTTAAAAAAAATGGTTTGTTTTCTGGCAGAGAATTATCTTTCAACAAAAATAATCGATTAAAATTATCACATATGTACCTAATCTATTATTTAAGCCAAATATAAAAGAAAATTATTTACGTAATATCTAAGTTTAGTAATAAAACTTATGGAAATAATGCAGAAGATATTTAAATAATCTAAAATAAATGGTTCAAAGGATAACGTCATAATACTAGAAAAAATTGTTATTTTTTCCTATTTGTAATGTGATAAATTGATAAATTACATCGCCTGCTCTTAAAATGGGACTTGATATAATGGCGAAAAGGGGGACGGGATGTATTTCGAACGTTTTAAAGATGACAGTATTTTTCGCTGTGACGACGCTTATTCATTACAATTTATTTTAGAATTGGATCTATAGTTTAGGAAAAGATAAACTTTACTCACTTTGAATTTTGCTAACCCTAACTCATCAGCCGAACGATGGCCGAATGGTTAGGATGCTGGCCTTCAGAACCGAAGTTCGTGGGTTCGAATCCCACTATGGCGTGGATGTTCGTAGCCGTTCGGAATCGATTTTAAGCAGTAGGTCCCGGTCTCATTAGTCCTCGTGTAGCAAAAAAATAGACCGTAGTGCTTCAAAACCAAAACCTAACTCATCAAAAATCCAATATGGTTGCTCTATCCATTCCAGATCCAACCGCCTCATAAATTCGAGGAGTGAAGGACAGATAATTCAGGCAATTATTACATTATAAGAAGAAAGTTTAAGGATACAAAACGTGAAATGTTTCTGTGGCCAGGGACATCCGTACATGAATGTAATAAAATAAAAATCATAAAAAGTTGAAAAACAGTAAAAATTTATTTAAAAAATAATAAAACAACTTTAGGAATAAGAATTTTTTTAAAGTAGAGAATATTAAATTAACTAGACACTTAGAAAAATTTTACTGCGTCGGGGGCAGAACCGTCAACCTGAGAAGTACGACGATCAAATGGGCAGACACTCTACCGAATGTGCCACGACTGCACATGATGAAAGAACTAATTAGAATATATGAGGGTCAAGTAAAAACAGTCCAGAAATTTAAATATTACGCTCCGCCCTCGCCATCCTATCAAGAATGAATTTAGTATAGAATAAAAAGGAGAATAAGGCTTGAAATAACAACATTAAAAGCTCGAAAAGCGGAGGGGGAGTATTTATTAATTTTTTTTATATTTTCATGTATTAGCTTTTGTAATTTCTGCTTTGTTTTCATATTTAGTGCTTAAGATGCAAAACAGTTTTAAAACAGGGGTACAGATATAGTTAATTTAACAATCACATTTTATAAAATATTCGTTGCTTCTTATTTTACAAACACACATAGGTATAAGAACTTGCCGATTGTGTAGCACCCAGACGTTTTAGGGTAGTTGTTTAATATCATGAATTAGAATAATCCAACGATGTGGACCCGCAAGGATTGAGGAGAGGGGGGGCAGGAGAGAGTCGTCATGAAATTATAAACAAAAGTTAAATTCCATATAAAATTAAAAAGATGGAAATAAGGAATGATTCAGAGCACACTTCCTTTTTGATGGTGCCCTTGGATTGTGCTTATAGTATGCCCTAAAGCCGGGCCTGGTTACACCATACACTGTATCAAGGCCCAAATGTTATCAATGTAGTTTTCAGATGTGTAAAGTACTACTACTTCTACTAACTAAAAAGAACTACAACTTCTACTATTCTCGTAGAATGTGTTCTAATTGCTAAGCTGTGTTCGCGAGTTGTTTCTCTGTTCACTGATGAGCTAATGTGAATTTATTAAATTGTACTTCATTAAAGTATTCTAAAATCTTATTTGTGGTTTGGTTTGGAGTGCTACGGTCTACTTTTTTCTACACGAGGGCTAATGAGACCGGGACCTACAGCTTAAAGCCGATTCCGAACATCCATGCCACCTTGGGATTCTTATTTGTGGAGTTTCCTGTTTGACTGCTGAATGCTATGCTTGGCGACACATCTAGAATAAATACGAAAAACAAATAATTCACGACAGTAGCAAAAATGTAGTACCTGTAATGTTAATTTATAAGCACATATGAGATTATTTTTTTATTTTAGTAAAAATTAAAGAAGCACTTTCACCTAAACATATTGATAACTGCTAGTCACTTCCAAAATCTAAACTTTTTAAGTTACAGCTGAAATTCTAAGAACTATCTCAAAAACATGGACAAAGAAGCAAAATGTATCTTACAGTGTAACAGAGAACTGAATGCAATATACATTGCAAAACAAAATACCTAATGTATTTTGCAAACATAACTATACATACATTTCTAACAAACAATTACCAAAAAACAACTGACCCGATTTGAAATTACTAATAGCCACCATATTCCAGATTAGATTGCATAGCAAAATATATGCACAAATTAGACAAGAAAAAAGTATGCATTTGCGTTCCACTTCGTTAGGATTTTTTAATTTTTTTTTTTTTGGGGGGGGAGGGGATAATGCAACGAGAATTGTAAAATCCATGTTATTTAGTAGTGATTCTCTAATTATTTCGTACTTACAGATTAGAAACGAAAAACTTATTCACCTGCCGTAGGCTGTTCGTATTTACAGATTAGAAAAGTATATGCAGGTTAGAAAAGAAAAAAATATGCATTTGCAAACGATTTTACGAATTTTTTGGGCGGGAAGGGGGAATACTACGACAATCGTAAAATCAGTATTGCAAAATTCAGTAATTACAATGAACTCCGCTTAACGTGATTGCGGTTAATGTTATCAATCGCTTATTGTTATCAAAATCACTTGGTCCCAATTTTCTCTATTCATTCGTATGTTAAAATTATTGCGTTATGTGATCGTTACACATGTTAATATTAACAGTTTTTGAACTTCATTTTAACTGGCAAAGGAATATTCACAATGAATTCAGAAGGAACCCATTTTTTTTCTTTTTCTTCGTTCTTGTTTTAATTTCCGAGAATTCTCCCTCTTCCACCTAGGGAAAATGAGAAAAAACAAAGCAGTGGGAGTTTATACGTTCCTGGAATTTTTCAGAAATACGCACACCCTGCTGGTGGTTAATAGTTGTCAGATAAGCAGAAGGCAACAAATTCTATTCGGAACAGAGAAAGAGCTTATTTACATTTTATGCCTTGCTCGCTTACATGCAGTTTGTCGATATGGAAGCCAGAAAGCGAAATGATTTAACATTAAAACTAAATATCGAAATTTTAAATCGTTATGGCAGGTTACCAAATATGAATAAGTGCAATGCTGCAGCGCAGTTAAACATTTCTCAGCTTTTGAATTGCATTGAAAGGGTTGAAACGTGGAGTACAACACCGCTCCGATGACTTTAAGAAACAGTAAAATTGCGGAACGATTTATCAATGAGTTTCTTAGAAAGAATTGTGGACAGTCAACAATTGATCAATTATTTTTATTATGTAAACAATTCTAATGTCTGAAAGGACAAAATACGATACATAAGTATAAGATGAGTTTTTTATTTTATTTTGAAATGTAGTACGTGTGAATTAAAGGGGGGGGGGCAGATTTATCTAATTTTTATATCGTTTATTGTTATCAATCGGTTATTGTTATCGAAATCACGGTGTCCCAAATTGATCCATCAAGCGGAACCCACTATACAAAAATTTGTAGCCGTTGGAAGGTATGCAAGAGGGCTAATGAGACCCTAACTTATGTCGAATCAGAATGGATACGAACATCCATGTCACCACAGGTGCTCGAACTCATGGTCTCTAGTTCTATCATCACTAAAAGTTGTTTTATGAAGGCGTAAGGTACAAATAAAACATCCAACGTTTTACAGTACGAGAGATTATCGGCAAGATCGAAATGCTGGTATCATACCGCTTTCTATCTATTCAGCTATATACGCAATCAAAAAATAAAACTTTTAAATTTTAATTCATTAATGTCGTTTCTGCAGATATATATTAATGAATATCTTAAATCTAAATTATTATAGACTGTACAGAATTAAACATCTGAAATTTAAACAACTTTGACTATTACAGCTTGTTCTCATTATCAAAGTCAATTTGTTTGGGGAATACCAAGCGGAGGAGATGAATCAATGGTTTACCTATGTTCTCATTAGTGATCAGATGTCATTTTGTACATTATAGGATGCCATGTATAATAAAAAAGAAAACCTAACAGATTTATTTAGTATCATGTGTAAACACGTACTGTAAATTGAAGCTTTATTACAGATAAAACTATTTTTAATGATTTCAGTCAATGTATTTTATGAAAAGGCAACGCTAGGGTTGGTTTGGTTTGGAGTGCTATGGTCTACTTTTTTGCAACACGAAGACTAATGAGACCGGGACCTACAGCTTAAAGCCGATTCCGAAAGGCTACGTATATCCATGCCACAGTGGGATTCGAACCCATGAACTCCGGTATCGAAGGCCAGCACCTAAACCAATCGGTTATCGTTCGGTTAGGCAATGCTAGGAGAATCATAAAATGTCGATCCAAATGATAAATTTATAAATATTAGCAGACTCTTGAAAATTGCGTGTATTGTTTATATGAATGTTACCTGGCTTCGCTGAAAAAAAAAAAGTTATTCGGAGAAAATAAAAATTCTACAAATTACTTTTTAACTGTCTCCAAAAAGAAATGCTAGGAATCAATAGGTTAATCCAAGCTATAGATGATTTTTGCAATATGTTATTTTTTAATTAAAAATGCTCAATTAAAGAAAAACATTTTATCCTATCTAATTTCAACTGCTTAAAGTTACTTAACAAGCAATTTTTGTTATATATATATATATATATATATATATATATATATATATATATATATATATATATATAATGTATACCATATAACTTTCTTAAAGTATAGTATCTACAAACATTTCAAATACAAACCTTTTTAGAATTAGCAGTACATATTTACCAAACATCACTGATTTAGAATCTAATTAAGACAATTTTACGAATGCGTAAACAGAAGTGAGGCGATTAAATATATTTAAAAAAATATTTCTAGTAAAAAGGAGAAAAAAGAAAAACGTACTTAAAGCATCTTGCATTTTCAACAGACTTCATTATTTCGTTCTAACATGTAGATTGAACAAAGTTTAGAGTATATTTGCTGACTAACAACCCTAGATTTGAAGCATCTAAATTCTATACTTTCAGTTCAGGAAGCATTAAAAAAACAAAATGCAATATCGGCTCGTTTAAAAAAAATTAAATTAATTTCATAAAAGTTTAAATTCGCTGTATTGCTTATGAACATTATTCTCAAAACATTTTGCTTGTTTGATAGAGTACTTGAAAGATGTTATCACAGTTAAAAATCTGTTTCGAAAATAACTTTGCGGCTGAATGAGATCACCAGATCTATACATTAACTGTGTGATTCAGATTACATAAGCAAAAGATGAGAAGTATAATTTTCAGTGGATCAGAGAGGGAACTATTTTTACCTGGGTAAAATAGTATGTTTGTAAGTTAAAATAAAGTAGCGGTATATAATTTAAATGTTATTAAAAATCTTCTCTCTCACTAGCTTATTAGAAAGATGTCGAAACAAAGAATTTTTATAGATTTATATCTCTTATAGTCCATTAGAGCTAAACAGCGATAATCATGATAAAGTTAATCAACGATTATTTCCAACTTCTATTTTAAATTTCACCAGTATAAGAATTTCTTTTTTAATTACTTCACAATCAGTTATTTGAAATATTGTCTAGATGAAATTTTCTTTCAATAATCATGATACTTCTGAAAATATTAGTGGTTTTTAGAATTACAAGAGTTTATACCTTAAAAGCATAAAAACTGCACATTAGTAGTCCATAGAACAACGTATGCTTTTTAAATATGAATTCGTTAGATGCTATATTTTACTTTTTAAATACATTGTATAATCAACTAGCAAGGATTACCAAAGGTACAAAATTCAGATCAGATTGACAGATGTACTGCATGCTAACTGCTTAAATCAACTGGCATTTTTGCAACTTACATAGTTGTTAATATATCTAATTTGTATTAAAGGTATAATGTGTTCGATATTTGAAAAGGAATTTACTTTCTATTTTAAAAAGGCAAAAATTAGAGTGAATTTTCCAACATGTAAGAAAATATTTTACAAATGTTGTATATAAATACTTTGAATGCAAATTTTCTATTTGGGAGTAAAAAGTAAATATTTCAGGAGTATATTTTATAATTTACCGACGATCCTAATTTGGAGTTTAAAATATAAATCTAGTAAGAATTTTAATCAAAGTTAGGCTCGAAATTCAAAATACTTAGGGGCTTACTCTGGACGTTGAGAGTCGGGTCGAACGTTCGTTGTGACGTCACTGACGTCAGATTGATTATTTGTTTGCATAATGTCAGCAGGCTGGAGTCAAAACGAAGGTTCGAAAAGAACCGAAACGTCCAGAGTAAGGGCCTATGCCTAAAAGAGAATTGAATAATTTTGGCCAAATGGGTGAGCTAGCGACAGCTGGCAATGATCAGAGATTGCGGTAGAATCATGTTCCAGAATTCCGTTATTCCTTTCTCAACATTGTCCAGTTTCTTGTCAGATTTATTTATTTATTCTTTTTTTAAGGCTCTATGAGAATACCATACTGGGAATTGTCCTTGATTTTGATCATCCTTAGGAGGGATATTTGCTCCTGATTCAATACCCCTCTCCCATGGCCGACGTCACAGATAGAGAACATCCAGAGCCCCAGATTTATCCTACAGGCTCTCTGAAACTACATGGATGCATTTCATACGGCAACTAAGGTCGAGCCCCGCATTCTAGCACCACATGATAGACACTAGGTTATCTCCTGCTTAATCTTTTTTAGACTCAGTTGGTTAAAAGTCTAATCTTGTTTTAGTCAAAATTTTTAGCTCATTATCATAGGCACTATTTAGACCCGCAAGATGCACGCCAACCATACTTATTTCACTATCACAGACACGAGCTTCCGTAGAGCACTCAATCTTTTTCCAAATTCACGCTATTTTCTTACGGTCGGTCACCACCATCCCCGCAATTGCAGTGCGACGTTTGGTTGCTGGGACACTTCAAATGCTGTCTACCTCGGGAAGTGGTCTGAGTACTTGCAATCTATTTAGCTACCGAGTACCAACTTGGAAGGCCTAACATTCCTAGAGTATCCTGAATCTAGGTGCATGACTGACCCAGCCACAAATAGAAAAAGATTGAACTTGGTAAGTTGTTTCTCACCTGCAAACCAGCTGCATCATTAATGCGATACTTTATAGGGGATGAAAGAGCAGAGTGAGCTCGAAACAGAAAATAAACGCCTTATATAGTTCAGGATCAGAACCAAAAAGAACGCACACACATTATCTGGGGGTCAAGCCTGGCTCTAATGTGTATAATTTGATACTGCAGCTCTTTTGCAATTGTAAAACAGCTGCCTGTATTCAATCTTTTCCTATTTATGCCATACTTAAGTTGGATTTGCATTTAGGTCTATATTCTGACACAAAAGTGTTATCTTCTTGTATTACAATTAAGTCCATTATTAGTTTTACATTATTTCCATAGATAATGCTTCCAAATGATGTTGGGAAACTCTTAAATGCTTTTTGAAAACAATGTCTTGTTTCTATTTATTTTAAATTCATTTGTTTTACTGGATGTGTTACTTGATTTCGCTGTCTTGCGTCGTACTCTTGACGTTATTTCCATACCATTCGGTAACTCCAAAATGTACTTAAAAATTTATTTTCATTTTAATAAGTATTGTAGAAACTTTCTTTTCTTCGATTCTTCAAACATCCGGCTATTGAAAAAGAAGGCAAAGAAATGTGTTGTTGATGTATTCTTATTTTTTTTTTTTTGGTTCCTTATAAAGGAAGAATTAAAATATTTATTAGAATTATCAATACCTTTAGCCTTGATACGGGTTATTATTCAGAGGAATTGAAAGCAATTTAGAAACTTCCGTGGAACGGCAATCCGCTTCGAAAATATTTATTCTTCTATTCATAAAAAAATCGACTGCTAGGAAGCTATTGTTTGCATTTGTCGTAAACTTCCAAATGTAGTCGATTGTTGCATATCCTACAGGAAATTCTAGCTTGATTCATGAGACGCATTTAGAATGTATAAGACATCTGTAAGATTTACTTAAAAAAATTAAAACTTCAAAACATTAAATCTTGATTTAGGGATATTTCTAATCTTAACACATTGTGTACGGGTACATTTCGCAGCGGAATTGTAACCAGGAGCCGGCGTTTTGCGTGTAAATTTAGTTATTCAGTTAAGTCTCAATAGATCGAAAATTATTTAAGTTTTTAACCTACTTTTCGTATTTTATATTGAAATATATAAACAAATATATATAAATAGAAATATATAAATAACAACCGTAAGATTTTTGTAAACAAAAAAAAAATATTTTTTAGTGGATAAATTTATAATAGTATCGTAAATATGAAAAATCAAATAGAAATAGTAGTATATAGTTTTAATTTTTCCCGTTCTGTGGTTCCGCATCGACTGATGTAAAAACTAGTTTTTATTTGTCTAAATTTTTCCAGAACCTATGTAGTAGACAAGAACATTCTGCTTCGTTTTCCTGTATATACGGTTATTTTTGTATCCACAAACAAACCATGTTGTTACAGTAACCCGTACTAGAACGTGTCCCGCTTTCAAGTATCAATCGTCAGAAAACGTACTAGTACGTGTCCCTCATACAATGTGGTAAGAAACATATCTGTTTTTTTTCTTTGCAAGGGTTTAGCCAAGGAGCAATCAATCAAGCACCAAACCGGGCCCATATGGCCGTGAGGCCCTCCAGGTTGATCCCGGATGCGGTGATTAGCCACTGTGGCGTCGCTACACAACATTGGTATCACAAACGGGTTTTGTTAAAGCCCAGAGCAGGGCGACATTCTGTCTGGGTTTTTGACACTACACTACAAAGGATTGTCGCTTCGACCACGCCTTGAGATGTCTGAGGGGAATCCGAAGGACAGAAGGGACAACGAAATGTCAGACAGTAAGGCGCCCCCGAACAAGCCAATCTGAGGCTACCAGGACGCCGACGCGGAAAGAAAAAGCCAATGGGAAGAGGCGAAAGGTGACGTCAGGCGACGTGAGTTTTTCGCCGGAGAGTCACAAGAAAAAAGAGGCCGGACAGAGGTTCGATTGGCGGTGGTTTTTTTTTTTTTTTTTTTTTTAAGAGAGTTTTTCTCCAGGTTTTTGTGTGACTCAAGGAGGCCCAGTCGTACCCCTGTACAACGGTTCTGTCGACACCTGTGCGCAGATTGTGCCTTGAACATGGAACTTTTAGGTCCGCACCAGCCCACCTGAGCTCTGTGATTTCCATTTGGAAAATTTGTACATATTCCATTTTAATCAAGAATAAACGTTGTTATTGTTTCTAAGCTGTACGTCATGCATAATCACTTCGACACCCACACACTACCCGAGGATCCCGTGGCGTTACACCACGGAGCAAAGACAGTATAAGTATAGTGAGGTTTAAAATTCTTCCATCCTCCCCTATAAGATTTGGTTTGGAGCACTACGGTCTACTGCTTTGATACATAGAGTTAATAAGACCACCGTCTGGGAGACCATGTAGATGAAGAGTGTTGTAGATAAACGTGTGAAATGAAATAACGAAAAACCAAAAAGTCTTATAGAGAAAACTTTTTTTGTTAGAGGGAAGAGATCTTATTTATAAATAATTATTCTACACAGATCAGGTGCCATCCAGTCACTAATAACATACTCACTTTACATTCATTATTTTGGTCATAAATAAATCACATTTTCTTTAAAGTTGTGTTATAAGCTGTTCTAAAATTGTAAAATACTGTTCTAAATTTTCTTCAATTATTATTAATCCTGTTATACCCAAGCTTTTCTATATATTGATCCCGTATAATTCAATTGCATATTTTTATTTTTCTCAAAAACAACTCTCTGATTTTTACCAAAAATAGTACAAATTTACAAAAAGAAACGATATACTATCATTTGTCTAACCAATCATAAATTTTGTAAATGAAGGTTCCTGTATTGTAATTATCCCCCTTCGAAAATAAATAAATAAGCAAAAAATCAGAGCAGCAATCTTGAAAATCCAAGCTATCAGCTCTGCCTCAGTTCTTACTACACCCCTTTGTTTCCTTATAGCTGATATTTCAGTTTGAAAATGCACTTAAAGTAAGTCAGTAACAGGTTAATATGTTCAACTATTTTTTACTCATGTCTCACTGACTGTAAAGGAAGAATTTAGACCATTTTTATTGAAAAAAGTAAACTGAAAATCGAGGTACATAAGAGAATACTACTAGAGCCCGATTCAAGTGAAACGTGTATCTCTCGTATCCCATCTTCCGTCAGCAAACTTGCGGAGATAGGCAAGTTCTTAGAAAATTAGTCACTTTATTTTATAAGTAATTTAAATATATTACCCATCTCATAACCACTGACGATATTAGCATGTATATATTATGCATGCATTTTTCATTCGAGCCGTGACGTATTGCATACGTTTGAAGATCGTTTCTTTCTCTACCGATAAGTACTCGGGGGAAAAGGCTATGTATCAGTCAGTCAGTGTGGTTGTGCTGCCATGTGTGTACGGCAGTTAGCCGATGTTTATTTTCCTTTACTTTTACGTTTAATAAATGTACTTTTAAATGATGCTAACGTTTGTCTTAATACTGTTCAGGATTAATAGGGCTAAATGCTTCAAATATTATTCTATTATAGCTTTCAATAAGCTAACACAAGTTTCTGGTTTGGTTTGGAACACTACGGTCTACTTTTGCAACACGAGAGCTAATGAGGCATGGACCTACTTTCGTGGCCGTGGGAAGATTACTTCCCACCTACAGGATCTTACAAAATACCCTGTGGGAAGCGCAAAACCCATTCTAATATATTGGTCTTGCTATTGGACCAACAGGGAAGACTGATTTCCGCCTCGATTTTGCTCTGTCATCTATTGTTCGATCTGTTGAACAAAATTAGCATTTCTCTTTTGAAAGTTTGGAAACATGGAATGAGAAATAAACGGCCCACGAAAGGGTTAAAGCCGATTCCGAATGGCTGCGAACATCCATGCCTCGATGGGATTCGAACCTACCGAAATTTGTGGATTCAAGTAAATTTGCAAGTAAATGAAACTAAATCATCAACTTTGATGAGCACTGATGTAATTTTTGACTTTATATATTACGGTGAAGACCTTCCATCATCAGACAGTCGAAATACCAAAATGTTTCCTTCAACGTAAATACTAGTAAAGAACAACTATTGCAACGAATCAAAAATAAACTAAAATTTCAAGAAAAAAGACAATCAAGTTAGAAAACTGTAGATAATAAATTCGTAAGAATTGTCAAATATCAAGATTGCATAAATTATGATACATAGATGTATCTTGATGCATACTACGGTCTACTGCTTTGATACATAGAGTTAATAAGACCACCGTCTGGGAGACCATGTAGATGAAGAGTGTTGTAGATAAACGTGTAAAGAACAATATGCAACGAATCAAAAAAAAACTAAAATTTAAGAAGAAATTATTTTTTTTGTAGTTATAGATAATAGTTAAGACTAATTATTTGCACATAAAGTTCATTCGTATAAAATAACAGATCATAGATGCATCTTGACATACATTACTGCTTTGATTTATTAATAAAACTAGACCATGTAGATGAAGAGTGTTGTAGATAAACGTGTGAAATGAAATAACGAAAAACCAAAAAGTCTTATAGAGAAAATTTTTTTTTGTTAGAGGGAAGATATCTTATTTATAAATAATTATTCTACACATATAAGGTGCCATTCAGTCACGAAAACATACTCACATCCGTTATTTTAGTCTTAAATAAATCAGATTTTCTTGTAGTGCGAAATGGAGAGGAAATGCAAAGAAATCGACTGATTTACTCTATTAAATCCCACGCAATTTATTGTTTCGATTGCAAAATATATAGCTAAAAAGAAATAAAACTTACGAGTCTAACAGGTTATTGTAATTGAAAACACTTAGCAGAGAATCTATGCAAACATGACGCATCTTAGACGACGTTTAGAATTTTAAAAAACAAAATGTTAAAGTTCGCGTGTTGCAAAACTGCGTAATCAAAGCACGTAAACAAAAAATATTCGAAAATGAAAAGAACCGTTGGACAAAATAACAGAACGCATCACTGGTATAATTTGATTTTTAGGAACACGGTGTGTCGCGGAGATAATCCTAAGTTCTTCTAACGCAACATTTGCAATATTTTAAAAGAGGTAGAAATGGTTGTCAATTTTGACTCCAAAATAAAAAATAAATAAACAAAATAAACAAAGTCGTATTTCCTGATTATGAAATCATTTTCAAAAAGCATATGAATGTCTTTTGAATGAAATGATGACATAATTATAAGAGGATCACTGGAGATAAAACATCGCCAAAGATTTAAAAAGAACTAAATATTTTTATTTTATTATTCACTGCATGCCTGACATAAGTCAAATAGAACAAATTACAATTGTAAACCCTCTTCGTAAGTTGTGATATCGAAAATATTAAAGTTTGTAAACATTTCTAGAATTGTGTTCAACATTATGATACTACTGGCCAAAGTTTATTCATTTACCTTCAAAAAATGTTACTAACGTGACGTAATTAAGGAGAAAAGGGTTTGATAATAGATCCAATATGCGGGGAAATCATCACAGATTTCAACAAAGGATTAAAAACATCAAACCTTCCTTAAACACAGGGTACGATAAATTAAAGAAAATCTATATATCACGCAAACTTCTTCCATAATTAAATATTTGTGATAATCCATAATCCATAATTAAATATTTGTGAATGCTTATTATTTTTATTAACTTATCTTAAAATTTAAAAAAATCAGAAGAAATGTTTGATTTATTTCTTGATGAAACAAAAATTGAAGCATTAAACTTAATTATTGATAAACGTCAACCCTTCCTCATGCACATGATACGATAAATTACAGAAAATCGATATATCAAGCAAACTTCTTCATAATCCATAATTAAATATTTGTGAATGCTTATTATTTTTATTAACTTATCTTAAAATTTAAAAAAATAAGAAGTTTTTTTTTATTTCTTGGAACTATTTCTTCTTTTTTTATTCGAGGAAAAAAGTGAAGCATTGAACTTAATTATTAATAGCAAATTTCCTACTATAAAAACTAGAAGAAAGCATGGACATATTCATTATGAAAATACTGATGAAGTCAAATGATAGTTCAAAAGAGACTTTTTAAAGTAAAGTATTACCATATTATTGTTGAAACTACCCTAAACGTATTAAAAGGTATGGATCCCTTTAATTAACTCTTTTTTTTACAACAACTCATGATGTTCATATGAAGAGAATATAGGCTCTTGATATTTAATAATACTGATCCATTTCTTTTTAAATAACCTGTTTTAGGAATATCATTTATAAACGGTCACGTTCTTGAAGTATAAAAATTCTTTCGGTACTATAAATGATACGTATAAAAATCGACTGATATAAATTTTTTGCTATAACATTCTAATTTTATTTCAAATTTGTTTTAAAAAACATCTCCAAAACCTTCAGATATTTATATGTAAAATTTACATTTAAAACGTTCCCTTCATACCCTAAGGGTTCGTTTTCCAACATCCCTTGAATAAATAATACGCAGTACGAGAATTGTGGTGTCACGTAGGTCTTCGTTTTTATACAATTGCGTTATATCACATACCAGATTTTTCGACGAAAAATTTTTTCTGACGTATTCTGTGTACCAAAGCATTTTTAAGTATTACAAAACTGCATAAAATTATGGAGATAATAAATGTATATTTCATATGTAATTTTCAATTAAAACAGTCCCATAATTTTGGAAGTTATTGACCACTAAATTAAGATGAGAATGCTGTATAGCTAATTTATTTTGATACATTTCCCATCGCTAGAAAGCAAATCTGCATGAATTACTACTTTCCTTTTCAGCCTTTGATTTTTAAATTTATCACTGATGCCATGGATATTTTTCAAACAGTAAAAGGATTACAAAACAAATAAATAAAATAAAATACTTGCAGAAAAAGTTTACATTTTAAACAATTGAGCAAGTTTTTGGTTTAGACGCTACTCTTTTTTTATCTCAAGACTTCTGTTTATTAATTATTAGTACATATTAAACAGTAACATTTAAGATAATAAACTAAGTCAGTCAAATCTGGAATAGAAAACAACACTGCAGCTGAATTTCAGACCAATAAGGCATGTTTATTTAACACCTGCTATTGTATTTATACAAAAATGTCTGAAAAGTAACAGAAGGGTGTATACATTTGCACTAAACAAAGTTTATGTATTCTTTGATGTGTATAACAACTCCCAGGCAGGAAAAAGTATCAAGGAAAAAAAAAAAGCAGGTTTATTCATATTTTGTTTTATAATCTTTAAACAGCTAATACAAAGGAAAAACAAAATCAAAGACAAAATAATCGTTCTAATTCACTTATTAATTAACATTTGCAGAAAAAAAGTTTTAAGCAAAATTAAAACCCACAGAAAAGTTGCAATTTTTTTTTTAATCTAACATTGTGACCCGGTATTAAACAACATATTTAATATTGAATAGATGGATCGGAAAAAAATGAATGTGGAATTCAGGTGGCATAGCTAAATCCAGTGCAAACCTGTATTTAAACCTGTCCATCAAAATTTAAAACGAAATTTATTAAGAATGCAGTTTTTTTCAATAGCTCAAGAAAGAGGTCTTTCTTGTGTTTTTCTGATAAATTAAATAGTTTACTTGAGAGGAATATTTTTTATTTAAACGTTTAATTTTCATAAAAAATTGGCAAACTTCTAAATTTGAATTTTGTTTTTTTAACTTTAATAAACTCAAAATTTAAAACGAATACCCGGATTTATTTTAAACTACATTAGGGGTGTTTGGTGAACATTTTGTAAGAATCTATAACAAGTTTAGTCTCTAGAAACAGTTTAAAAAATAAGAAAATTCATAAAAAATAATTTTTAAACACATTGGATTTTAGAATTAGAAAACTTATTTTTCGACTTTTCCTTACTCGGGGCGAATTGCCCTCTTTCGAACCTCATTTTCAGCACGGTGTGTTGCCCCTAACACTGTTGCTCCAGTGGCAAATGCCACCTTTGCCACGTCCTAGTTAGGGCCCTGATATACATACATATAGACTCTGTCCTTTACGCCTTAGGGAGAGAGACGGGAAAGTGTCCCCTGTACTCTCCAAATCTATTTTTTTTTTTTAATTTTTGTTTATACTCTGTATACAAAAGAAGTTTTTTAATCGACTATGTCATTTTAAACAAAATGAACCAAAAAAAAAATAAACAGAGACCCGTATACGAATATAATTTTTTAAAAATTCTTTTACCTTTACATTTATAGCATCAACAGGAAGCCATATTCCTAAAATAAAGTCTAAATTCCATCGCCAAATTTGGAAATATTCTTTGTGTTATTATTTGTACCTGTTTCAGGTCAAGTGCTACTCCTATTACACACATTTCATAGTTTCGTTACACAATTTTCCTTAATACATGTGAGCCTAAAAATGACATAGTCATGAATAACCTCAATATATATGTGAGTGTGTGAGTGAGAGGGAAAGAGTGATATTTTACCTTCGTCTTTCAATGAGTTCTTAGCAAAGGATCACAAAGTGATGTAGTACTTAAGCCTATATTACAGGGTATTGCTTTCGCGTGCTTCAACAGACATGAATCCGGCATCCCGACTTGCCATGCTAATCACTAGACTGTATTAGGTCCTTTCATACTTATCACTAACGTTCATAAAGCAATCTATCATATTTCAAGAAATGCTACAGAACAACGTAGATAGTTATTTATTTTTAATTTATAATTGAAATATACCATTTAACTTCGTTCTCAGTGAACTGGATTTTATTTTTAAATTTAAATTTTTTTAATTGACTGAAAACAATAATTTTTTTTTTTAATTTTACAAATTTAACTTAAAATAAAAGAGAATCGGCAAACTTACATTCTTAAAACAAAAAAAAAAAACTAACTTCGTAATCACTATCAAGCATCGAACCGGGCCATATGGCCATGGGACCCTCCAAGCATATCCCAGTGGTGGTAGGCAGATCGAAAATATTGGGCCACCTCACCCCGCTGGTCACCTTTGAAGAAACCGGAGCTCGCCTGTTGCGCCACAGGCGCAATCCGAGTGCAAACGCAGTAGAGAGACGATTAGCGGGCCTCTTGACGCTAGAATTAGTGTACGTGGCTCGAACCACGAGGGCCGAAAGTAGAGCCAAAGAAGAATTCTAACGCTGACCCTGCCTAAGCAATACGATAAGAAAGTAGAGCCAAAAGAGGAAGATTTAGATCGTTGCACCTTCAGACGGGAATCCGGAAAGCCAGTTAAGGAGAACAGGAAATTTTGAGAGGCTACAATCGCAAACCTGGGCCTCGGAACAATTGCTCAAAGGTCATTGTGACGAAACTTAGGTCCACTCTGCGGAACCCCCATGACTTGGTTTGCTCGAAAGCCCTAGCTAAATCCGACCGTTAAAAAAAGGGACACAATCCCCTATATAATAATAGCCTAAGTTGTCTGTCCGCGAATTTATGAAGCGGTTGTACCTGGAATGGATACAGGCATCCATATTGGATTTTTTATGAGTTAGTGTTAGCAAAATTCAAAGCGAGTTCGAAATCCACCCCATTCCCCCTTTTCGAGCGTTTAATGTTATTATTTCAAGTCTTATTCTCCCTCTTATTGTATACTAAATTCATTCTTGATATGAATTTAGTATAGAATAAGAGGGAGCAGCGAGGGCGGAGCGTAATATTTAAACTGGACTGTGTTTACTCGACCCTCATATACTCTAATTAGTTCCTTCATTGGGTGTAGGCCTAGCACATTCCGTAGAGGGTCTGACCACATAAGCGTCGTACTTCTTGGGTTGACGGTTCTGTCCCCGACTCAGCGATATTTTTCTAAATGTCTAATTAATTTAATATTTTCTGCTTTTTCTTTTAAATTCTTATTCCTAAATTTGTTTTTCAAAATTGTTTTATTATTTTTAAAATAAATGTTTATTATTTATTCAATTTTTTATGACTTAAACTTTCTTCTCGTAATGTAATAATAGCCTAAGTTATCTATCTGTCTATCTGTCTTCGAATTTATAAAGCGGTTGGACGTGATATAGATAGAACATCCTTATTGGATTTTTGATGAGTTAGAGTTAGCAAAATTCAAAGCGAGTAAAGTTTATTTTTTCCTAAACTATAGATACGATTCTAAAATAAATTGGTATGAATAAGCATCGTATTACAGCGAAAAATACTGTCATATTTAAAACGTTCGAAATTCACCTTGTCCCCCTTTTCGAGCATTTAATGCCATTATTGCCCTATTTTAGGACCAGGCTATTAAATTTATCAATTCATCACATAATAAATAGGTAAAAATAACAATGACGTCATTCCTTTAACTATCTCATTTAATCATTTATTTTAGATTATTTAAATATCTTCTGCATGATTTCCATACGTTTTATCACCAAACTTAGATATTACGTAAATAATTTTCTTTTATATTTAGCTTAAATAATAGATTAGGTGCATAAGTGATACGTTTAATCGATTATTTTTGTAGAACGATAATTCTCAGCCAAAAAACAAACGATTTTTTTACCTGCCTCATAAGGTACCATTACAATTCTGGAAAATTAAAAACTTCACTGATCCCGTCATATGTCGGGCTATATGCTAGTTTGGAATAGTTAAAAAAAATTAAAACCGAAACGGAGGAACTAAAAAAATGTGCAGAGGCTCCCTCAGGGAGTGAGGTCCCTCTGGGTATGCTGAGAAGGGCTGCCCCAATGGTCAAGGCTTCCGTCTTATGCTGACCACTTTGCCCAGTCACGCATCATAACAGAACTTCGTGATCACAAAATAGAACGATTAAATTTTAACAAAAGTTACGTGTAAAGAAAGATTATTATATGCATTAACAATATTATAGACGTTGCATGAAAAGGAAACATTTATATATAAATAAAAAGAGAACTAAGCCATTTTTCCTTTTAAAATCTAGAGTTGCAAAACTTAGCTCTTAAGATTTTTCGATACTCTTAAGACACTTCGATATGACACTTGTAAGTAGACATTTTCTTGCGTTAGCAATTATTTGTTTGTCCTGCTGGCCTATAAAGATAATACAAACGAATATCTCAGCAGTTCATCTGTTTTCGCGGCTTTTTCTTTTTTCTTCAACACCTGAAGATCTCAACTAAATGTGCCATACACAAATAAACACTTCCGTTTAATCTCGTGTCGTCTGCTATTACCAGAAAAAAAAATTATATATCTTGTCCAAGGTCGGCGAAGGAGCTTTTCTTTAAGTATTTTCGTTTTCTGAGCTGGCAGGTGTTTTGCAACCAATTTTGCGGACTTATTTTTTTATTCTATTGAACCTCAATACACGAATGCACCTATTGCGAAATGGTGAAATATGTTCCATAGTGATGTGCGAAGAAGTTCGTCAGTTTAGTTAAAACTCTCCATATTTGCGACACGATGAAAAGGTAAGGTGTTTCTCAACTTTACTCGAGGTTGCTGAAAATTATCCTTTACTTTGCTGTTGTTCCCTAAAGCTTATTTTTAACTTCAATATTGATTCGTACATTTTCTCAAGAATAAATAAATTTATAAAAACATTAACAGTTTTCATTAAGTTTAAATGAATTTTTTTATGATTAATAAAAGTAATTAGATTAATTTTTGTTAAATTAATTTTGCATTCGTAACATAAATGACGAAGCAGTTGTTTTTAGTTGTTTTTATGTGGATAGTTTAGCTATAAAAATTAAAAAAGATAGCCAATCGTCGTTAAAGTTGAAACGAATTTAATATCTTCAGTTTGAATTTATCAAACAAATCAAAAACAAGTTATTGCATAATGATTGTTTAACAAATGTGCTATTTGTTAACTTTAACAAAATGAGTTTTATAAAGAATTATTAGATGTTAAAAACAGTAATTCTAATTTTCACAAATCTTCACAAATTATTAATGTGTGTATAGGAGAAATATTTAAACCAAGTAATCTTATTGGTTTCGACAAGGATGAATAAATTTCGATGTTTCATCGTGCTTTTAAGAAATAGTTTAAATAATTGACATCGTATGGACAGTACTGGTATACAATCGAAACAACATCAATAGCGGATCACAGTGCCACTAACGGTAGTGAATTGAAAAAAACTTCTTAAAAATAATTTGGCAACACTAATTTTAAAAGTTTTATTTCATATTCTTTCCTATTTTGCCAAGTAGCTCATGTGAACTTTTCGATACCTAATTTTCTTTTTGTTTACCTATTTCGTATTATATCAAAATTATACAAAATAGGTATATTTTCTATTATATATCAAATATTATGTATCATTTAAAATAAAGATCCTCAGTTTTTTTATGGGAGAAATGATATCTAGTTTAGAAAAGTGTAAGATTAGGCCGCTCATATCAAATATTAATTCAGTCTTTAGTTTCTAGAAGAGTGAAAAGAATACAATCTCAAAGAATCACGTCCTTGATTTAAATTGGGTGGCTGGGAAAGTTAAGATTAGGAATATAGAACATAAACTTTGAGAATTTTGGGTAATATTTTTTTATTGCGTATATATGCATGTATATATACAAAATTGGTGTCTAGGGTTTGGTTTGGTTTTGGATCGCTACGGTCTACTTTTTGCAACACGAGGGCTTATGAGACCAGGACCTACGTGGTGTCTAGGGAGAATTAAAATAAAATTGGACATCAGTACCCGTCTGGCACAACATCAGCGCCCGTCTTGGCAGTCAAACAGCGAGAAGTGCCGTCTGCACACGTTGCCGTCTAGCTCACGTCTATCGAAAGTAAACAAAAAAGTTCTTTTTTCGCTTGTAGTTTCCGCAGGGTTGAGTTGTTCTTTACTTCTACATATATATATATATATATATATATATATATATATATATATATATATATATATATATATATATATATATATATATATATATGTGTGTGTGTGTGTGTGTGTGTGTGTGTGCGTGTATACACGTATACATATATATATGTATACACACATATATATATATATATATATATATATATATATATATATATATATATATAATATAGATTTTTTTATTATTATTCATAAATCTCTAATTTATAAATAGTTTATAAATAGTTACATATAAACAGTTGTTATTATCAGTTAATCAAAAGAATTGTATTTACTATAATAAATGAGATATTTGTTTCAATTATAAATATTATGAATGCCGCTGTGGTCTTCAACAATTTTATTGTGGTCCGTATATGGCCCGTGGACCACCACTTGTATTACCCCTATTATAAAAGGATAAATTAGAATTTAGTAGGAGATTGGTGAGACCAAAATGTTTGCACCTTATACATGGAGGCCAAACGATTACCGAATGGTTAGGAATGGTCTTCGGAACCGGAGTTCGCGTGTTCGAATCCCACTGAGGTATGGATGTTCGTAGCCGTTCGGATTCGGTTTTAAGCTGTAAGTCCCGGTCTAATTAACCCTCGTGTTGCAAAAGAGTAGACCGTAGCACTCCAAACGAAACCAAACCTTATATCTGGGAGTTTGATATATTCACTGTAACGAATTTTCTGAAGTGTAAATATATGTAATTAAAAATCGAATTTAATAATCCCGAGACCAGTTAAAATTATTTCTGGTTAATTTATTTTTAATATATTTTAATTAGTTTCTCAATACCAAAGTTTTTACTCTTAACCAGTCATTATAAAATAAAAGAAAAAGTACTTTGAAGATGAATTTGACTAACAGCAGATGTAATCGGGATGCATTACATTAGCAAAATTTTAGAATTTTTGTCTTATGATGACAAGAAAACTTTCGACATGCACACGCTGTTAAGGAAGTATTTCTCCTAGTACATACATTTGAATTATTTATGACGTAATAGACTGATTCAACCCTTTTTTTAAGGCTTTAGAGGAACAGAAGTAGACCAACTTTAGTGAAGCAAGACTGTCTAACAGCTCAACTGGAAAATGGTGAGTTGTCGTTTTTCAGATAACCTTAGTATTCTGCCTTTTAAAACGTTTTAGGAAGTTCAGGTAAATCATTGGATTTATTCTGGAGACAAATTATCACCCTATTGAACAACAGATGAGGAATTATTTTTAAAAATACTGGTCAAAAATTGAAAAGTAAGTACACACTTTTTGGATTAATAAATGTTTACTTGCATTGATAAAAGTCGAATGCATATCTCTAAATTTAAACCGGTATTCTAAAAACTAAGGATGTTGGCATGTGAGTATGAAATAGAAAATTCGTGCGTTTACAATATTCTGTAAATATGTAGAATCTTCGTCTGATGTAGCCTCCACACTATGGACAATTGTTCACCACTCCAGTACTGGTCCTGATGGCGACCTTGAAATTCCTTTCTCCACTATGGTCCACTGCAAACCATTACCACCGTCTGGAGGGAGTATGGCTTATCGCGGTCGATGATGGCAGACGATAAAAATGCTGACCGGTCACTTGTCAGGCTGTATCCAAAATTTCATATGTTACTAAAAATCTCAGTGGCGAGTAAATGGGTAAATATGCAATATTAGTTCGTTCACTGCATATTTTCAAGTTGAGGCTGTCATAAAAGCAAATGTTTGTTCTGGCTCCAGAAGAAACATTGATACTGCTGTTCGCAATATACTGTATGTATATTTTGTATTTATACAAAATACTAAAATTAAATACAATCCCTCATCTTTTTGTTTACTTTCGGGATCAACGGATTTCGAGCTTATTCTATCGACGATCACTTTCAGAATTTCCAAGCTGTGTTTTTGAGACTTTCACAGAAGTTGCTCTATACATTTAGCTAATATATTATGCACATTATATTTTGATTGCATTCGCGGTGAAACATTATTTAGTAAAACTGCTCATTTTTCATCCAATATTTACTATATTTTAGTTTTGATTGCAGGTTATTGCGTACAATGTCGTTGGACATGCATCCTAAAAATAGCATTATTTGATATTGAGAACTCTGCAAATTGTAAGCAAAGCACTTGGAGAAATTTAGGATTGCTTTTACAAAAACCTTAACTTCTCCGTTAGTATACATGATATCCTCATAACAATGAACACAGATTATTACAAGAAGCATCCTAATTATGTGTTAAAGTTTTGTTGCTTTTCATACATTACTTTTACAGGGTTATCCAAAACATATTCGTTTTTCTTCAATTTGTTGACGGTTCCCTCTAGGGTTTTGGGGAATTCTTAGCTGAAATATATGACATCTATCATTCTGTTTAAACGCCTGAGGTTTCAGGATAATTCCTCATGTATCTTTCCAGATATTCAACAAAATGTCTAAAATCGCAAGTCACCTGTCATCATTGGAAATATAGTGTATTTACTGAAAAAAATAACTATGCTAGGGGTAAGAAATTCATCATCAGCGCTACGAAACAGTTAGAGTTGCTAATTAGTCTGCTCGTAAACGGCCTCCAGTGCAAAGAGTTAAAAAGTATGTGAGGTAGCACAAGCAAGTACTCTTTTTATTGTCCGAACTTCCTCAAAGCTTAAGTGTAATATTTAAATGTAACATACTATGTTTGATGGGGTCATCCTCTCACATTTCAACAAGGTACATATGTTCCTCGTGTATCTTTCTATATATTCAACAAAATGTCTAAAATCGCAAGTAACCGGTCATCATTGGCAATATAGTGTATTAACTGAAACAAATAACTACGTTTGGGGTAAGAAATTCATCATCAGCGCTACGAAACAGTTAGAGTTGCTAATTAGTCTGCTCGTAAACGGCCTCCAGTGCAAAGAGTTAAAAAGTATGTGAGGTAGCACAAGCAAGTACTCTTTTTATTGTCCGAACTTCCTCAAAGCTTAAGTGTAATATTTAAATGTAACATACTATGTTTGATGGGGTCATCCTCTCACATTTCAACAAGGTACATATGTTCCTCGTGTATCTTTCTATATATTCAACAAAATGTCTAAAATCGCAAGTAACCGGTCATCATTGGCAATATAGTGTATTAACTGAAACAAATAACTACGTTTGGGGTAAGAAATTCATCATAAGCGCTACGAAACAGTTTGAGTTGCTAATTAGTCTGCTCGTAAACGGCCTCCAGTGCAAAGAGTTAAAAAGTATGTGAGGTAGCACAAGCAAGTACTCTTTTTATTGTCCGAACTTCCTCAAAGCTTAAGTGTAATATTTAAATGTAACATACTATGTTTGATGGGGTCATCCTCTCACATTTCAACAAGGTACATATGTTCCTCGTGTATCTTTCTATATATTCAACAAAATGTCTAAAATCGCAAGTAACCGGTCATCATTGGCAATATAGTGTATTAGCTGAAACAAATAACTACGTTTGGGGTAAGAAATTCATCATAAGCGCTACGAAACAGTTTGAGTTGCTAATTAATCTGCTCGTAAACGGCCTCCAGTGCAACGAGTTAAAAAGTATGTGAGGTAGCACAAGCAAGTACTCTTTTTATTGTCCGAACTTCCTCAAAGCTTAAGTGTAATATTTAAATGTAACATACTATGTTTGATGGGGTCATCCTCTCACATTTCAACAAGGTACATATGTTCCTCGTGTATCTTTCTATATATTCAACAAAATGTCTAAAATCGCAAGTAACCGGTCATCATTGGCAATATAGTGTATTAACTGAAACAAATAACTACGTTTGGGGTAAGAAATTCATCATAAGCGCTACGAAACAGTATGAGTTGCTAATTAGTCTGCTCGTAAACGGCCTCCAGTGCAAAGAGTTAAAAAGTATGTGAGGTAGCACAAGCAAGTACTCTTTTTATTGTCCGAACTTCCTCAAAGCTCAAATGTAATATTTAAATCTAACATACTATGTTTGATGGGGTCATCCTCTCACATTTCAACAAGGTACATATGTTCCATATGTAAAGATTTCTTCTAATCCTAAAATATTTAAATTTAAAACAGGTGGCATTAATTAATTTCTGTCCTTTATTTTAAGTTTAAATTTTTTAATTAAATTTAAAAATAGAGAAGTTAATAAAATTCGAAGTTAAAAATTATTCTAAGGAGAATTGAAATCAAAATAAATTACACTGTTACGGCTTTTAAAAATTACAAGATTAGTGATATTATGAAGAGGAGTTGTAAAAGTTAGACATATGTTATGTTATCTGTGCGACAGCAGAGCAGCTCTTGGCCGCTTCCAATTATTATCCTGGTAATGATCTTAGTCTGATAATTCAGCTATGACCTTTTTTTGGAATGGAATCATGTTTATTATAAAAAATTTTAGATTGTTTAATACAGTGTGGAGTTCCATATTCATGCCTCGAAATACACTATATTGCCAATGATGACCGGTCACTTGCGGTTTTAGACATTTTGTTGAATATCTAGAAATATACATGAGGAATTATCCTGAAACCTCCGGCGTATAAACAGGATGGTATGCGTCATATATTTCAGCAAAGAATTTTTCTCGAAACCCCATAGGGCACCGTCAACAAATTGAAGAAAAACGAATTGTTTTGGATAACCTTGTAAAAAGTAATGTATGAAAAGCGTTGAAACTTTAGCACATGATTAGGATGCTTCTTGTAATAATCTGTATTCATTGTAATCAGGATAGCACTTATACTCGTGGAGAAATTAAGGTTTTTATAAAAACGATCCCAAATTTCTGCACGTGTTTTGCTTATAATTTGTAGAGTTCACGATATCAAAGAGTAATATTTTCAGGACACATGTCAAACAACATTGTACACAATACCCTGCAATCAGAATTAAAAAATGATAAATATTGGATGAAAGATGAGCAGGTTTACTAAACAGTATTTCACTGCGCATGCGCGAATACAATCCGTATATAATGTTCATAATGTATTAGCTAAATGTATAGATCAACTTTAGTGAAAGTCCCCAAATCAGAACTTGAAAATTCTGAAAGTGATCGTCGATAGAATAAGCTCGAAATCCGTTGTTCCCAAAATGAAGTAAAAAGATGAGGGGCTATTCAACAAAATGTCTAAAATCGAAAGTGACCAGTCATCATTGGCAATATAGTGTACATTGGTTAACTTGTTACCGGCAAGGAGATCAGCTGTTTTCGCCCTTTATTTTCAAGCAGATGGGGCCGGAGTAATCATAGAGTGGAGCCATGAAGTCTAGGCTTGTTAAACTACAGCATAATAGCGGTCACACCCCTGATGTCTGGCCAATACAAATTAATATCGAATCATATCGATAATTCACTTAACCTCCCCAGCCTATGAGAGCCCCGGAAATTGAGTGATGTCATGCTGATCCGACGTCACTTCAGGCAGCTTTAAAAACCAGCTCTTGGGGCTTCTTGGTTTTTGAGTTTTTTGAAAACAGGCGTCGCTTGCAGAGCGACTTGTCCACCCTTCTAGAGAGAAGAAAGTTTTGGTGAGTCGCGGGCCGTCTTTGCTTTGCGGACTTCGGGCTGTGAGCTAAGTCCTGTTTAACAGACTACCGCAATCTAAGGAGAGAAGGTTTCTCTCCTTTTTGCGGCCAAGTTTCCAAAGAAATATTTAGGGAGCGATCAGCTTCATTCGCAAGAAGTAGAGTAAGAAGAACGAGTCTAAACCTGTTATCGGCAGCAGATGATCTCCACTCTGGGGATCTTTGTAAATATTCCGTGCATATACCATTTCCTCCAAGATCCTTCAATAAAGGAAATTTAAGTGTACTGGTTATCTGTGTGGTCTCCCTAAACATCTGGGCATTTTGTTCTAGGTGCTAAATACGATGCACAGTATCATTTTAATGTAAGTTTGTTTAAACTCTAAACTCCCTGGCGCTACAGCTCAAGTGGGGCCATGGCCTACGTGCCAATCTCCGTTTTCGAGACTAAGGGTGCGAAGAATAAGTCACGGTTAAGTGGTCAACCTTACGTAGAACTCCAGTGTTTAGTTCTCAAGCATTCTTGATCCCCAGTTTCTCTACCCACTAAATGAATGAAAGGCTGCGTTAACATCGTCCAGCCCAAGGATCGAACCTCAGACCTGTTTCTTGGGAGTGCGAAGCTCTACCTCACTGGGCTCCAGAACTTGTTTAAGCTTCTCATGATAAAGTGCTTCCTCAAGTATCTGTGAACTTGAACTGTTTTCAAGAACTTTATTTTGAATAACTTCGAGTGGATTTAAGTTAGATTCAGTAATAAAGACAGACATAAAGACAGTGTCGGCTTGGCCAAACTAGGGCTTGGCCAAAGAAGCATTTGCCACGGGAGCATTAGCCGTAGAGGCACTACATAGTGCAAATGCTAGCTCCATGAGGCAAATGGGATCCAAACGAGAAAAATTCGCCCCTACGCAGGAATAACGAAAAGTTAAAAAATAATTTCCAAAAAACTACAATCGTAGTGTTGAAAGACAATAAATCAGAATTATTAAAAAAAGGTAGGCGGGAAAATTTACATTTATGCAGTTCAGAATGTACCTCAATAGTCCTAAAACTTGTAAAGTCTATAAAGTCTTATAAAGAATTCTCAGCTAGAACTAGATAATGTATCTACCTAAATTTAATAACTCATCGACTTACGGATGTTAAATCTAGGCCAGTCATGTTGTAAATACATTTTCTATGACACGTATAAGTGTAAAATTATTAGTTATTTAATCTGTGACCTCATTTTGAATATATTATAAAGAACAAAATACTTGTAGATTTTACCCATATATATTTGGTGGTAGGGACCGACTGGGAAGTGCTCTTTCCCTACCCCCTTAATTTAGGGAGCCCCAAAATTTTATATCTGATATTTGAAACGTAAATTATTTAAATAACAAAATTTAAAAACAGTTCAGTTTAATTCTTCAAGCAATGTTTCATGAAACTTTAATCAGAAAGTTATATAAAAGCAAATGATAGTTTTTATTTTATTGGAAATTATAAACAATCAAATGTCAAATTTACATTATTCTGGTATTTATAAACTTCCTCATAGTACCGTGTGAAAAAAAAAAGTTATAATTCGTGCAAATACTGAATTTCAGGTGGGGGGGGGGAGGAAACCTAGGCTCTATGCCCAACTTTGTGTTGATTCTGCCTTAGTAACAGAGTTCGAAGTTCATACGTAATTTCCCATTTCAATCATGTGCGAATAAAAGTAACGTAGCTGCAAATGAAAGATAATTCAGCCGGGTTGATAACACAGAAAGAATTTCCACATAATGACTCTAAAGGGGCGGTTAATGTTGCTGTTGATAAGAATAAATATCATTCCGGTGGCATTTTCTTTATCCAGATAATGTGAAGAAACCGTTTAGTAATCTGATAGATAAAATGGTGAATATCTCTCTTTGAAGATTAACTGATGTGATAACAAACGATATAATTTTAAAAATAGGAAGATTATTTAGGAAAACGTAATTAAAATTTTATGAACATAAAGTTATGACAGCTTATCACTCTTCATTCCGATCTGAATACTCAGATAAATTTAGCTTGAACTAATATTTTTGGGAAAAGTAAATTATTGCGTTCCGTTTTTCGCCAAACTGACTAGTAACAGTGCTTTCAGACTTTAGTAAAGCGATGCGATCAGGTGCGATATCGTCTGATGCCATTCTCTTTTACCATTATCTCTTCCGTCACGCCATTTACATATACAGTAGAACCTCGGTATAACGACCCCCTGCGAGACCAACATCATATGGTCGTTGTAACGAATTGAAAAAATAATTTAAAAAAAAAATTGTGCAAAGAAATTGTGCAACAGTACATACCTAGAGAACACTTCTATTTATTTGTATTTCCATTACTGAATTTTTGAAAAAAAGTCTTTGATTGACGACTGTTTTAAATTCATTTTGGAATTTTTCATTATCACTGATTCGATATCTTTTAGGTTTTGAAGAATATTTTGAGAATTAAATTGCCCTTCAAAATACTGACGTAAGGCATTGATTACATTGAAGGCTTCCTTTTTCATTCACTTTTTGAAAAGCTTGGACGATTTCTTCTCCGTCGTCGGAATCGCAGATTTCTTCATTTCCGGTAATACGGGCAATAAAATCGTCCTCATTCAAATTTTCTTCGCAGCACTCTAAAGTTTCATCTACCGCAACAAACTCATAAAAAAATAGTTGAAAATCCGGAAATTTGACACTGAGGGGTTGGGTCATTTCATTAGTGTCTGGAGTGTCATCTATCTAGGACATCAATGTCGTACGTGACGAAAGGGTCCCTTTAAGCAAACACAAAGAGAGGAGTACAGGTTTCTTGAAGTTGCACCACAGTACAATAATTTTATAATAGCCCACTTGCTCATGAGTTCTGCGGTCTAAAATTGGCGGTCGCTCTAACGAAAAATAATACACTTGGGGTCGTTGTAATGATTCAAAATCAACATTATTCCTATGGTAAAATGTATGGCATGGTATGGGACTTTTTAAGATGGTCGTTCTAAGGAAGGGGTCGTTAAAAAGAGGTTCTACTGTAGTTACAAATTCAGAAAACTTTCTTGGGGGGAAGGGGCAAAGATGGTGCAGTTCTGTTGTAGATAAACTTCTTTATCAGTGTTATATTTTGACATATTAAATATTTTTATTAATTTTCACAGCACAAATTAATCAATCAAATATAATAGCAAGACATATGAATCTAACCTTAAATTATTACTACCATTACACAGCTATCAACCATTCCAGAACTTTTAAATGGAAATAATATATAATATTCAACAAAATATATAGATTTCGATAAATACTCTAATCACACGTAAGTAAGGCATATAGAAGTAATTTGAGATATTCTTCAAAGTTATAATTATGAAATTTTTAACCCCAAAGTTTAAATTCTGCATCACTAATTGAATTGTTTATCATACCTAAATTTAATTTACAGAACTCACAAAATTATCATAGTTGGGGTTTTTTTTTCATGTAGTTAATCTTGGTTTCTTTATTTAATTTTGAAACATACCCCACATTTCTTTTACATAAGTAAAAAAAAAAAAAAAAAGAAAATAAGCAGCCCGATTATTATCGAACAATTGTTACTTCAATTTCTACAATTTTTGGCTAGAAAGGAAGCACGAAATTAAATTTTGCTGATTGGAGAAATTTGGATACAGGCAATTTTTAAACAATTTTTTCAATGGCTAACAAAACAAACAAAAAAAACTTGGGGGATATGACTGTATTTTGTAACAAATACACTCATGTCCATAAATTAAGGATAATGAAGTTCAGGCAATGAAAGAGACAAAAGCAAAACAAATTTGACTTATTTGTAAAGTCTATTTATTAAACAAAAGGTAAATAGCAAAAAAGATGCTATATGTTTGACATAATTAATAAAAATTGCGATTTTTACTCCCTGGAGCAAATTTTAAAAAAGAACCTATTTACAGAAAACAGTATAACATGGTTAGTATGATGGTTAATACGGAGTATGTCTCCCGGACGATGCAATACAAGCGTTACAACGCCTACGCATGCTGAGTATCAGATTATCAATCTGATCTTCGGGAAAATTACACCACTCATCAAGCAATGCCCTCCGAAGTTCCGATAGACAGTTGGGAGGGGGTTGACGGGCTGCAATTCGTCGGCCAAGCATGTCCCACACATGCTCTATTGGATTCAAGTCCGGTGAGTATGCTGGCCAATCCATACGGGTGATATCCTCCGATTGAAGGCATTCGTCTACAATGTTTGCACGGAGAGGTCGGGCGTTGTCATCCCTATACAGAAATTCAGGACCCATGGACCCAGGAACAAACGTACATGTTGTTCCAGAATGACATCCCGATAGATGTGGCCTGTCATCGTTACACTCTGAACATGCAGGTCAGTTCTGGAACCAAGAATAATTCCTCCCCAAACGAGCCATCCTGCACTACCGTAACGGTGTCGTTCAATGGTGTTCTCTTGGTGGTAACGGGTACCTGGAACTCTCCATATGAAAGTCCGGCGAGAATCAGAATGTAAACTGAACCTGGACTAGTCGGAAAACATCACACAAGACCACTGTTGCGGTGTCCACAATGCATGCTCTCTAGCCCAGCATAATCGCAGGCGACAGTGAGTTGCGGTAAAGGGAACACATCTGACAGGCCTACGAGCATATAGACCAATGTTCCCTAAGCGTCTGTACACGGTCTGCCTTGAAACTGTCGTACCGGTAGCTGAAGAGAGCTGACGAGACAGGTCTGATGCTGTGCTCCGTCTGTTTCTTTTGGCAGTAACTGCCAAATACCGGTCATCATTCGGCGTAGTAACTCGGGGGCGACCTGTTCTGTAACATCTACTCACATTACCATCATGTTTGAATCGTTGCCAAAGCCTGGAGATGACACTCTGGGCGATTCCAAGTTCCTCGGATACTTCCAGCTGGGTACGTCGGGGCCATCGTGATCACCGGGGGTGATCACGATGGCCCCGGTCCATCATTTAATAAATTTAAAAGTCGCCTTTTAACATGCAAACAACATAGGTGTTCGTTGTTTTCGTGAACGATGACGTCACAAACTCGGCGGAGGAAAAGTATCGTTTTTGAGAGACGTTAAAGAATCCGCTATAAAACCCATTAGAAATCACTAATTAGGCCCCCAAATGAAAGAAAAATAGGTACTGTCCTGCTTACTTTTTGTCTTCTATTGTTTAAAATTAAAATTAGAAAACGTGAAAATTCCTCTTTGACCCTCTCTGAATACGCTCTGTTTAAACATGCATAAACTTTTAGTAATTTTAAAACTAATAACTTTCACTATTTGTTAAAATCTTTTGTTCTTGAACTCTGTCGACGCACACCGCTGAATCTGAGGAATAACTGCAAATGAATCACTGAAAAACGCAATATGGTAGCATCCTAAAAGTTTTTAAGATACATATGTTTCTTGAACATATGAAAACTTATGATGTATAATGAAGTAGCGTCTTAAAAAATCTCAAATTATTTTTTGTTCTTAGAAAGAGGGTGTGTGTGCCATTTGAGGAGGACAAATTTTATGATGGTTAAACACTTTCCCTATACTTCGTATAAGATAAAATGAAAATTACTTTTTTGGATTTTTGTCAAGGAATAATGTTTAGAAAATGAAAGCATGTAACTAAGGAAACTCATTGTTTGGACATAAAATAGGAAAAGGCACATCGTCTTCCATTGATTGCCTGCATATGGAAAGAGTTAAAATTAGAATGTCATGACTGTTTTTTCACTTTTCTTTAGTAGCCGATAACGTTCCTTGTACCATATGTTTTTATACAATGATAATATACTAGCAGGTGCTGAAATCAAGCAAAAATCTGAGCATTTATATCCCAGTAAACATAAGATAAATTTTCCTCGATTACCCACATTTTGAGAATTTTTATAAATTATCACTATCATTCGAAATAAAACATTCTAATTGCCGTTTCAATATGATTAATTGTTTTAATACAGGCGTATAAATAAAAACTCATCACTCATTGTTCGCTCGTAATCACTAAAAAAGAAGCAAAAGCTTTTTTTCAGTCAATAAAAAGATAGTAATTATTTCATAACATCCGTTTCGTCATTTCCGCGCAATTACACGTGACTGTGCTGATTACGATGGAGGTGTATGAATCTTGAGGAAAACCCAAGATCGTAAAACTTTCATTTTGACAGCTGATCCACATGCTATGTATACATGTAAATTTAACGTGTGTGATCAGCAACACCATAAGGGATAACGCTTCAGTTTAAAGCTATACTTAAGTAAGAACAATCATAGTAAAATTTTATCGCTTGAAAGGTCTAATAATAAGATTAATATTTTTATTTTAGTGAAGAAGCTGTTTTATTTATCAAAGGAATACTATTTTAATGTAATATTAGATAACTTAAAAAAAATTCTTTTGTCTTTTCTAAAAACCCAATACATTCATTTAACGTGAACAAGTAAATTTATAAAAATATTTTGGACTTTCATGTAATCAATATTTGTAATTAATGTTTTTGAAAATTTCATTTAGGTTGGAAGAATGTACTTTAATCACCTCTCTCTCAAAAGGAGAGAAAGGTGATTAAAGCATATATATATATATATTTGCATTTATAAGAATAAAGTTTAGATAAATAAAAACTTTTAATTTTTTAATATATAAATTGTTTATATACTTTGACATTTTTCACTGAAAAATTTTCTGTGCTGTTAACTATGCTGAAGTAATGTATTATAAAATCTAGTAAATTTATTACACATTATTATGCTTTTCTTTCACCATATGTCATCATGTTTAAATTGTTAAACATGGTCACATATGGTGAAGATTAACTGAACATCTTAGAGGCTATTTTAGCTAGTTGCTTGATTTTTAAAAATTTTTATGTGTGTACGTTTTACAAAATTAGATTGCTATCTGTAGCTCAAGCTAGGATAGAGTGATAATACATTTACTAAATTAGTTCATATTTAAATGGGCATTTTATACTTAAAATAATGTAGTATTTGTTGTTAAAATGTTTGTTATTTTATATAATGTTCATAAAACCTAATAACAGATTTATGTCTACATTGGTATGGATTTATACTGTAATACCTGATATAATACGAAAATTGAATTTCTAGTTGTGTCTAAAAATGTTTAGAATTTGATATCAAACATCTTTAATTACTATATTTTTATTTATTTAATAGTTTGTCATGAAAGATTTACATTAATGTGATTTATGTGAACTTTAATTTTTTTACAAGAATTATTAATGAATTTTATAATAAATATGTGCATGATTAAAATTAAGATAGATTTAGTTGTCTTTTTAGGCTATGAACTATAATTTTCTCTTTTATATTTTTTTGTAAAAATTTAGATAGAATTCAAAATGAATAACTCTAAGGCAAGATCCGTAGGCGACACAGGTAATTAAACTGTATTATTATTATTCAAAATATACATGTAGTATATGTGTATATATATGTATATATATATATGTATATATATACACATATGTACACATATATATATACATATATACACATATATATATATACACATATATATACATATATATATACACATATATATATACATATATGTATATATATATATATATATATATATATATATATTTATATATATATGTATATATACATATATATACATACATATATATACATATATATACATATATATACATACATATATATACATATATATATATACATATATATATACATATATATATATATATACATATATATATACATATATACATATATATATATACATATATATACATATATATATATACATATATACATATATACATATATATATATATATACATATATATATATATATACATATGTACACATATATATATATACATATATATATATATATATACATATATACATATATATACATACATATATATATATATATATATATATATATACATATATATACATATATATACATATATATAATATATATATATATATATAATTTGTACGAACATATATATATATATACACACATATGTACACATACATATATATGCATATATATACACATATATATATACATACATATATGTATATATACATATATATACATATATACTTATATATATATATATATATAGATGGCATTTCTGGAGAACCTTTGGAAAATAGTCGAAGAATCTCTGAAGAGACTACATTAAAGCAAAAAGATCTAGATACATACTTTCAAGAAAGAGTTGAAATTCCTGATTCTGAAGATGTAAGTAGGATAATTTTTATATTTCTATTTTTATAAATTTACTATGGTCTAAATTTAAATTTAAATATCATTACAATTTTCAATTACCTTTTTAAAAAATTTATTCTAGTATTACTATTTAAAAATATACCAATTTATACACTATCATTATTATTTTACAATTAAGTTTTTTCATTTTATAGCTATAATTTTACTCACTATTTATTTATCATGTCATAGCAATGTAAATAATAGTAAATTATAGCTATATATTTAATAAAATATTGTTGAAAGTGTCCAACATTTTACTTAAATAAGATAATGAAGTTTTCATATGTACTGCAACAATTGAAAATATATCTATACTTAAAATTTTGAAATTTGCTTTAGAACATTATATATTGCATATCGGAAAAATTAATAGTACCATTTTAATACCACCTTAAAAATGGCCAAAAACACTTCAATATTTCTGTGTTACAGAATCTATTAATAGAAAAATGTCATTTATTTGAACAATTATTAGTACATATTTTACATTCAGTTGAACTTTTATGTATAATTAAAAAAAAATATTTTCTGATGGTGAAATTTTTTTTCAATTATAACATTTAAAAATTATTTTATTGTATGCATCTTTACTGTATATATATTTTTCACATTTTTCTATTTTAGTATCGCTTTAGTTTTCGTAAATTATGGGCCTTCACAGGGCCTGGGTTTCTTATGAGTATTGCCTATTTGGATCCTGGTAACATCGAATCAGACCTACAGTCTGGTACGGTTGCAAACTTCAAACTGTTATGGGTGCTGATGTGGGCTACTGTTCTTGGACTGTTGATGCAAAGACTTGCTGCTCGTCTTGGAACTGTTACAGGCCTTCATTTGGCTGAAGTTTGTCAGAGGATGTTCCCTCCTGTGCCTCGTTATTTGTTATGGATAATGGTTGAAATAGCTATCATTGGTTCTGACATGCAAGAAGTTATAGGAACAGCTATTGCCTTTTACCTTTTGTCTAATGGAAGGTATTTGCAGATTTTATCTTCATAAATTTTTATTTATGTTAATAGAGCTATTATAACATACATCCCCAGAGCAGAATACTTTTCAATGTTCTGCAACAGGCTTTCAAATAATCAAAAATGTTCTGCAGGAGATATATTTATTTTATCCATATATTTACTCTCCCACAATATTATTCCTATTGTGGTACATTTTCATCTTTACCAGTATGTATAACTAAAAATATTTAATAAAACAGTGCTACCTGAAATTTAGAAAAATATTTGTATTAAAACTAAGGCATTAACATAGAATTTATTGTTTTCAATTACTTTTGATGTAAGATATTTTGAGATATCACTACAATGATAAAAATAGGCCTGATAATTTTGCCTAAACATTAATGCAAGGGAAGTTTTTAGGATAGGCGCATCGTGAGCTATCTATCATACTTGTAGGGTATAGGGAAGACAAAGAAACGACAACTCTCCCAAAGAGTTGTTGCCTGCAAATTTGGCAAGACACCGGAAATTCCAAGTAAACCTTAGTACTTTCAAATTTGTAGTTTCCTTTATAAATATTTTGTCATAAATTTAATTTTTCTCACCATTCTTATAAAGCTTGGAACTGCCACTTCAACTTTTACCCCCCTTCCGCTATTCTTTTCTACTTATGGAAAACTCTCGATATAATATGTATATATATATATATTAAGGAAAAAAAGTTTATCCACGAGCCGCGATTGTTCTGCAGTAGAGCCAGTTTTCTGCGACGGTCATCACACTTTTTGGCACATTCTGCTTCAAGGACATACATTACCGTTTTTTTTTTCTATGGTATTAAATTTTGTGTTTCAGACTCATAATTCATGTTTGTTTTCTTTGATTTTATGATTTTCAAACTGTGTGTATTAAATCAAGTCTGGAGGAATAGCACTAAAAATTAAAAATATTTTATAAGATTTCCTAATTATATCAGATATGCCAACTGCTCTGGATTCTCCAGAGTTGCTCCTGAGAAATGAGAAAAATTGATAACTCCAGATACTCCTCAGATTGCTCTGGAAAATAATAAAAATTTTGAACAGCTCAAAGATTACAATTCAGCAATTAAATACAAAGTTTTGCAAAAAATAATGCTGAATATTACTCTTTTCTCACTCTAATGCTGCATGTTAAAAGTTTTCAATACTGTGCAGAAAACCCAAACTGAATTTAGATCAAATTTGAGCAGACAAACTCTAGAATCCCTGATGGTATAAAAATGGAAATATTTTAATGAGGGTCAATGTTGCTATAAGAAACACTGTTCTGAAAAATAAGTTGTTAAAGGGAAAGAAGCTACTCATACATTTTTAAATGCATAAATTTTAATTTACCTTTTACAATTTACTACTGTGTAAATATTTTAAATTTAATTTTAATTTAGAAACCAATAAGATATGTATGTATGTATAGTCTGTAATTAGCATGTTAAAATTTCAAACGATGCTGTTGCTTTTGACGCAAGCACCTGAATGCTTGCATGTCTGATATATGTATTATCATCAAATAAAAATTGTGTATTTCTTTACCTTATAACAACCATATGCAAATGTTGAAGCGTTGTAGCTCTTATTGTAATGGAAAAGTGGTTTGTTACACTAATAATTCTATATATTAGCATTGCAGTTTACAAATAATTTTATTAAATCAGTAAAGATATTTATTCAGTTGAGTTTTGTAAATTGAATATGTACTAATTTAATATTTTAATACTTGTATATAAATCTTTGTGATGTAAATATATTTCAAAATCATTAGCTTTTGTATATTCTATGTTTTCTTTCTCATCTGAAAAGGCTGGACGATAGCAATTGGTTAGGGTGCTGGCCTACAGTACCAGAGTTTGTGGGTTCTAATCCCCCTGTGGCATGGATGTTCGTAGCCATTCGGAATCGGCTTTAAGCTGTAGGTCCCAGTCTCATTAGCCCTTGTATTGCAAAAGAGTAGATCGTAGCACTCCAAACCAAACCAAATATCATCTGAAAAGAATACAAGAAATCAGTTACTCATAAAGTTATGTTTTATGCATAAATCCAATCGCATCAAATCAGGGGTTTGTTTAAGAGAAAGGGTCCATGAACAAACTCTTCACAAAATAATTAATCTTAAAATGGACCCTTCACAAAATATTTTATTTTAAAAATAGACCTATCAGAATATTTTCGCTTCAAAAACAGATCCTTCACAAAATTCTTTTTATAGAAAATTGATTTTTCACAAATCTTATATTATCTCAAAAATGAACCTTTGAATGAATAATTGAATTCTTGAATAAATGTAATGTTTATTTATAAATATATGTTTATACATACTTTAATATAAGTTTTTTAAAGGCGATCTCTAAAATAGAACTTCAACATTATAATAATTTCATACTTGTAAATTTGTATATTTTCATGAATTCACAAAACACAATCCCCACTGACAGAATTAGATTTATTTTAGTTTCCAAGAATTATATAGACTTTCCAGAATTAAAATTAAAAAAAAATAGAACTTTGAAAGTTTGAACAGACTTTGGGGAATGATGGGCTGTACTTGTATCAAATGATGCACTCAGCTCACAAATGTGCTCTTCATTATCTAAATGGATAGAGTTCAATATCTAATTAATAGATGATTCCTAAATGTATTCTAAAATGAAATACAGACAATAATATTTGAAATATAAAAGGCATTAAGTATTTAAATATGTCATCAGGTTAATATAAATTTTATATAATGAAATGAAGCAGATATATTATTTTGGTTATGTAGCTTGTAATGTTGAAATAATAAAATGAATTAATTGTATTATAATCATCTTTAATTTTAAATTTGACTTCATTTTAAAATGAGGAAAAAATATGTCATCAGGTTAATATAAATTTTATATAATGAAATGAAGCAGATATATTATTTTGGTTGGGTATCTTGTAATGTTGAAATAATAAAATGAATTAATAGTATTATAATCATCTTTAATTTTCAGTTTGACATTATTTTAAAATGAGGAAAAAATAATAAAAGAAGATATAAGTATTTCTGTTTATTTTAATATAAAAGAATTTTTTGTTTAATTTCCTTGAAATATCTAATAAGATTTTATCATGGAAGAATGTGACTTTATATTGGGCTTTTATATATGGGATACTACTTTTGTTTATTACATGTAAAATTGTGATCATATCAGTGAGCAAATGTCTTCATATTTACAGACTTTTTTTTTCTGTCATAACTCACAATTGTATTTTATCCACTATACACTATAGATATGTTAACATTTTTAGTTTATTGCAGGAAGACAATTAAGTCAACCAACATTATTCCTTATATATTTGTATCACAAATACATCAAAACTTTAATTAATATTTAAATCCAAATTGTCTAAACTTGTGATATTTTCCTCTGTACAGTGTGGGTGGTATTCATATTTAATTGTTCAAATATGTTATATTTTATTGCTATTTTAAATAATTTGAATGCATTTAGTTTAAAATTACTTATTAATTAACATGATGGTTTATTTAATTTAGAATACCTCTCTATGCTGGTGTCCTAATAACTATTGTTGATACCTTTACCTTTCTTTTGCTTGACAAATATGGTTTGAGAAAGTTGGAAGCTTTTTTTGCCTTTTTAATTACAGTGATGGCTATTACATTTGGTTATGAGGTATGTTTGCTTATAAGAATATTTAGTTTAATGAATATTAGCATATTTACAAATATTGTAATTCTTAATTATATTAATATTTTCTGCCAAATTCTAAGAGTTATTGAATGTTTATAAATAACTTATTTTAAACCCTTTACTCAGACTTTGGGGGAAATACTTTTTACTTTGAAGAGGTTATAGGTTGTAAATTCTTATCTATATTATAAATTATATTCAATTTATTTTTTTCAGTTTTTTCCCAATGAATATTATCAGTATTTTCTGTTATAAATTTACATTGTCATAAATATGTAATCAATATTTTAAAATTTATTCAGTAAATAATAAAATTATTAATCATGTTTTATTTTCGTCATTAGTTTTATTTACGATCTAAATTTTTATTTATTTTATTTTTATTTAGCTTTTTTTATTTGGTCATTTACATGTTACTCTTTTATGACTAGGCAATTTGATTTGGTTTAGGAGTATTCTTAATGTATAGAATTATTGTTTTATATCATCTTTAAAGTTCCTGAGTAGTTAGAGCACTGATTTTTGGTACCAGAGTTCGTGGGTTCTGTGACATGGTTGTTTGTAGCCGCTCGGAATCAGCTATAAGCAGTAGGTCTCATTAGTCCTCATGTTGCAAAGAGTATACTGTAGCACTCCAAACCAACAATTAGCCCTCGTGTTGCAAAAAGTAGACCGTAGCACTCCAAACCAAACCACAAACAAACCAAACCAACCAATCATTTTGAAGTTATATAGATCATATACATATTTTTTACTTATAATAATATGCTTAAAGAAAGGATGAGAATTTTTTTTTCTGTAAAGAAGTACTGTGAGAGAAAAATTTAAAATACATTGCTTTATATTGAATATTTGAACTAAACAAAAGTAAATATGATGTTTTGTATGTTATTCCAAGTACCAGTGTTACTTGTAAGAGTGAATAATCTGTATTTAAGAAACTTAAAACCCTCAGCAAAATTTGAATAAAAATACATATATAGCAATTATGAACAAAGCATTTTTAAACTTAATATATTTTCCTGAATAGTTTTGTTAGTTTAAATTTGATTATATTTTAAAAATTTACCTAATATTGGCTTTAATTTAAAAATGAAAATCATTCTTTGAAAACATTGAATGAAACTATAATTCTTTTGTTTCTCTAAATTATCTACAAATTTTAAGAATGCTTTTCTTAGTAAAAATTTTTAACTTTTCTATAGTGCTAGGTTGTGGCTTTTTTGCTGTTCTGATTTTTAAAAGATTAGTTATACTTTTTAATTCACTTGCAATATATTGGGATATTTTTTCTTTTAACAACGAAACAGAAATCAGAGTATGTACTAAAACAAAGACAAATATAGCTGATTAGGATAGTCCATTCAAAATTAATAGATGAAATTTTTATATAAGTATGACACAAGATTCTGAAAATGTTATAGATTTTAAGTAATGTTTATATGAGAATATTATCAAGATGAGTATATGACTATATATGTTCTGTTAAAAATATTACTAAGCTTATTTATGAACTTTATTTTTTCTTTATTATGAACAAGGGTAATTTGAATTTTATAATCAAAATATTTTGTAAAACTTAATAGGCAGCACTATTATTGCTTCAGTATTAATTTTTCCTTATAATTTTTTTAACGTTTACTTTTAGATTCATGCTATTTTTTTGTAAGCTGTAAGTGCTATGGATAAAAATTTTATCCCCTAATTGGTCTATCACAGCCTAGATGTTAAAATAAAATCATCTCTAGTTGTTTAGTTAAATTAATTTTTATATAACTTACCTTTTTTTTAATCTCATTGGTAAAACTAAATCAATTAAAAAATTGCTTTAAAGAAAAATAAGCTTAAAAAATTTGTACTTTTTTACTAAAAAATAAAGGAAAAAATCTACAAATTAGAAATTTTTGAATCTGATAAAGTAATAAAGGTAAACAAAAGAACATGTAATGCTTAAAGTTAAAATAATAGTAATAATGATTACTTTGTATAAATCTATTCAGAAATAAAAGCACATCTTTACAGCAGTCAGTACAATTGTTTCTTGAACATTCTAGACAGACTGGTTTTGGGCATTCCACACATTTATATGCAGTTTTCTGCTTTTTTTTTTTTTTTTTTTTTTAGCAGGGTATTTAATGTATGATTTTAGGGGACCCAGTTGTTCTTAAGATTCATAAAAATTCTTTTGATTGTCATCAATGTCCAGTCTAATAACTCCTGAATTGTTAGTTTCTCTAGCCACCTGTCATAAGCTCATTTGAAATTAACTAGCATTTCAATTGCTTTGCCAGTATTAGCATAAAATATTGTTAATTTATATTAAAAGTCCCAGGAAATGACTAGTATAATCTTATGTAATATGCTTCACTAAATGTTTAAAACTATTTAAAACTAAAATTTTAAAATTGAAACAGTAGATAAAAATTTGAAAAATTGAAATTTTTATTTAGAAATTAAATTTTGAAAGTGTAATGCATTAAACTCCATAATTTCAGGGGGAGGTTGGGAGATCAAGTCTGTCAAGGACTTCATCTTCCTCTGGCTACTGCTTTGCATTCAAGATAATTGTGTTATTTAATATTTCTTTTTTTCTTTTATAGTATATTGTTGCAGCACCCTCACAGGCTTCTGTTGTTAAAGGTCTGTTTGTGCCTTCATGTAATGGTTGTGATAAAAAGGCTTTGCTTCAAGCTGTGGGTATTGTGGGGGCTGTTATTATGCCACATAATCTATACTTACATTCAGCACTTGTCAAAGTAAGTTAGATTTTTTTTTTTTCAAAATAGAAATAACTTATTGTACTTAAATTGCACATTACCTGGATGGTGTTTAGCACAATGACGTTATTTCCTGAAATATTTTGTTTATTCATTAGTTTAAAATAATCATGGTTTCCGCATACCTGGATAGTCAGGGAAAGTCATGGAAAATCATGGATTTAAACAATGGATTAATTTTGTCATGGAAAGTCTTGATTTTTCAAGTAAAATGAGTAAAAGTCATGGAAAATCATGGATCCGCTAAACTACCGATTAAAAAAAAATGCATTGAATTGTTTAATTCTATATTTACTTGTCATTTGGCTGAACTTACTGAGTTTGGTATTTATGTATTATCCTATTGACCCTATTGCCAAGTAAAATTTGTTCGCCAAGGAAACTCAAAGCAAGAAAGCTTAATGGGTCGGTAAATGTATATTATTCTGGTTTTTTCTTAAATTGTAGATTAAAATTTTATTAATATAATAATTAATATTTTTTAATAAAAAATTAAGATTTTTGCACAAAATATAAGTTTATATCTAGGGATATTGTATATAAACATTATAGAGTTATATTTGGCTATTATTCATGGTCACCTGGATAATACCAAAGTACCCTGAATTCAAATTGGAAACATTTTGATTGAAAAATTGCTATATGATTAAACTTAGGTATGTAGATACAACAATTTATTTTTATGTATGTGAGTTTATTAACACTTATAAAGTAAGTTTATAGCTTTTTTTATGATAAAATTCCTGTAATTTCTCTAAAAGCATATATTTTATTTGTATGTACATCAGAAGTTTTATTCATATATACTTTAATGAAAGCTTTTTAAAGTCATGGAAAATGATCTGCTATATCAGGGAAAGTCATGAAAAGTCATGGATTTGAAACATTTTATTTTGGCAGATACCCTGAATAATGCTTTTATCTTCAAATTAAGATATTTTGAATTAAATTATATATTGTACATGCCACACATCTTTCAATTATTTCATATTCTCACATAACTATATAATACTATTATGCTATATAATTCATATCAATTTTAAATGTATTCTTTGGGAAATTTTCATTGCACAGTATATGTTCTATGATCAGTATTCTAAGCAATTACTCCATTTATAGTTTAATAAATAAATAAATACTAATAATTTCTTTTTCAATGAAAGCATAATATCTAAGTTTTTTAGCAATGGTTAGTGAATTTTGACAGACTAAATTTACCAAATTTTATTGATTTTGATAGTAGTTATTTAACAGCATATTCAAGGCAAAATTGTTATAGGTGAATAGGAAATAAATTGTCAGATTTTGGTTATGATAATGAGTTGTTTAATTCCGTTGTTTATGTAGTATAATCTCAAAACTAATTTGAATTCTGAAATAAATATAATTTTTATTTGGGAAGCTTAATTATCCAGACTGAAGGCTGACCACAAAGCAGCTGGTAAAATATGTTTTCATAAGTCATGTGAATTAAAGGAAATCATTGAAATTCAAAGTTTTAATTAAATAAGACAAAAATATTATGAGTGATTATAAGATATACATTTGTGGATGTATATATTATAACTACTTTTAAAGTATTTTTATGTTATTTAATTAAACCTTAATTTTTCTAATAAAATGAAGGCGAGTTTAGAATAAAAGTTGTAGTTGTTATTATACAAGGAATTTACATTAGTATCACAGGATAATTTATCTGAAATATTTTTTAGTTTCATTATTAGTTATATATTATGGTGTTGGTAAAAATTATATTATTCTTTCATTGATATATAATCAGTAAATATATGTCTTTTTATTCTATTGTTTAGTAGAATTCAAATTGTGTTTAGTTGTTAATTTATGTGTATGGAAATTTTTTTTTGTTATTTTGCAGTCAAGAGAAATAGACAGAAGTAATAAAGAAAAAGTTAAAGAAGCAAATAAATATTACTTCATCGAATCAGCTATTGCATTATTTGTGTCACTGATTATAAATATTTTTGTTGTTTCTGTATTTGCTGAAGGTCTTTTTGGTCAAACAAATCAAGAAGTGGTAAGTTTTTTGTATCCTGTAAAATGATTTCTTTAGTCTTATAGATAGCCTGAACAAATAACCCACTGCGGTGCCGACAAACCGAACGTCTATTCCTCGTGCAGAGGATTTCACTGCACGCTGGCTCAATAGAACGAACTGTTTCTTGTTCGGTCAGTGAATTAAATTATATTTATTTGTTGTTTTTAACATTTGGAAATCATATATTCTGCGAAAAACATCTTGACAATTTTTAAAAACAAAACCAGGGATATGGTGTTACAGATATAACTTATATACTGTCTGTAAGACACAATGAATGGTAAAATTTGGACTGTTCTGTTAAAATTCGTTTCTTTAAAACAAAACAACATTGTTTTTCAGCTAATTATTTCAATAAATATAATACATCACCGAAATTAATTTACCACACTAAAACATTTCACTTTATATTGATGAAATACTTCTTTTATATTTCCATGAAAACAAAATCTTACAATATAAATTTAAACATTAACCGTCTGCAAAATCGTATGGCCAGTTAATCAGTTAAAAAACCAAAATCGCTTCAGCACGTAAGTCCCCGCTCTAATACAACGCTTAATAAACCGTACCTTCGGATGATTCTGAATGCCAAGTGCAGGAAAAATAGCTGCACTTGCCTCAGTGCCATAGTATGCTGTTCTTCTCCAGTAGCCCATACATATAAAGCGTGATTTTCAATTTAGTGCGCAGTGTGTACACATCAGAACTTCCTATGTTCGTTTGCATGCTACGTGGTGCAGCACCTAGTACCGCACGCACTGCAGGAATACAAGCAAGCAAATCAACATAATATTTGAATATATTATAAATAATATTTATTATATACCATATAAAGATAGGTAGACATAGGTGCAGAAAATTATTGTCCCTCATAATTTTGCCAGGGTGTGCAGTGCACACCCTGCACATATGGACCGCACGCCACTGATTAACAGCTACTTCTCTGAAAGGCTGTTTTATTTACTGTTGAGACATTTTTCCAAGCAATCTCCGTTTTCTCAGTGTAGGTCTTGTGACTATTTGGGTGGTGGTCTTCATAGTTTGTATAGTTAATATACTTCATAGTTAATATTAATAATTTTAATGGCTCTGCAATTCAAAAATCCTATGAAGTTTAAATTCTAGATTGTGATTTACCTTCAGGGAAACTCTTTGTTAACTATACATTTGACAGTTAATTTTATGCTTGTATCATGAGATAGTTGTTACACTGGGATATAATATTAGGTATAGAGTTAGAGTAAATGCTCAAGAGCTGATCATTAATGTATTCAAAGATGCGTCATGTGAAATGTTTTGAGTTAAAAATATTGTTAAGTAGGTCATCTGTAACAATATTTCATGTTTCCAAACTACTATTTACAGAAATCTTTTTCAACTAGCATATAGCCCGTCATATGACGGAATCAGTAAATTTTTCCTTTTCTAGAATTGTAAAGCACTCTATGAGGCAGGTAAAAAAAATGGTTTGTTTTTTGGCTGAGAATTATCAGGTACATGCTCAATAATTTGTTAATCTTCATACTCCTCTAAAGTCTCTCGATACTATGAATGTAATTAAGAATCCCATTGAATTCATTTAGAAAGATAATTCAAAGTTTTCTTAGCTATGTTGAAATTATCATTAAGTTTTTAAGTTTTTTTTGCCACAGTAATTAATGGAAGTAAAGGAATGAAACTATCAACCCGGTAGGCATGTGCCGAGCCCTCTAATCCAGAGATTTCTTTCAATATACACAAAAATGAAGGCGAGTAGAAAGATTAACAGCTAAAAGGTAAAAGGACACATAAAAATAGACGAGAAGAAAGTTTAAGGGTAGAAAACATGAAATGTTTATGTGGCTAGGGACATCCGTACAAAATACGTGAATTTAATATAATAAAAATAATAAAATCATAAAAAGTTGAAAAAATAGTAAAAATTTATTTTAAAAATAATAAAACAGCTTTAAGAATAAGATTTTTTTTTTAAAAAAGCAGAAAATATTAAATTAATTAGACATTTAGAAAAATTTTGCAGCATCAAGGACAGAACCGTCAACCCGAGAAGAACAACTAAATGGGCAGACACTCTACTGAGCATGCCATACCTACAGATGGGGAAGAAATTAAATAGAGTATATTAGGGTTGCATACATGATAGAATGGACAGCAGAGGATTGACAGTGATTATTTGGTGGTATATATGAATGATGTCCAAAATGATAAATTTAATATCCTGCTCTTAACAGGGGAGAATAAGACTTGAAATAATACCATTAGACGTTCAAAAAGTGGTGATGGGGTGGATTTTGAACTTGCTGTGAATTTTGCTAACCCTAAATCATAAAAAATCCAATATGGATTCCTGTATCCATTCCAGGTACAACCACTTCATAAATTCACAGACAGACAACTTAGGCTATTATTATATAGGGGATTTATTTTATTTTATTTTTACTTTGTAATTGATAAGAGGATAAATAGAATTTACAAAAGTGTAGGTAATGCTTTCTTATTAATAAGTAGAAAATAAGTTTAAAAAAAATTTTTTTTCTCTGAAATAAAAATATAATATGCCAAAAAGTCAGGGAACCTCATACTACTGATTTGCAAATATATTTATGGATACATAATTGTATGCATTTAATATACATAAACTTTCTAAAATATATTGATTATAACTTTATAACTTAAATATATTAACTTTATACTTTAAACCTTAATATTTTGTCTCTTGTTTTACATATTAAAGTTTTTTTTTAAATAATAAAATGTATTTATTTATTTTAGTATGATCTTTGCGTAAGCAAGGGCATTAAACAAGACCAGTTTGAAGTAAGAAAAATTTTAATGTTATAATTAGTGTTTGTTATTTTAGCCGTTTTATAATCTGATTATAATTTGTTTCAGTAGCACTATTTGAGAATAGTTGACTTAGTTGAATAGTTGATTTTCCTCTTTTAGATAGATGTGAAAGTTCTTAAAATTCAATAGTTTAAATGTCTATAAAGTAATTAGTGGGCTGTTCTAATAAAAATTGGTTATTGTAAAAGTTATATTTATTTACAATACTCAGATCATGAAATTCACACGAAGGTGATTTATATTTGGAAAAAAATACTGCAGTAAAACCTCAGTTTATTGTTTCCACATTATTCATTTTCCTGTATTGATTGTATGATTCACTTGGTTTTTGAATTTATTCCCTTAGTATTTTTCCAAGTATTATTTATTTACAGATTCTTCATTTTCCTGCATCTATTATAAATTCCAATCCTGTTGCTTTTTCTTCCTGGAAGTATTGTTTTTGTGCAGTATAGGCAAACTCAAGAAATGACCTTTTTTGTCTCTATGTTGTTGTTGTTTTCAGTGCTATTTGGACAAGCCAAACTCATGAGCTGGAAGCAATTCAACTTAGGGTAAAGGAATTTGTCTTTCAATTTAGAGTACCACTAAGGTGAAAGATGATTTTAAGCTCAAAATGGGTTTGAAAGCAGCAACCAAGCAGAAGATGCCCAGGTATAGCCCTATACCTTCAGAGTTATCATTTGAACTTGGAGGACAATGCAATACTAAAACTATTTTATATGCCACAACCACTGTTAGTAAATATGTCATTTTTTGCTGGCTCAAGTCTTGAACTCACAACGTTCTGGCTATGAGTTGATGCATTTGCTGACTGAGCTACCATGGCTCAGTAGGTATGTGTGTTGATAAGAATGCTTTAAAAAGTCCTTGGACAGCTAAAATATTTCTGATTTCTCTTGGTCTTGTATAGACCACCAGAGGCCTATACCTAAGAAGGGTCTATGCACAGATCCAAAGCAAGATTATGAGAAAAGATATGAGAAAAAGCAGAAGAATCTACAAAATTTTCTCTTAAGCAGCAAAAGCAAAATAAAGTTTTGAGTTATAATTTAATTAGGACAAATGATACATATTTTATAGAAAAGAGTAAATATTCTTTTTTGCAGTCAAGTCTTATAAATTTCTAATGATATCATTTAAATGTTTTAAAAGTCCTTAAGTAAAATATTTCTGATTTATCTATAAACCACCAGATTACGAATCTTCATAGATTCAAAAAGAAATCATGGAATATGAGAAGACTGAATCTGAATCATAAAAATTTTTCTTCCATAGTTTTCTTTAAAAAATTATTAGTTGCACTGATATATATTTAAAGTTATCCATCTGTATAACATCTAGTACACATATCTTTCTTAATATAGTTCATTTATTATTTTATAAAATTTTTTAGTAAATTTTGAATTTATTCATGTAAAAAAATTGAAATTATTTTTCATATTAATATAATTTTATTTTTTTTAAAAAGTAATTAATTATAATTCAATATGTAATAAATTATCAAATACATTATAAAAATATTTTTCTTTATTTGAATTTTTATTGTTTATTTTAAGAAATTTTACTGTAAAGATATGAATTGTTAATTCTTTTAAAGTAATCAAACTGTTTAAAAATCAATATGAAAGTAAACAAATAATGATATATTTATTTTTATTTGTATAAAATTTTGTAGAAATGAAGTTTACAGAGGCAGTATATTTAAGTAAACAATTGAGAAATAATTATTTATAAAATATTTTTCTTAATTTTATCTTCATCTTATATACTATATAAAATTAACTCAGACTCATTAATGGTTACTTCAGTTATAGGCTATCAGATTTAGATCCTTATGTGCATAAAGAATTACCAAATATATTAAAGAAGTCACATATTTGATTTGATAGGAAATTTGTAACAAAATTAATTAAATATGTTATGTATTAAGTTAACTTTTACTAAAACAAAAATTTTCATTTCATTAAGTTTTAGTATTTTTTTCAATTTTAATTACAAAAGTCATTTTTCAATATTTTAATTATACTTTTGAAATTTCCATTAAAAGTTTTATATTATCTTTTTTTTTTCTTTTAGGCCAATAATAAAACTGTAGAAGCTGATTTGTATGCTGGAGTAAGTTTATACTTTATTAATATATTTCTTTAAATTCTTTGTTAAAATTAGTACTAAACAGCTTGCACAAGATTTATCAAATTTATATTTGAATCATCATTTGATGGTCTCTAGACACCTAAAATATTAATAGTAAGTGAATATTTTATGCTCAATTTTGTAGTTCTTAAGTTCCGAATTTCTATCTCTATTTTTATTACTTTAAGATTAATAATCTCACTATATAAGTTAAATTTCCGGTTTTTTTATCAGAAATTATTTAAACTACCATTTTTAAGCAATATTTAATGAAACTTTCCTTTCTTCTATTATTTAATAGTTGAATCACCATACGTTGCCTGAGCGCGCGCACATACACACACACACATATATACATATATATATATATATATATATATATATATATATATATATATATATATATATATATAGAGAGAGAGAGAGAGAGAGAGATTTGCATCTATATCTAGTCATATGTGCCATTAAAAAAATATTTATTTCATGTTAGTTAATAGTAATATATTACTTTTGTGTTGTCATTTATCACTGACTTACAATAGCAGTTTTCATTACTGAGTAATATTTCATGTGAAAGTGGAAAAAGATTTTAATATTAACTTTTTTTCTTTCTACAATATCAAAGAATGCCTATGCAAAATTGGATGATTCCAAGGCAAGCTATGTATATCTGTTTAAAAAATGAACATGCATACATACAAATACTCATTTTCATATTAATGACTATGCCATTTTTTGGCGCTTGTATTATGAAAATTTTGATATGAAAATGTGTAAGAGAAGTATCATCTGCCCTGGGATACATTTTTGGTATGAATGCAGCATACTCCAGCATACATTTGAATTTTTTGTATAAATTTTTTAACTTTATGCTTTAGACTGCTGCAATTTGACAATGGATTGAAAATTAGGCAATGTGTGTAGAGAGTTGAATTTTGTATTAAATTTAGTAAGTCTGATAGATATGGGATAGCTGCCTATAATGTCATCAAATTATCAATATATTTGTTTCCTATCAATGAAATAAATGTAATATAACATAAACAAAATAGTGGAAATAACAAAATATGTGGGATAGGTGCCTATAATGTCATCAAATTTTCAATATATTTGTTTCCTATCAATGAAATAAATGTAATATAACATAAACAAAATAGTGGAAATAACAAAATATGTGGGATAGGTGCCTATAATGTCATCAAATTTTCAATATATTTGTTTCCTATCAATGAAATAAATGTAATATAACATAAACAAAATAGAAAATATATAACTTGTATTCAGATATCTTTTTTTTTTGTTAAGTTTATTTAAACTGACATAGTTGATTAAAACTTAATTTCTATAGAGATAATTGAAAAAAAGATTTCGTGGGTGCATAGGGGCATGTCTCACGCCAGTGCATACAGCTCAAAGTTTATGCACACACATTCAACCTTATTTATAGTGAAGATGAAGGGACTCTTATAACCCGAGTGATTTAAAAAAAAAAATTAAAAGTAACTGATTAAATAAAAGCTAGTACTATCATAAAAATTGGTTCTGCAAAAAATAACATTAATAAAAAGTTTTAATGTATGAAAATATGTTCAAAGTAAATTAGAATAATTTAATTTTTATTTGAAACATGGTCAGTTTTGTTTAGGTTTAAGTTATGTTTGTTTTTTCAATTGTTTAACATAAGACACCCATAGTATCAAATACATTATTATTAATATCTCTTCTTAGAATAATTGTATTTTCTTGGTATATTCCATTGTTTTTGAAATAGCTAGATGAGTTCCTGTTATCTCTTCCTTGTCACTATTTTCAGCTTCTTCATTGGTTAATATCTCTTGAATCCTTTATTTCAGGGTTGAAAAAAAAATCAGATTTATTTGATTTAAATCAAATTTTTTTTTTTATTTAAATGGGGTTTGATTTTTTTCTGAAAACTAATTTTAATTGTTGTTTTCATGTTTTTTTTTTTTTTTTAAATATACATAGTATAATTTGTTATAAGAAGTAACATCTTATCTATCTAGTATATTCTACACACTGATTACCTAAAATTAAATATATAAATTTTAATCTAAATACATTCCATTATTTTGTAATTGGATAGTGCAAACTAAATAAGATGTAAATTTAAAGAACAAATTAAATATTCTTTTAATGCAAACTATTTATTTAAAAAAATCACAATTATTTCAATGTTTTTAAGCACCAAATTATGCTTTATCCACTCCTAATTGGTTATGAAGGTTAGAATGAACAATACCAAAAGAAGAAAATTGTCTTTCCATTCCAGCAGATGAAGCCAGGGCTGTTGTTATTTGGTAGACAAACTGGATTTCAAGTTTTGTAATCTCTCTTTACCTCCCATTACATAAAATGAATTCCACCAGTCATAATCAATCATTGTACTACACCTACTACATACTTTATGATAACAACCCCTAATTGGAAAGCACAGGCTATCTATTTACACTTATTTACTTATTGGTATTACTGTGGTGACTGATTCCCAATTCTCCTGTCTTTGGATAGGTTTTAAAAGAAGTAAAACAAAAATTAAATCAATGATTTTTTCAAAAAAATCAACTGATTTAAATCATACCAACCCTGCTTTATTTTCATAATGATTGTTTCTTCATTTGGAATTTTTGATGTATTCAATTAGTCTTTAATTATGACATTGTGTTGGAATCTTGATTCTGCAATTCTAAATTATTAACCAATAAAGGTTCTGACTCATATATATATTCTCCCTTTAAGTTGTTTCTTGGCTCTAAAAGTTTCTGTCAGCAAGAAAAAGTACATTACATTTTTAAAAAAGTTTCGTAAAAAAATTGGACTAAATCTGAGTCATGTTTGCTATAAAAGATTTTCCTATAGACCTTTTAATGTAAAACCAATTATTTTTTAAAAACTTCCTTGTTAAATTAGAGTTCTCACTGAATCAGGGTTCACAATAACAACTTGATTATAAATTAACCTGAAACATTTCAATGTAATGATTGAAAGTAGATAATAATATATCAATCATGCATGTTTATATTTATAATGGCAATAAAAATTGATATTGTAATTAATTTAAAACTTATTACTTTCAGGGTATTTTTCTTGGTTGTCGCTATGGCTATTTCCCATTATACATTTGGGCTATTGGAATATTAGCTGCAGGACAAAGTTCTACTATGACTGGAACTTATTCGGGTCAATTTGTCATGGAAGTTAGTTTTTAAATTTTCCTATTTTGTGTAAAGTTTTTTTTTTTTTTTTTTTGTGTGTTATTGATATATTACTAATGTTTCTGAAATTTATTTTGAAATATTTGTCTATTGTTAATATATATACAGTTTATTACCCTTGTAACATTTTTTGAAACTTTTCTTTTAAGTCTTCATCAAACTTATAAATTAGTGAATGTCAAAATTAATTTTACAGATTTTATTAATTTTTATCTTTTAAAGGGTTTCTTGAATCTCAAATGGAAACGGTGGATGAGAGTCCTATTGACTCGTACCATAGCTATTTTCCCAACTCTCTTCATAGCTATTTACAAAGGAATTGGGGACCTCACTGGTATGAATGATCTCCTGAATGCATTGATGTCTCTGCAGCTACCTTTTGCTCTAATTCCAACACTCATATTTACATCTTCAAAGAATGTGATGGGAGATTTTCGCAATGGAATGTATGTATATTTTTAATCCATCCCCTATATAATAATAGCCTAAGTTGTCTGTCTGCGAATTTATGAAGCAGTTGGACCTGGAATGGATACAGGCATCCATATTGGATTTTTTATGAGTTAGGGTTAGCAAAATTCAAAGCGAGTTCGAAATCCACCTCATCCTTCCCCCTTTTCGAGCATTTAATGCTATTATTTCAAGCCTTATTCTCCCTCTTATTCTATACTAAATTCATTATTGATAGGATGGCGAGGGCGGAGTGCAATATTTAAATTTCTGGACTGTTTTTACTTAACCCTTATATATTCTAACCATTTCTTCACCACGTATAAGCTGGCACATGGGGTAGATTGTCTGCCCATTTGATCGTCGTACTTCTTGGGTCGATGGTTCTGCCCCCGACGTAGCCGAATTTTTTTTAAATGTCTAATTAATTTAATAATTTCTACTTTTTCTTTTGAATTCTTATTCCTAAAGTTGTTTTATTATTTTTAAAATAAATTTTTACCATTTTTCAAATTTTTATGGTTTTTATTTTTATTTAATTAAATTCACATATTACCATTATTATATCAAGCCCCATTTTAAAAGCAGGCGATTAAATGCATCAATTTATCACATAATAAATAGGTAAAAATAACAATTTTTTTTCTAGCATTATGACGTCATTCCTTTAACCATCTCATTTAATCATTTCTCATTTTAAATTATTCAAATATCGTCTGCATTATTTCCAAACGTTTTGTCACTAAACTTAGATATTACGTAAATAATTTTCTTAAGGTAATATTTTGTTGCAAAATAATTCTCAGCCAAAAAAAAAAAAAAACCTTTTGTTTTTTACCTGCCTCATAGGGTACTTTACAATTCTGGAAAATTAAAAATTTTCCTTTTTTTTGGCTGAAAATTATGACGGGCTATTAAAAAAAAAAAAAAAAATTGGGGGGGGGGGGGGGGGGGGAAAAAAAAAAATCGCATAGTATTATTTAAAATAGTAAAACAGCAAAAAAATGTTTTCAAAATATAAAGTTTTTGTTAAACTTACCAATTTTCATGCAAAACTTATTTATCTAACTGTAAAAATAAATTTGCAGTTATACTAATAAATTTCTAAAATTTTGTTTACAAATTTCTATTATTTTCTACAATTTTTGAAATTCAAAAATGGAAGGCCATTATATTGTGATAGTTGTAAATAGTTGAGAAAAAATTTCTTACTTGTTTGATTGAATTTAAATTTTCTTTATAAAATTTTACTTTTATTTTTATTTTAAAACAAGTAACTTTATTTTAAAATCTAATTTTTGTTAATGATTTCAGCTCTAACTTTAGGGAACGAAAAAATTTCTTCAATTATCAAGAAAACAGATGCTAGTATTATTTACTTTTTACCTCTTTAGATTTTATAGTAAATATATTAATATTTACACTATTAAGAACAAATGGTTGTTATCGTTTACTTACTATGATGAATTATATAAAATTATCAGTTCAGTATTTTCACTTTGAGTGAATTATTTGTTTTATTTTCTTTATCAAATTTTATGTGTTGTAAATATTACTGTATGAAAATAATTTACATATTTTCATTTTATTAAACAAAAATCATTTTGCGAAATTAAAATTATTATTATGAACTAGCATATAGCCCATCATATAACGGGATAAATAAAATTTTTTATTTTTCAGAATTGTAAAGTTCTTTATGAGGCAGTTAAAAAAAGTGGTTTCTTTTTTTGGCTGAGAATTATCTTGCAACAAAAAAAATAATCGATGATTAAATTTAAAATGATCGCATACGTACCTAATCTATTATTTAAGTTAAATATAAAAGAAAATTATTTACGTCATATCTAAGTTCAGTGATAAAACGTACGAAAATGATGCAGACGATATTTAAATAATTTAAAATAAGAAATGATTACATGAGATAGTTTAAGAAATGACATCATAATGCTAGAATAAAATGTTATTTTTAGCTATTTATCATGGGATAAATTGATAAATTTAATCGCCTGTTCTTAACTGGGGAAAATAGGGCTTGAAAAAATGGCATTAAATGATTGAAAAGAGGGAAAGGGGTGGATTTTGAACGTTTTAAAAACAATAGTAGTTTTTGCTGTGATATAAACCATATTTATATCAATTTGTTTTATATAATCTGATTTATAGTTTAGGAGAAGATAAACTTTACTCACTTTGAATTTTGCTAACCCTAACTCATCAAGAATCCAATATGGATACTTGTGTCCATTCCAGGTCCAACTGCTTCATAAATTTGAGGACAGGCGGACAGATAACTTAGGCTATTATTATCTAGGGGATTATTTTTCTTGAAATTTTAATATAAATGTTTTGTGTTTTATTCATATAAAACTAAAATCAGTTGTTCTATTGTTTACACATAACTTTATGGATTGTTGGTTCAATAAATCTAATCACTGTATGAGTGAATACATAACTTTGTTTACCAAATTTTGTGCATTGCATTTTTGTACATTGTAAATTTTGTATTTTCATCAAATGAGCCTTAGAAGGAAATAGTTTATCTCTATAACTACAAGAGATACTTAGATTTAAATAATTTTTTTAATCAATTCAAATTGTGTAAAAAGTATTTAGTTTTTCTTTTTCTTCAAAACATGCACACACACACTTATGCATTTGTGTATGTATGTGTAATACATGGATTTGTAGATCATATACAGTTAAGTTTTTATAAAAGATTATAACTGTTATTTAATTTTCTGGGGCTTTCTTGTTAGCAGTTTAGAATAATACACTTTTAGGCCAGTTTCATGTTTTCAACCTTTTGTTTAATCAACATCAGTGTTATTAGCGCAAGGAGAAAGGAACTAAAGGAGCTGAAGGTTCTCCCCGAAATTAACATTTTTTTATTTCTTTAAAAAAATTCAAATGTACAGTTACCATAATTCGAAATAATAGAAGATATATATGTTTTAAACTTATATTTAAAAAATGGGAATAACTGATTAATTTTTTGGCACTACAATACAAATGTGCAACTTTTAGTTATGTTAGCCTTGTTTTCATTAAATAGAGGAGAAAACTAACAAACTTGGTGCCAGTAGTTATGCTAACCAATATTTTATTCATAACATATTTCAGTGAACAGTAATTTAAAGCATAGATTTAGGAGATAAACATTTACTGCAATAGCTTGCAATTATGTTTATTATGTCGTGGTCACTCTTAATCAGATGATCTTCATCAACAAAATTCTCAAAACTTTCAAACAACTGTGTATAAGTGATTAAAAATCTTTGTTGAGATCAACTTAGAGACCAATTGTGGGCAAGTGAAGTATTAGCTTCTATTTTCTAGCTCTGGGTACAATAATCTTTAAATCATGTGATCTTGAAGTTGGAGAGTACCCAACTGAAAATGTTTGGATATTAGCCCCCTCCAGACAGAAATTCTAGTTATGCTACTGCTATATATATGCATGTGTGTTGTTATAAAAAGTGTTATAACCTCACTACCTTCTTAACTGGAGCAGATACGATTTTTTTCTTTCGACGATATTTTTTCAGGTACAATTTTTTTCTTTATTTGGATGTGCAAATTAGTCAATGCTTACTCCAATATTAATGAAATCAAGATTTGTTTACAAAAAAAATATTTAAAAGAATGAAAATATTGACATCACTAGATGATCCTGAGATCTGGACCATAAAAATATAGTTCACAGTCCAAGTGGTCTGGAAATAAAAAAAGAGTTTGATGACATTCAGTAAAAACTTCCATTTCCCTTGAACTGCCCCATAGATACTGGAAGGTGTCTATTTGTCCAAATTTCTCTGAAATCTGCTTTTCTCTCCTTTTCTGCTTTCACATGGCCAAAATTTCCTTACCCACTCTCATGGTGATCTACCAGAATCCTTTATCTCTAACTACTGTTTTGTGTTCCCTTTATCTTTATGTTTTTTTGAAACCACCTGCAGTAGATTCTCTAGTGCTCAACTGTCTGTAAAACTGTCAAATTTTGTGATTTTGTGAGTTCAGTAACTGGGTAGCCTGCACTCCAGATAAACATATGGTGGAGAGGTCATAGGTCCAAATCTGATAAATAAGAGGAAGCTTACACACTGCATATATTGCAAAATCGATCATGGATCAAAATCTTTTATATATCATGTAGAGAATACATAGATATGTTATATGATCATCTGGCTATACAGAATCTAACATAATCTTCCGATATATGAGGATATTCAAATATATGAGGATATATATCCAATATATGAGGATTAGCACATAAACTCATGGATTTGGGTATTCATGGTCAAAGAATCCTTTATTTTCCAGAACCATAAAACATTGGATCAGTTAGTTTAAACATGGCTTTTTAGCCATTTTTAGATATGCTATGAAGTGCAGTAAAGTTGCATCTACAGTACAACAACCTTGTACAAGTAAAGAATAGTTTTCTCGCAGCCTTAGGGCTTAATATGAATTTTAAAAAAGTTATGTTACAATGTTTACCTCTATACCAATACATGCAGAAATGCACAAGGACCAAGGTTAAAATATTTTAAAATGCTCATACATTATCTCTTTAAATAAATATCTAGGCTGAATTAAAATGAAAAATAAGCATTAGAGTTTGTTAAATTTGTGCTAATTTTTATATCATTACAAATATATATTGGGAAATTGCAAGAACTCAAAGCTAAATGTTTTGTGCTTACATTGGAATCACAGTACAAAAGCCTAATGCTCAATTCGAAATTGTCTAGCAAGAGAGTATGTGTCTAGAAAGCAGCTTTAAAAAAAAGGGTTAAAAATGTCAATATGTAAGCAACGCATTTGATTATTGGCAACATTTGGGTTCTCAAGTTGATGTCTATCCACTGATTGATTCACTAGGGGCTAGTAGAAGTTCCAGATTCAGTTGTTTAGAAACTTGTTTGTAGGCCCTGTACTGTTGCTATATGCTTTGTAAAGGTAATGAACATTATTATGCCTCAAAGGATAGGAGTAAAAGTGGGGTAGGAAGTTTATGTATTATAGTAATATTGAAGGTAATACACACACATACACATATGACTTTTTTGTATGTTTACTTTCTTACTCAGCTTACTGTGACACTGAGTTGAAAGTTGAGTAATCCACATAAAAGATATCCATGTGAGGGTAACACTATAACACCATGACTGTAAGTCGTTCACTTGTTGCTAAATTAGCAATTTCGGAAATAACGGTCTAGTGTGCTTGTGCGAAGAGTTTAATTAGAAGGTAATGCACAGCATGTGTTGATCATTGATAAAATCATCGATGTACACGGATGTAGCTCGACCCGATGCGTGTAACAAAGGGTCATCAATATGGGTCTTGCAAAAATGGCTCCAGTCAGTGTATGAGAGTGTATTGTCTCTCTGCTTATGGCACCTCTTCAGGTTACAGTCAATGTACGTTCACTGCCAGTGGTCCAAGAAGGCCATGGAGTATGTGCACATTGCCACATTCTCTTTAATTTGTTTGAATACTTAGATATAGAATGGGGCATCAGTCAAAAATAAATAAAATAAGACATCAACTTATGTTCTTATGTCATTAAAATACTATTTATTTTAGCAAGTTATTAAAATCTTCATATTAAGCTGGCAAACGTTGCTTTCATTAACACAGAAAAATTTCTTTTCTTTCAGCATCAACAAAGTCATTATAAGCATGTTAGGTCTTGTTGTGATTGGAATTAATCTGTACTTCGTGGATCAGTTTGTTCAAGAAAATTTTTCTAAACATTGGGCAGTTTATTTCGGATTAGCCATAGTTGTGCTATTTTATGTGTCTTTTATAACATATCTGGTAAGTTATTTCCTTTCCTTTTTGTTCCATATTCTGCATTTATTTTTATATTAAATTGTAAACTATTTATCTACTTTCTTGTTTGCAGAAAATAATGTACTTTATAACTTTGGTTATTAAAATTATTAACTTTATTATTACTGTTATATTATTTCTAGTATACATAGTATGGTTTTGTAATTAGTTTATCTATGTATTAATACCTATTTTATTTTTTCAAAATATGCCTAAAATGGTTTTTCTTGTTATATACACTCAAATTGTTTTTAGTTTTTCATTTATTTTTTAAGCTTAAAATGAATTAAGGGAGGTTAAAAGTAATTCTTGTTTTCTTTTAATTTAGTGTCTTACCGTTCACATGTTTTGCAATTAATATTACCATATTTTATTTATTAACAAACTTCTAATTTTTAAAGTCTGGGATTATGAAATTGTATTATCCTATTTAGTTAATTATATATATATATAAGGAAAATTCTCGGGGGTTTTCAAAACGTAAATCAAGGGCTAAAAATTCCTGCGTCATTTTGTATTCCCCTTTTTAACCCCTAACGTAAATTGACCACTGGGACTACAGTTTATGCCCTCAGAGAAAGGGCCTGACCAATTATAACTCTACATGGCCCTAGTGGACAATTTAGGAAATTTCCAAACAAAAAGGTAATGCACGATGTTGTTGGGCAGATATTTTCCCACAGATGTTGACCCAGTTGTTAAGGGTCTTGTACATATAAATCATGCTAGTTAACCCTTCAGTTTGTCCTGTCCCTATGATGAAGTGGGAACCCGTCCTCCAACGTTAATAAAGGTCTAACTTAAACAGTGTCATTTTTATGGCCATGACTGCAACACCCATTGAGAAGTCTGTCTTATTACATATATATATATATATATATATATATATATATAATATATATATATATATATATATATATATATATATATAAATAAAAGGAAGTTTTTGTTAGGTGAAAATAGTATGTATTACTGAAAAAAAAAATCTCTTTTTTTCTGTAAGAATTTTTTATTTTTTTGTATTGTAAAGCTAGGTAATATTTATAAGTATAATTACTTCAAAATGATCAATGATCAGCTAAAATTTTCAAATGATCAAGTATCAGTTATTAAGTTCTTTCTCAGTTATAAAAGAAAACGTCTGAAAAGTATTACAATGCATGATTTAGCATGTCATACTTTGAAATAGGAAATTGCAAATTTGAAACTGAATAGTTTAAAATACTTGAACTCTGAAATTAATTATTTGATCACCATAACACTCAAAATCTAACAGAATCTCAAGTATGGTGTTTCTCATGGCTCCAGAAGTATTTAAAATTAAATTTTAATAGAAGAACCACAAAATTACTTACATACAAATGCCTAATAAGTCCTATCTTTATGTACTCAGCTGAGATATAAAGAAAGAGAAAGAAACTTTTGCAATACTTCAGAAAAAAAAAAAAAAAAAAAAGCTCAAGGCATTTTTGGAACAAGAAGAATTCAGACCACATGGAGAAGAAGAATAAGCTGGGAACTTTACAAAATTTATACAATTCAGATATTATCAAATTTATAGCAATTCAGAAAATGTAATGAGCAAATTTAGCACTTTATTAGAATAAAGAATAAATGATAATAGAATTAAGATAATTTTCTTGAGAAAACTTGAGAGAAAAGGGGAAGATGCAAACTTAAGTCTCAAAATTGAGCTGAAAATCTTGAGAGTCACTAATTGAAAAACTTTGGTCAAAAACTGGACTACATAGATTAGAATTCTGAAGAAGGACAAGCCATTCAGGGCTGTCATGTTAGTGTGGCAGAAGAATTACGAAGAATGGCACGTGTCATTTTTAACTCTTCATATCTGAAAAATCTATAATCATGTAATGTTTTTACATACATTTTACATTCCTGAATTTTTTTTTTTTTTTTTTAAGGAAAATGTTCTCTTTCTGGAGAAAGCATTAAAGTTAGAAAGACTGCTATAAATATACTTATAGGCTGAATTGAGTTAATTTTTAAAATTAAATTATTAAATTTTAATATTTTATTACAGGTTATTTGTCTATTATTTGTCTATGGTGTTACTGGAATAGCATATTTACCAGTAAGTATTTCATTTTTATTTTGTTTATTAGTTTTTATTGTTCATTGCAGAGAGCAAGAGATTAAATTTATCATTTTAGATATCATTTATATATACCAAAAAAAAAAAAAAAAAAAAAAAACTGAAGAACTTAATGATAAATTTGATGTAGCTACAAAAACTTTGAATTATCTTTCTAAATGAATTCAATGTGATTCTAAACTGCATTCACAGTATTGAGAGACTTTAGAGGAGTATGAAGATAAACAAGTTAATGAGCATGTACCTGATAATTCTCAGCCAAAAAACAAATAATTTTTTTACCTGCCTCATAGAGTAATTTACAATTTTAGAAAATGGAAAATTTACTGATTCCGTCATATGACGGGCTATATACTAGTATTGAATAATAGAAATGTTGTTTGTTAAATTCATTAGACTAATAGTTGCTTATTTATGGTTCAATGTTAAATTTAATAATCAGTGTAGAACAGCAATTGGCAACTTTTTTCAGGCTTCATGGATGCCTAAATTCATAATTTTAAGTCTGGTGGAACTCTAATGTGAACTTTCTAAAAATAAATATATTTATTAAATAGTAACGAGAGAATTTCCATTTTATTACAGTCAGCACCGGTTATATGGTCACCTGCTTATAAGGTCACCCTGCTTATATGGTCAGTTTTCTAAAGTCCCATCTAATTTAATAGGGAACATGTGTTAAAGTGCACTGCTTATACAGTCATTTTCTTTTTCTTGTTACCGGTTATGTGGTCAATTTCATGTTTTCAATGAATTTCCAATTTTTTTTTTAAGAAGTCAGTGCTATTTGTTCTTACATTTACAATACATATAAACACTTGTTGTAAATAGATGGAAGCTGTATTGTGGCAGTTTCTCCATCATGAATAAACGTCATAAAAATTGAATGTCACTTTTAATGGCCTCGACAACAGTTACAAGATATTTGAACTGTGATTGCTATTAAAAATGAAGAATTACTTAATTATTTTTCTAATACATTTAACTCACTTATTTATATTTTTATAGCTATTTCATTTATAAAATTTCTGAATGTAAATTTAATGTAATTCGTATGCATGAATGATTACATACAAACATTCTGATCATCAAATGAGGGTGGTTTTTTTCCAGTTGTTTTCAAAACATGCTCAAGTTATTGTGTTCTCACACAGACAGATATAAATTCAGAAATTATTTAATTCTGCTATTTTGGGTGATTACAATACTTTTCGTATATTACATGTGAGAAGGTAAAAATTGATATGCATAATAAACATGCTACTCTAGGAAACAAAAGTCATTGGTTTATCATACCCCCCATAACCACTAATGAGTTTAGAGCTGAAAAATACTATCAGTAATTATTATTATTTTTTAACAGGTAATTGGAAAATTTCTCATACAACCATACGACTTGCAAGTATCATCAATCAATTCTGTTCCTGATATGTACAAATCAATTGAAAATCAGGAATCCTCTTTGTCATTAGAGAAGAATCCATAATTCATGAGCTTAGTTTTTTTTTTTAAAAAAAAGAAAGAAAAGATTGGACTGTGATACATCGTGATTAACTGAATTTTATACTTGAATTTTTAAAGTAAGTCATTAATATATCTAGCATGTATGTTGCATAAGTTGTTCTGTAGAAAGTCAAGTTTCAGTATTTTGAAATAGAACTTTAGACTAAAAATGAAAATTTGTATATATATATACATGTGTATAGGAGATATTTAAGTGTAATTCTATTATTTATATTCTTAAATGTATAATAGGTTTTTATGAAATGAGTTGTGAGTTTGATTCTACTACAATTTATGTTATGTTATGTTAGAATTTTCTTATCTAATAACTTTTTATGCTTTTAATTTTTCAGGATTGTAAATCTATAAAATTTAATCCCTTTTATTTTGATTTATCAAAATCATTTGATTATTGAAATTTTATCAAAATATAAAAAGATGAGATAATTTCTTACAAAAATATACAAAATTATTTTTATTAAATGTACTATTTTAAAAATGCTACATTTGTTAGAAAAGAAATTGAAATGGTTAATATTAGAGAAAAGCTTATTTTAAATAAAGAAGTTGAGGTTTAATCTTTTAAATATGTTTCACTTCATAAAATTTTTAACATATGTTTAATGTTCAAATTAAATTAGTTGAAGCTACTATTTAAAAATGTCATCTAACCTTTAGATTTAAGTCTAGTGCTTATTGCTATAAATGCCTATTTATAAACACGGCCAGAGTTTGAGTTCTGCTGTTTAAAGAAATTTGCTCAAGTATTTCAGATTATTATGAATCTCTTTAATTTATGAATTTTATTTAAGGTTGTTATAATATGTTATCCTAATGTTTAACTGTTCAGTTTAAATCAAAACATTGTACATAAGTTTGTTACCCAAAATGAAGAATCAATTATTGTTCTCACTTGTAACTGATATTTTTGTAGTTATTTCATTTATAAAATTCCTGAATGTAAGTAGTAATTTAATATAGTTTATATGCATGAATATGATTATAATTTATTATCAGACATCCTAAATATGAGTTTTTACAAGTGATTGTCCTTTACCATCTTAGTATTTTTGAAGTATATTGTAAAATTTCTAACTACTTGAAAAATGCTGAAAAATCTGCTATGTATTATGTTTCTAAAAATTTTATATTTTCATGTATGTGTTTTTTAAAAATTATTGTTGTAATCTTAACATGATAATGATTATTGTTATGAAAGATTGAAATAATTGTTAAAAAAAATTGCTCAGTGTTATATAAAACCTACTAATAACTTTTTTTTTTTTTTTTTTTAAACATTGATACAAATTATTTTCCTTATTGAATGTTTATTTGGAAAAAAATTGAAATACATGTTTCTAAGGGTGCTAAGGAACTAGAAACACAATTTTACACAATGCTTTAAAAGTGTTCTGCCTTATGCAATATTTATGAAATCATTATCAGGGGATTAAATTATGGAATATAGATATACAGTGGAACATGTTTAAGATGTTCTATTTCTATGGTCCCAATGTTATTTGTATATCTATAATAGTAAATTATTTTTATAATTATAATGTATCATAAATTATTATTATTATTAACGTTTTCCTATTTAAGAAGTTATACTGTCAAACACTGCCCTGCTTAAGAAGTTTAATATGCTCTCTATTTTATTGAAAGACTTTCCATTACATTGAGAATTTTTTTACTGAAAACAAGTACAAAAGTTATATTTGTGGAAGAATTTAATACTAATACATAATAGCAATAAACAGTATTTTAACATTAATTACAGTAACAATTAATGAAAATTAAGATGTTTTGATACTCTGTAAAACATAGCTAGTTCAATCTTTTATAAGTGAAGCCTATTTGGTACTATAATGTGCAATACCAGGGGATGCAAATTTTAGATTATAACAATAAACTCATATATACCTGATTTACACTGCATTATATACCTGAAAAAAATATTCAGACATGAAGAAACAAATTACTTCTAAAATTTTAAATATTTTTCATGACACCTTTTTCAAGTTTTTCCCACTTTCCAAGTTTTATTCTCTTGGTCCCTTGGAGACTTCTTAAGCAGGTTTTAACTGAATATATATATAATTTTTTGTATGTAAAACAATATGATACACTGTAAGTACTTTGTTTAAATACTCCATGACATTTTTTTTTCTTTTAAAAATCTTATTTATAAGAAGTTATAGGTTTGGTTTGATTTGGAGTGCTACAGTCTACTTTTCTGCAACAGAAAAGCTAACGAAATGGGATCTGCTGCTTAAAGCTGATTCTAAATCAGCAAAAATCCATGACACAATGGGATTTGAACACACAAATGCCAGTACCAAAGATCAGTGCCCTAACTATTCAGCCATTATTTGGCAATGAAGTTATATGAATTCTTTGAATTAATGGAATATGAATGAATTATACTTGCAAAAATAGTTGAATATAAATAGAATAGAGAGTTGAAATGCATAGAAAAATTCACCACTAGGAAATATTCCACACTCAATTAATTGTAATCGATTTAATTGTAGTTTACATAACATCAATTTAGGTAAAAATTAAAATGTTTATATCAGCCCTGTTTGCATGTGCCAAAATGCAGCACAAATGCAGGGTAAATCTGTGAATCAAACTTTCCCTTCTAGATATATCTCTAGCTAGAGGTAAAATTCCACCTTTCTCACAGTGTAACTTCGAAGTTTAACCTCCTTTCCCATGATCTTTTGTGATTGCTGGTGCTAGATTTTAAAATGACTGACTCCACTGCTGCAAAAAGCATAGTAATAAAAAATGCAATTTTAACTGACAAGGGCAAGCTAATGGATCAAATACATCCTTCATTATGCTCTTTACCCTTCTTTTAAAATTGCTTTATAATTTAATGAATTTTTCATGTAATTCATTAAAAATAGTAAAAAGAAACATAGATATCTCATTTTGTATCAAGTAAACAAGAGCACAATACATGGAATGATGGGATTGCATTCCTGTATGATCATTTGACTTCTGATTAATACCGGCAAAAAGGAGGGTTGAAATTATTGCTCACGTAAACAGGTTTTTCTGATCCTCCAAGTAAAGGCTCTTTTACCCAGTAAAATGAAGGTAACTTTACTAGCAGACGTAAACAGGGCTTTTATGACATTCTGTATGCACCATTTAACTATTATAAGGAAAATCAAGACTTGTTAATTAGAATTTTTGACAAACTATATATAATGCAGTAGCCTTCTTTATATCACATCTTGATATATCATACATTTGAATTTTTTTTTTCCCTGTTGAATGAAAAATGTGAATACCCATATGTTTGTGCATAAAATTAAAAAGTAAATGTAAATGTCTTTATTATTCTATTGATTCTTTGTTATTACTGTGCTTAATGACTAATTTTAATACTGCATTTTAAGTGCATACATTAATAAACATAAAATATTTACTATATCATCCTCCCAATATATATATGTATATAGAGAGAGCCAACAGATATGACATTTTGCTTTTCTCTCAATAAGCATGATATAAAGACAGGCTACTATATTTTTTTCTTTAATGTCAAGAAGTGGATTAATGACTTAATAAAAACTAAATAAATGTTATTAATTACACCCAATAGTTTTCTATTTAATAATTAAAGAATTTTATGAAGGATGTTATACTGTGAGATCAAGGGTGTGTAACCTTTTGTACTTTGAGCTTATTGTTTTCTTGAAGGAGACTCTAGATCAAAGAGAAAAAAAAATATTATACGAATGCTATATATCCTACTGAGATTTACAAAATTATTATTGCATTTTTTTTCAAATGTATTCTAGAATAATAAATAAAAGCAACATTTTAATTTTGTTTGGTAGTGTGCTGCAACCCAAGGGGTTGGCCTTATCTCAGATAATCCAGACTAATAGCCATCTTCAGAAAGAGGCAAAAAGAATGGAGACTAATATATTATGTAAAGACTCTTAATTAGTATTTGAAGAACAGGACTTTTACAAAATTTATTTTATTCATACAATATTTATTTCTACAAGTAGACTACCTTTAAGAATTCAGTCTTTCCTAAAAATGGAAATCTTACTAAAATTTTGGTCCTCTGACTAAGCAAATAGCACTTGCAAAATAGCAAGTTCGAGGGAACTCAAGTTGAAGACCTCTGTTGTAGATCACAAGGTTCCCAAACTCTTTTTGTACTGTCATCCACTTTGCTACATTTTATATCCCTCCCCATTTAAAGAGCTTATATCAAACCTTATTCAAACCATTCAATATTATTGACTTAAATAGTGATATATTATTGCTTATGATGTTAAAATATTAAAGTAGATTCAGACAAAGTTTCAAATTTTTCTATAATATTAATAAAATAAAACATTTATGTTGTGAAAACAGTTTACTTTGAATGTTTGTGTTACTTATCTATCACACTTTCAACCAACAGTTATTGACAAACAAAATAAAAAAGTAAGACTTAAAATTACTGCTATTTATAGATCGGAAATCCAGCAAACATACAATAAACTTGTTTGCAAAACCATTGTATTTGTGCTATGAACATTTTGTGTTACAAGTATCCATGTTGGCTTTTATAAAGTGCATAATATCTCTTCAACATACTAACTTGTCAAGAAAAATTTGATGCATTAATATATTAAGCTATAACAAAGAATTAAAATTATTTTTGCTTGCTTAACTATGAAAATTGTTAAGTGTAAAATAATTATCATCAATTTCTTCTGTAAATAATTATGTATCCAAGACCACCTTAATACATATTAATTGCTCCTGAACATGTTATCCCCATTGGTGGCTTTCACTATCACCAATTTTGGAAACTTACGCTGTAAATAATATGAAAAGTTTATTTATCCTGTTTTGTTTGAAATGTTACAACCATTTTATTACAAGACTAATAACATCAGAACTTATTACTTAAAGGTAATTTCATATGAACATCTATTTTGGTAATGAGATTTTCGTATAGAACTTAATATCAAGAAGCAGCCTTTACCTGCTCTTAACCTATTTGGTCAACTGAGTGCTTGAGATATCTTTAGTTGACAGTTGTAAAATTTTATATATGTCACATTGCTCAGCCCAAGAAAAAAGTAGGGAAAATACTAACAATTTAGGTATAATTAAAAATATTACATGCAGTTAGCCCCTATTATTAATAGATTTTTAATTTTCCCAGGCTTGCTAGGCTAAGGGACTTCTAAGAAAGACAGTCATGACATCAGAAAAACTAAACGTAAAGAGTTATGGAACTTCACATTTATTTACTATCAAAAACATATCAGCCTACCTTTATTTCAGTCTTTTCAGTGCAAAAGCTCTAAGTAGAATGTTTGAAGATTATACACAATCCAGGTGATGTCAGTGCAACAGCGAGAAAGTCATGTGACTTTGTTCTCAGAATTAATCTAGATCAGCAATGTTGTAAGGCAAGAATGAGCTGTGAACATTTAAGACAAATCGAAAAGACATATGCAGCAAATTAATTATAACAGAAGCAATACCATTTCCCTGGGATGGCTGAATAACTGACTGAAAAATGTAGCTAGGGAACAGAAAGTTAGTATTTATTCCAGTGTTAATTTTGAGAAATGGATTAAAAAAATTTAAATCTGAGAACACTCCTTTATCTTTCGTGTTATGGCTGGGAAATTAGATATTAAAAAATGAGAATGGGGTTAAAGGAAAATTTTTGATAGCTGTTTTGGGGATAATAATTTTGATATAGTACATATGTATCTGTGTATACTTGGCATAATATTTTAAATACTCCTTGGAATATGTCTATGAAATTCAGTATCAAACAGCAGCACTTTAGCTGTTCAGCCTCATGCAGCTTTTGACACACTCAGGTGTATGGACTGGGTATTTGTGGTGCCTTTATTTGCCAATTGCAAAAGTTTGTTTACATACTTGACATCCAGATTCCTTATTTTTAGGATTTTTATATTGAATGGCAAAACATTTATGTGTATATATATATATATATATATATATATATATATATATATATATATACTGTTGAGTGAAAAAGAACAATCATATTTGGTGTTGTCTTTTAATAAGTAATCTTACATTTTATCCAGTGCAATTTGACTATTAGAATTATTACAGAATATTTAAATATGACTACATATCTTAAGACTTGCTTGCTGTAAATTTTACAAATATAATGGATATGTTTAAGTCTTCTACAGATTTGTAACTATTTTTTAAACACTAGAATGAAATCATTAAAAACTGTATTATTGAACTGTACAAATATCTTTTATATAAATAAAGTTTTTGATAATTTAATGCTATTCTTATTTCATCTTTTGAAGTAAAATAGGTATGACATCTTCCAGGTGTTCAATATTGTAGGATTAAATCTAAAGCTACTTTTTCCCACTACATTAAAATTTGTCAGCAAAGATATAATTTTTAAACATGATAATTACCTATGTATGGATTCCCTACCCAGGTAACAAATATATTGGCCATTGTTGACCAAAATTTTGAATGTCAGTGGGAATCAAATTTTGAACTTCTGCTGATATTGAGCAACATAATGTAAAATTAAAATGAAGCTGTTTAAAAGAAAACATTTAAAATTTATTGCCTAAAAGAGAAATAGTCTAGAAAATGAAATTTAACAAATTTGCCAGTTTATACAAAACCCACTTTTTTTTTTTTTTTTTTTTTTTTAATGTTTTATCTTAATGCTGTATGTTTGAAGAATGCTATTTTAATATCCAGTAATATCTATTGATATTCACAAAACTAAATCATGATCTTCAGCACAATAAATACTACATAAGCAGAATATGAATAGAAATGAATCAGTTCTGTCCTTTTACCACTCTGAGACAACACGAGTGTCATAACTAATTATAACTATTGCAATTCTTCATTAAGCTGCGAGATATGTGATTAATGTAATTATGTTGCTTGCAACACCTGCAATTGCCACCAACTGCTGGAAAAAACCTGGAGGGCCTTCTGACTAAATGGGCCAGATTGGTGCATGAATTCCATTATATAAATGACTTCATAAACTAAATTAAGAAGGTTTTTGGCTGCAAAAAAAATTAGAATTTACATTTATCTCGAATTTTAAGATGGAAATTTCAATTCATATTTTCAGTTGCTTTAAAATTACTATTGGCATTGTAAACTATTAAATGATTTGTTTTATTCTGCAATACTTAAATCTATGAAAGTCACTTGATAACGGCAAATAATTCAATATTACAAACAAACCAAGATTTCACCAATATGTATAGAGTTAATTTTCATTATGAAAACATTGCTATGCTCACCTGTATATATTTAGAAAATGTGTTGATAACAATGAAAAATTCATAGGTATAAAATTTTTTTGATTAACAAAAGAGCTAAAAACTTATGAAATGAAAGTAATTTTCTACCAATTTAAAATGATTGAATTTTGCTATTTTAAAACACAGTTTTCTACTTATTTTGTTTAATAAAATAAATTTTTATACTTCCAAATCACACAGGGGAAAAATATAAGCAAAGAAACTAAACATTTTAAATTGTAGATGTATTACAGTAAAATGGTTGGTTTAAATTTAAAACTATTTTTACCCCAAAAATTTATTGCAAACAACCAAACTGAATAATTTTGGTATTTTAAACCTTAAGTAAAATATGTAAAAGCAAATTAAAATGTTACATTTTAATAATTTTACAGTAGAAAATTTTGTTGACTAAAATAATGCTACTAATATTTAAATTATGGTTTTCTACACTTTAAAATATAAATACACTTTAAAAAACTTTCATATGATTACACTTTATTAGAAGTGTATGCAATCTTGCATTAAATTCTTATCTAACACTATACTCTTCAAAATGACTTTACAGCTTGTAAAAGTATTTTAGAAAAGTTCACACTTAATCTGAACTCAAGTAAGTCTATAATTTACTCAGTCTAGGAACCAATGCATAGAGTTAATTCAAAATGGCTAACACCAATAGTGGTATTCAAATCTATATATAAAAAAGAATTCATTATTTTAAGAATAATAATTTAAAACAGTGAAATTCAAATGATCTGTCAATATGCACTTATTTAAAATTATAGAGGGATTCACACTAGCTTTAATTAACCATTAAAAAGTAACATTCTATACTTTAATTAGGTGCTAAACTATTTTATAAATTAATATAGTAATACTTAAAATGTTATATATTAAATTATATGTCCAATATTCATAATTAAGCAGAAAGTGATGGCTGTTGAATTTAACAGTAAATATTTTGAGAATGCACAAAGAAGGATAAAATTTTAAATAAACAGCAAATTTCAGGCTCTGAAGATAATCTATGTTAAATTTCAGCCAAATAAGTAAGAAATTTTTTTTTAAAAATTTAGACCCTCAAAAAATCAAATGAAAAACAAAAAAATTTTGTAAAATCTGCACTAAGTATTTTAAAATGAAAGATTTGGTTTTCATTTTTGGTTCAAACATCTTGAATATAACAAGATGTAAGTAAACTTTATTTGATTATTTTGTAAAATCCAGAAACTATCAAATGATCAAAAAAAAAATTTTTTTTTTAAGTTACACTCAAATTTTAACATAATAGATTGTCGTATCACAAATATAATTTATTGACTGTAAAGTTATTAACTGCTGCAATTATTTAAAGTAAACTCAAATTACAACTATCAAATTAATTTTTTTAATTGCAAGATCTAAGTATGTTCTACCTCAGGCAATAGTATGTAAAAAAAATGTCATTGAACTATTGAAGAGTAATACTTTCACTACTAATAATAGAATGTCTAGCACTGTGGTTTTGAATGACATCCTAAAATATTTAAATATAAATTTGAAGTAAAAATAAATAAACACTTAAGATTTCCACTTTTATTAAAAAAATCTACATTTATTCATTTTTAGCAATATCTTAACCATTGCATAGTTCTAAAGTTTATATGGTACATTAACCAGAATAGAAAATAATTTTAATAAATTATTTTTTCACAATTATGTACAAATAAAAACATTAAAATTTTAAAACATTTACACTTATGGCAACTCATTAAAATGACCTATGATTGTGAAGGAATGGTAAAAATGAAGAAAAAGAATCACAAGTCTAAATTTTTCAATCAACTATACAATTAAATTCATAAGTGCTCTGGAACAGTCTGAAGAGCTTCCTCTGCAGAACGCTGAATATCACAGTTCTGTAATTAAAAAAAAAAAAAAAGTTTTACATTCACTGCCAATTTATAAACAGTTACTAAGAGCACCATAGAGAATTAAAGTGGTATCAAATACACATGCGACAGTAAAACCTGAATAAAGTATAAAATTAATACAAGAAATCAGATGATCTAATATGCAAATGCAGAGCTAAATTATCTACAATTTTGTTAGGTAAATTTAGTCCAAATAAACTTTAAAGGCTTTAAATTTTCACAGGTTTTAGGAATGTTTTAGGGTGCTAGTCTTATTTTGCAACATGAGGACTAATGAGACGGGAATCTACAGCTTAAAGCTGATTATGAATGGGTACAATCACCCATGCCTGCAGTGGGATTTGCATCCACAAAATCCAGTACCAAACAGCAGCATTCAACCATTTGGCAGTTTTAAGAAGTGATAAAAAAAACATTGTAATGAAATAAAATATAAAATATGAATTCTTCAATTACTTAAAATTGAGAAAAATTAAGTCAACTGCTGCACAATTATTTTAAGCAGTAATAACAAATAAAATACGAATTTAATTATTTTGTAAGCATTCACAAATTGAAACTATTTTAAATTCTTGTTTTTAGTAAGAAATTAGACTGGCTTATGAACCAAAGTTGCTTTGATTTTGTTAAACGTTCAGCATTAATGAACAACACATGTATAGGGAGCACTAAGAAATAATATGTATTTGCAACTAAATTTACTACCCATATTATTTTAAACATTTACATTGCTGTATTACTATGTGATATGTAAATTGTCAATAGTTACTGTTTGATTTAGTTAAAATTTATAAGATAGAAAAATAGTTGATAGGGATTAAGGGTGAGAAGGTAGTTTAAAATACATAGCCTAAGTTTTGAATATGAATGGGTTTGGTTTGGTTTGGTTTTGGAGTGCTACGGTCTACTTTTTGCAACACGAGGGCTAATGAGACTGGGACCTACAGCTTAAAGCCGATTCCAAACGGCTACAAACATTCATGCCACTGTGGGATTCGAACCCACGAACTCTGGTACCGAAGGCCAGCACCCTAACCAATCGGCTATCGTACAGCAAATATGAATGGGAAGTCTAGCATTCTGAGTAAACAGTATTTTGTACACATATTAACAATTATTGCATATATAATATTCTAGACACTAAATATATGTGTATATAAACACAAATGTAGAGTGAAAAATAATTTTTTGTTTAAAGCAAAATTACAATATAAAAAAATTAAAATCATTGCTATTAGATACTGATAAATCATGCAAAATGACACTATAAAGTATAAATGCATATTAACTTAAAAATTCTTCAGTAGAATCAGAATCTTGTATTAAAGTTAAAAATATGTTAAATTGTAAAAATTGATCCTGTATTGGAACAGACACAGAAAACAGGAGAAAAAAAATTTTTCTAAATGCTGAATTCTTTTACAATATTCTAAAATAAAGATTCTGCAAATTTCATGCATAAACATATTCCTAACTGTTGGAGTTTAAAATTTTTATAAAACTGATGAAAGAAATGCTTATAGTATCAATTATAAAACAATAACATACAATACTGAACACTCAATATTAAGTCCTTTAAACAAAAATTTTCTTTTGAAACTAAATCTTTTTAAAATAAAATACAAACCACAATTCATACACAAAACAAGCAATAATTTCATAAGTTTATGTAAAATTTTAAAAACAAATATAATGGCATAAAATATTTGAAAACAAAGGTTTACACATAAATAGTACTACATCAAAACTTAAAATTTTAAATATTCAATACTCATTTATGATGTCTCAAAATTTAAAGCTAACTTAAAAGTTTAGAGAGCTGCAGAAGATAAAAAGAAATAAGTTTAGCCATATATGTCATTGGTGTTTAAGAAAATCTCAGTAAGTCGAAAAAGTCGTTTAGAGGCAATTCAGAAATAAATACAATTTTGCCATTTCTAATGCATTGCAGGTACTTCATGGATAGATCAGTCATTAAAACATCAGTAAACCTACTACAACAGTTAAAAATTCATTAAAATATTGACCTTTTTTTAAATAATAGATCCACAAAATGCGATTATAAATTTTGGGCTTATAGACTTTTGCTTGAACACCAATGATATAGACTACATACCAATTTTAAAAATACTAGAGTGAAAAAAAAAAAAAAAGCTGAGACACATTAAACGTATTTCATGCATTTCCATGCAGTAAAAGTTAAAGTACAAATAATATAGTGGGTAAAAGTATTACAGTCATAAGCCGATAGTCTTATAAATTCAAGGCAATATACTATTCAGGGCACTACATCAAGCAAAACTAGACATGCTGAGGACAACTGAAAAATACTTGCTTGAGAAGAGTAAGTATTTTCTTAAAAATCTAGTAATTTTATAGCCATTCTGCATAATATTGTACAGACATGCAAAGAAAAAGAAAAATTATCACTAAACACCTAAATGTAGCTTTTCAAAGTGTAGATCACCTGCTAGTTATTTGATAAAAGAAAAACAAAAACAAAGGCTTATATTGACCAATCATTTTATTTCTTTGTTGTAATACATACAATTACATCAGTTTCAATGCATCTGGTGAAAGAAAAATTGGTCTTATTCATAATTCTCATAATATTTATGGAAATAAGAGTTAAATAACCAACACATTTAAACAAAACAGAATATAGCTGCCATTTAGATTTATAAACAAGTTTTAAGAAAAAAATTAATTTTTATAGAGTACAAGTACACTGATGACAAACTTTAGCTGCAAGTGAATAAGATTGTAAAACTATGAATTCACAAAACCTTTTAATAAAACTAAACTATAAATGAAAATTAAATATATATATATGAAAAATTAAATATAATTATATTAAATTTTATATTAACAAAAATATTGCACAAATATGCACACCCTAATGGACAGCACAAAATCCAAAAGTACTAATAAATAAATCATAAAACATTTATAAATGTTGATCTTTGGGGGGGGGGGAGGAATAACAAAAGTAAATATTAATGAAGTGAAGAAAAAACCAGTACTATGTAACTATTGCACAATGAATGTTTAAGTAAAATGTGAAGATTCTGAAGTACTATCTTAAATTTTGAAATACAACAGTGACAACACATAACAGGGAATGTATAAAATAAAATTTTTAAATATTAACATTCAAAACATTAAAACAGGATCCTGATATATTAAAGTTTAGAGAAGAAAGTGGTATACAAATTAAGAAATAATTTTACAGAAAAAAAATATTAACAATATTTACTAATATGTCAAAGCATTTCATTTTTCCAGACATAAAATTTTAATTTAAACACAACTTTTTAATGCAAGGATTTTCCCTTGATTTTATTAGGCATAAAATTCAAAGCAGAACACCATATAAACTAACCAAAGTATTAATTCAACAGGCAAGAATTTTTCCAGTTATATTTAAAAATATTTGGCACAGTTAAACATTACAGATACTGAGTGCAATAAAATAGTCTAGATAAAAGAAGCCTTAGTTTAATAGATTCATAGATTATGTTTTGACAAACAAATGGAAGTTTTCATAGTAAATATTTTTAAAATGCAAAAGTTATTATATATATAAAAAGCTTTCCTTATTCACTGGTTTAGAATATGCATATCACTTAAAAACAGTAAATTATTTTCTAAGAAAAGGGAAGCTCTTGATTAACATTTATATAGCTTCAATGGTGCTTTATGTATTCCATAAGCATAATTTTAATGTAACAAAAATTACACAAAACATTGGAACAAAATTCATGTTTGGAATGATCTAAAATTAAATTATTCTATACATAAATCCTGCATAAATTTTTTTAAGTACATAAATTTATTCTAAACTTTGAAAATTTCAAAACAGAGCAAAAACATTTTTAAAGATTTTTTTTCAGTTTCAAAAGTATCCATTCATTCACTTCTCTTTTACATATATAAAAATCCACTTCATTACTGTACAGACCAAATATCAAGTATAGTAATTAATATTACATAAGCATCAAGCTTTTTAAAGAGAAAAACTAATTCAGAGAAGAAAAAACTCTTCACAAAAATTTATTTCAATGTAATTTTAACTCTCATTTGATAATCTCAGTACTGAAAAAGCTTTCATAAAACTCATAAAAAAATATATTTCAATTGTTCCTTGAAAAACCTGAGACTATTAGTCTAAATTAACTATTTTATAGAGAACTACTTTAAGTTAAAATTTTCCAAGAAAATAATGAGATAAAATTCTTTTATCACAGAATTTTTATTAATGCATAACCAGTTTGTAATTAACCAATAAAATTTACCAGTAAACAGTGGAATAAGTTTCCAAAAACTCCCAAACTAGTGAGAGTTACAAAATTCCATTAGAAAGGCATGCAAATATGTTTTAAGTATCCTACCAGAGTAAAAGCAGAATGCACTGCTTTATGGTACACTTCATTCTCGTACATAATAGGTTACCTCTTAACAAAGAAAAACTCATCCCTTGTTTTTAAACAGATCTTAAAACAAATGTCAAATTTTTAAAGTAGGAAATAAATTATTTTATTTTTACAGTGAATTGAAATTATCACTTAAAAGGCAAACAAATAACAAGTAAAAAACAAAAGAAAAATGTAACAACAATCTAAATAAAGTTTAAAATAAATTTTTAACAAAAATGTAATATAAAATCCAAAAACAAGGAAAAAAATGCAAATAAAAAATAAAATATTTGAAAAGAAAAAACTTTAATATATTTGGAATGGAATAAACAAAATAATTGTTCCATGACATAGAAAAGGTAAAAATATTATAAACTATCATACCTCAGTTTAGTTAAACCGAGTTTTAATAGCTATAATGTATACAAATACACATGGAAAGTTAAATACACAAATATATAATATGTACAGACAGTATTTTTGGATCTGAACAAAACTAACACCTGCACAGACATGTGAGATGTCCATACAAGTAAACATTTCAAGAGAAAAGCTCAACGTAAGTTGGCACCTCTTCAGGCAATTAATACACAGTAGTTGTTGAGTCATACAGAAATAATTTTTTATCATCAAATTCTTTGACTTGAATCCCAAGATTAAGTTCACCTTGTTTAAACTTGAATTTATCTTCTAAATAGCCCGGAATCTACAAAAATATATCATAACAAAGTTTTGCAAAAGAAATTTGATATTTCTAACAAACAAATAAAAATACAATGCAATTCAAAAGAAAAAACATTTAAAGCATGCACTTAAAAGCATATACCTACCAAAATCATATCCATACATATTTTGAAAGAGTGCTATGTGTTAACATCAAGAAAAAGAAACCACATTTTCAGTAAAGAATTCCCAAAAGGTCAAAAACAGACAATATTTAATGGTAGTAAGAAATCAAAATATAAGTTACTATTTAAATTAAGCTTTTAGACTTAAGCTCTACATGCAAGAAAAAAAATTGTAAAGAGTGGCAAATCTAGAGAAATTTAGACTTACAATAGTGAGTATGCTTAACATATTATTGCTTATGCAAGAAATGACAAAAATACAAACTTAATTTGAGAATTCCTAGGAATCACAAGAAAATATCTTATTAGGACTTTAATATGATTGTAAAATTTATCTATTATAGATCTAAAAGTTAAGGAAACATGAAAGCATGAGAAGAACTTACACCAATTAAAACATAAGTGGCACTCAAAGGTCAGTCATTCAGTTACATCAAGTTTATGTATATACAACTTATATTTTATTAAAATATAAATAAAACCCTTCAGAACGGCCACCCCCTCTAAGCGGCCAAATATTCTCGGTACGGAGGAGTGGCCGCTCAGAGAGGTTTCACTGTGTGTGTGTATGTGTGTGTATATATATATATACTTTTCTTAGGATATTCAATTTAGATAAATATAACTACTTTTCATCACTTTCACATTTGCTCACTTCATTTACACTCACAAGACTTCAATTTCATTTGCTAAACCTCTTTGGTATGTGTAACACATCTAGCACATTTAAGTGAAACAAAGCTGCTGGACAGCAGCAATGTGTTATGTGTTTTTCAACATTTCAATTCTTTTAAATGTTTAAAATTGTTTCCCCCTTGTCAGTTTATATCTTTGTTGGGACAAAATCATTGATAAATATTACAAGCCAACAACAAATACACAAAAAGAGTATTGTTTTAGTAGCTGTGAGATATTACATCTTACTGAAAGGCACTTTATTGAGTATATGCCACTAATAGCAAATAAGAAAAAAACCAAGATATTACATTTGTTGCTGAAAAACTTTCTTAGGCAAAAAATACAAAAATGAACTCAATACTATTGCAAAGAATGTGATATAGGACTATGTATTATGCTTTTTAGAATTTATCATACTGTGAAAAATTTATAGAATTGTAATGGAGTTATCTATTCAAGAAAAATGCAAGTAAAAATTCTATATATTTCTAAAACTAATAATCATGTTTTATTTCCTTATAATTTTACTTAATAAGTATGTAAGTTCACTATAAACACATGGAGTGCTAACTCTGCAGAGAAAACAACACTATTTGTGGCAGAGAAAAAATGGGAATGCAGGAAGTGAGGTGTTGGGAGGCAGGCGAGGAAACAAAAGATCTTCAGCCCTTTTCTGAACAATATATGAATTCTAAAGAAAAATAAGCTGTTTTGTGTAATGCTAATGCTATTATTTTATTTTCATTTTCATTTAACAAGATTTTATGTAATTAATAATATACATTTAAATTATGCAATGAGAAGTTTAAATTAATGTTAATCACATCTTTTGGTGCCATTTTGAAGATAATTTCCAATCACTGTCAAAAATTTCACAGGAAGAATTTTGTGAAAGTTCAGTCAATGGATCTAAATTTCATGTAAACAGACCTCTGCAAGGCAATTCCAATCTTGCCAATATGTACAGAATGTTTGTAAGAATAAATGTAAAATAATGTGTTGATTTCCAGAAATCTAAAAGTATAGGAAATACTATTAAAAAAAATCTCCAAAGATTTAAAGAAAATAGCTTTTGGTAGTTTAAGCAATCGAGAGATTGTATCACTTATACAAATGATATTAAAAGCAAACATAATTCAGTATGTTAAAAATAAACAACACTGTTATAGAAAAATGTGCAATATCAGAAAGGATGTCAAAGATTGATAAAGTGCTTTAGTCAATAAGCAATTTGGCAGATATAAATAAAGTATTTGAACAAAATCAGAATTTATATTTTTCAAAATCAGTAGTGTTTAAAAACATTAAAATTAATAAAAAATAAGAAGTACTCAAATGAAAGAATTTAAAAAAAAAATTATCAACTTGTTTAGAAGAAAGCAAACATTTTCAACCTTCTTAGCTAGCTCAGCAACACTCCTCCCTCCCTCCCTTCAAAGAAATAGAAGTAAGCCTTAGTAACTAAACTGTGACTAATTTTAAATTTTAAAAAATTATTATATAATCCCATTGCATTAATTGTTACATTAAGTAAATACTGCCAGTATAAAAAATATAATACAACTATTCCAATTATTTTATGCTGCTTTACTGTTCCATTGGGTATATAAACATACATACATGAGCAAGAACAACTTGATGTGTATATGCTCTTTGTAATTTGGTCAATTTTAGAAATACTCCCAGCTAGAACCTATTTTAGCATGAATACATGTGTCTGAATAAGCTGTACTATCAAGTTCAGGCTATTTTGTCCCTTTTGTATTATCACCACAACCTCCAGGTTGACATATTGAACTGTATAAACTTTATCATTGGCATGCTACATTTCAAGTTTGGATTGAATTGGAGTGGAGTGCTACAGTCTACTATTCTGCAACACAGGGTCAAACGAGATAAGGACTTACTGCTTAAAGCCGATTCCAAACAGCTACAAACATCCATGTCACAGTGAGATTAAAATGCATGAACTCTGGTACCGAAGGTCAGTTCCCTAACTATTCAGCCATTGTTCAGCAAGTACATTTCAAGAATTCTGACTTCAATTAATTAGTTGCTTACTAAAGGATGACAAGGCTCTATGAACTAATGATATATTTACACAAAGACTAATCTAAATAGCTGAGAATAGGAATTACCTCTGGAGGTGGCAGCCAAGCCTGGGGGTCTTCTGCTTTGTCCCTGCTTCTAAATTATGAGGACCCACTTTTAGTTGTCCTTGAGAGTAGTGTTGGTTGCATATATGGTGCTCCCATAATAAAAATGTTCAACAAAATCTGTAGGTGTTTTGTAAGTAAGTGCCCCGCATTATTTTTTAAATAATGTTTACAGGTAAGTTAAAAATTGCTGCTTTCAAAATAATTACAGCAAGAGTGAGATCAAGAAATAGGAATATTAAAAGGAACCTGTGAAACCAAACTACTTAAGCAGTGAAATAGTTGAACAAAACATTAACCCTTTCATGGGCCGTGGGAAAATTACTTCCTAACTACAGGATCTTACAAAATACCCATTCTAATATATTGGTCTTGCTATTGGACCGATGGGAAGACTGATTTCAGCTTCGGTTTTGCTCTGTCATTTATTGTTCGATCGATTGAACAAAATTAGCAGTTCTGTTTTGAAAGTTTAGAAACATGGAGTGAGAAATAAATGGCTCACGAAAGGGTTAAATGAATTAGGTAAAATATGATCTTAAAATCTAAACACAGACAATTTACAAAACAAGTTAAATTCACTGTCTTTGAGACAAAGCTACTAGAAAGGCTGGAACTACTATTTAAGGGCTGAAAACTAGGGCACTGCACAGGAAACATTGGCCACAGGTGTCACATCATGCACACAATGCATCCTAAAAGGTGTTCTATTATAAAAATAAGACCTAAATGTTGACAGTTCTCACCCCTGAAATTATTTAATTGAAAAGTTAAATAATTTCTATAATCCTAACTAAATGGTAGGCTAAAAGATAAGTTAGAATTGCTAAAAAAGTAATCTGGAAATTTAGGATTTATGCATATCAGAATATAATTTGAATAATCCTAAAACTTGGAAGTCTGTAAAAAATTTTTAAAAAGGAATTCATCAGCTAGAACTAGAGAATATATATCCAAATTTAGTAACTGCATTGAGAACCTTTCTAAGGTTCTCAACGCAGTTACTAAATTTGGATAGATTTAGTAGTTACTAAATTTTGATAGATTACTAAATTTGGATAAATTCTAAGACTGCTTATAATGGCAGTTTTGAGTTAATTCTTCAACAAGCTGAAAGTTAATAAAATTATATCCATGCTCCTCGTTGGGATAGTAATGACTAAAAGAATATGTCAACACTGCATACTGAAAAAGAAACTGCAAACAGATTGAAGTATGATGAAGTCATCAACTTATTCGCAGATGTTAAATTTAGGAAAGAAATGCTGTAAATATCTTTCCCTTTTACACAATACATAAATATATGTAAGTTGTTAGTTCCTTAATTTGTGAGTTAATTCTCAATATATTATATAGCAGGAATATATGTCTATTTTCATCACTATATTTGATGGTTGGGATTCAAGCTAATTTTTGGTTATAAGTGCCAAAGTACTTAGTCTCAGTACTGCAAAGTTATTAACATCATTCCAACAAAATACTGCCATATTAAGAAGAAAGGAAGAAGTGCCCTTTGTGAATGAAAATTTGTTGTGGTGTAACTAATGCACATCAGATTAAGGAAAAGAAAAAAAATTTTCTATCAAAAATATTATGGCCATAAGGAATTCCAGTACTTGAAAGTACTTATCAAAATGAAGCCTAACACTTGAAAGACTAAATTATTTTAACAAAATTTAAATAATAAGGTTAAGTTTTTTTTTTAAATACTGCTCAAGTTTTAAGTACATACATTAATTGAATTCTTTATATGTAGGCATAAAAGCTAAGCAGCATGTAACATGATTCTAATAATATAGTTTCTCTACTCATTGTTAACTTTGAACTTCCATATTAACACTATTCTAATATTCTAAATTCCTTTTTTCCCAAAATAACATTAAAGTTCATTTAAAGCACAATTACAAGTATTTCAATTCATAACCAAGTTTTAGTGCAATAACTTCCAATTTGCTCAACATTTGCCAAAACTAAGGTATAGTAGCATGAAAACAATTTATATAATGTATGGAAATACTTTACACATTAATATATAATTTATATTGTTTAATTTTTTTAAAAAATGTGAATCAGTTGAAATAGTGCTAATTTCAAATGATCTAAAATGGAGATAATTGATCTATGTGAATTATACTCTATAGAAAGAATCATTTTCAACATTCTTATTCAATACATCCAAGTAACTGACTTATAAATAAGCTTACCATACATCAGGGACTAATCTAGACAGTCCTAATTTTAAAAACTGTCAAAGAAAATGTTCAGAGTTACAAAAATATCTGAGGTTTGAGAATTTAATGCATGGTATGGATTTTTAAAATTTTATACTTAAATGTTTGACATCACATTTTTAAACATTCTCTTAGAGCCCTGCATCTCTTGACTAAAACTGGAGCAAGTACTAATGTCAATTTTAACAGAAGCATGGAGCTCCTAGTCTCACAATTTTACTTAGTAATTTGGTTACACAACAGGAGTAATGTGGTTAATTTTTGTCTTTGTGTTTGAAGCAACTTGTCCACATATTTCTGATCTTTTTATCCGTTTTGTTTCATTGTATAGCAATGGCCAAACGAAAATGGCATATTTAATATTAAACTCAGGTTTCCCAACAAAACTTGCTTAATAAATTAATTTTCTAAAATTTTAAGCTTTTCCCCCAACTTTTAGAAAGTATTCTATATTCTATCGATAAATATTCTATATTTTCCTCTGACCAATTTGCAATTCCCCAACTTTCCAGCTCACTGGGAACTCTGTAACCCACTATTGTAATACAAATATATGAAATTGTGTAATGACAATAACAATGAATGTTTTTTGCACACTACATACTGGACAATTATCTGTTGCACATAAAGTGTGGTACCAAAGACTACACTTATTTTGTTTGATTTGGAGTGCTACACAAGAGCTAATGAGACAGGGATCTACTGCTTATAGCCAATTCCAAACGGCTATGAACATCCATGCAACAGTGACACGCGAACCAACAAACTCTGGTACTGAAGATCAGCTCTCAAACTATCTGGCTTACATTTATTTGAATTTTACACTGATCAATAAAAATTTGAGTTTTTTTAGAAGAAATAGAAACAAATGAATATATACATTATTCTTGAAGTAAAGTGGTTGAAATGTACATTAAATGCTTAAAAAAATTATTCATAAAGAGGTCTTAGCATGGTAAGAAAAATAAATCAAACAGTTAATTTTGATTTTATTAGAGTAAATAACGTTTATAATATGCTTTAAAAGCTTTTTTTAATAGTAACAGTATATATATAATTTTTTTTACTGAATAAAAAATAAAAGGAAAGTGAAATTGGCACTGGAAAGACTCAAAAGCTGTAATAATCATTTCAACGAGGTTTTAAAGCATTCTTATGAATTGGAAAAGAATGATAAACTTGCCATCCCTCTAAAGAAGGAAAAAATTGGATTATGAATTTTCATGATTGGTGACATCACTATAAAGTCTGACTAAACAACCATATTCTACAGAAAGTTAATATTCAAGAAAGTTTAGAGTGACAAGAATTTTTATGATACAAGTCAAAAGAAAAATCCATTGAATAGTGATATTCCTATTAAAATATATATTAATTTTAAAAAAGTTAAAAACTTTAGTATCTTTTACATGTGTTAAAATGAAATTAAAAAAATATTAAGTAATGATGCAAGATTTAGTAGAATACAATTATGGAAAAAATTTAAGTAGTTTTCACATATTAATAATTTTAAACCGATTAGATATTCTCAACTAAATAAAATGTAAATTGAGTTTTACAAAATATGCTATGACAGACACTGGAATAAATGTGTTAAAGTAAAGATGGATTAATAACTGGAAACTAAGGAAATCTGGAAAGGGAATAAAATTCACATCATTAGGGGATAGAATAAATTTAAAGGGTACATAATAAAAACTTACATGCTACATCCAATGAACAGTTCTCTTTGTAGAAGTAATTCCATTCACCACATTTGGATTCAAAGTGGAAGTCTACAAGAAACACTCAAATCATCAAAAGAAGTCAGCTATTTTATTTGTGCAGGCAAAAGATTGTTTGCATTTAAGCTCTCACATAAGACTCAACTACAAAAGCCACAAATTTAGCATTTAGAAAGCAAACATGAAGAGCAGTTATTGACAAAAAGCAAATAGAACCTATGGGTAACTGGGAATCTTTAAAATTGGTAATAATTTACCTTTCTATTATAAAAAAAAGCAGGGGGGAAAATGAAACTAAATTTTAGCCTATAATCTTAAATTATACCTACATTTTCTGCTGTATAGATCTCACTTCTCTTTTCAACTTTTTCAGGACAGATAACTAGATGTTATCTGTCAAAAAAAGTTAAACTCAAGTTGCATAAATTTCTTATTGTATAAAATTGTGTTTCAGCTCTTTGTTATATGTGAGCCTATTTTGGAAGGGAGCCTGCAGCTGACACCAGAAGATGTAAAAAGTTGAGGGTAAAACTTAGTAATGTGAGACGTATCTGAAAGACTCTGGTACCATAAACTTTTCACAGTGGGTAATTTCAGTTATCTATCTTAAAGATGGTTAAGATTAAAAACTTGATCATGGTAAGACAACCGATTTTAAATAATTTTTTCCCCACCACTGAACATAGCATTACTGATTTATTCTTTTATCTTCTGATTAATATGTGTGTTCATAGTCAAATTATTCGAGGTGTATACTGTACTTACTAAAAATCTTTCCTGATATTTAAAAAAACAATAATTTTAAAAAAACTTCTGTGTATTACAGTAGCAAAAAACTTATTTCAACTTTCATGAAAAGATTCAAACTATCTAGAACTAAAATATAATTAATTCTTATGTTGCTTCTTGTTGAGAATACTGTTGATATGACAAAGATCAATAAATTTTTTATGCTTAAAGTTCTATTTTCTTTTATACATTCTACTTTTAAATGTTTTAAACATTTTAATTATTAAAAAAACATTTTATATAAGGCTGGAAACGTCTATTTTACAGAACTGTTACAGGGAGGATAAAAGCAAAAACAGTGCATGTAATTAATTTAACTGGCCATTTTCTTCATATTCATTAACAGTAGACACCCTGTTAACAAAGTACAAGGTGTATTTTTAAACTAACACTACTCAGAGCCATTTATAGCTTGACCTATCTTCTGAAATGCCACCAAATTTAGCAGGAGGCTAGTGATAACATGGGAAAAAGGGATTCTATGAAAAAATTTGAGATTCACCAATAGAAAAGAATAGGAATAGTCTATAATGCAAATTAAATAAATGATTAATCAAAAATAAATTTCAATATAATGTAACTTTATGCAGCAAATGAACTGGCCAAAAGTGTTAGATATTATATTTGATTAGGAGAAATTTTTTTTTTTCAAAAGTAACACATGCTTAGGTAAAGTGAGAAGTGTTTTCTATACTTTCATAGACTATCATTGCTATTTATGTAAACATTAACTGTTGTAACATGTAACATTGCTGTTTATGTAAACGTTATGCAAACATTTGCATTTTCACATTTTATTAGTATTTTATGCTAATTTTCTGCTATGTACATTACAACAGCTACAAATTTCCCTATATCAATGTCTTCCTGGACCCTATTTCCTTTTATTTGTCATTAGTCCTCTTACCCAATTTTGTGGCATTCCATTGGATAGATTGAACTATAAATGGCTCTGAATATTGTCAGTTATTTTTTCTTAAAATATGGTGTTTTAATGCATGTGAATAATACAGTCTATTTGAGAAGAGAAAAAGTTTGGATGGCATATGAATACAGGAAGTATTCAATGGTCATAGTGTTAAATAATCGGACTTTTTTCTGGATTTTTTTTTTTTTTTTTTTTAAGATAACATTTTATCTCATTCATATAAAATATTTTACAAAATATAGTTTTTATAGTTTGGAAACTTGGATTTATTAAATATTTTTAAAAAAAGATTCAACTAAAATGCCAACTAGTACAAATAAAATTTTCTATGTGGGGGATGGGATGGAATTTTAATGGTAAGAGGTTTGAAACGTAAGATAACAAGAACTCTGGCAAGTGTGCTGAATACCTATGCTAATTAAATTCTGTCAATATAAATGAGAAAATCATAGTCTGTCCTAAAAAGTGGAGATGTTCACTGAAACATGTCACTCAGTACTGTGTAGTGGTAAAATGTTTTTGCATTTAATTAAAATGTTTCTAACTATATCTTCCACCTATCATTGGAAATTCATCTGAAACCGACATAAATATTTGTGGACCATCAGAATGTATTGCTGTTTAAAGGTGATAATCACAGATTCACTTGTGTGAAAACAGACACTTTTCTGGTCAGAATTGTTAAAACATTGCAACTGTAGTCTGGATCACACACAAAGTAATTTCCATCTCTAAGTGATTTAAATTACACTTTAAAAGTCACTATTTCAGTATTGATTCTGAAGTTAATACTTTTATTGTGGTATAATGATAAAGGCATGGTAGCTAAGTCACTAAAAGCAGCAATCTTGTTACCAAACGACAGTGGGATCAAGGCTCAGGACAAAGATATATTTGTTATGGTCATTAAAGATGGCAAGGATTGTAAAATAAATTCAGAACTACAATGTCCTATGTCCTTCATGTTTTCAAATGATACTGCTCGATGCGGCAGGCCAGCCTTCAGCCCTGGTGGTTCCTACGTCAAAATGAAGCCTCATATTACCCTTAGCCCTGGAATAGTTGCATATTGTAATAAGTATATTAGAACTGGTATAAGATTTCCTACATCAGAAATATGAGTAACAACAAAAACATGGTGACATGGTTTGGTTTGGAGCGCTAGGGTCTACTTTTTGCAACACAAGGGCTAATGAGACAAGGATCTACTGCTTAAAGCTGATTCCAAATGGCTACAAACATCCATGCCATAGTGGGATTTGAACCCATGAACTCCAGTACCGAAGGCCAGCAACCTAACCAATTGGCCATCGTTCGGTCATGACGACCTGGATGCTGATGTCTTAAGATCAGTGTACAAATGAAATATATGATTTGATAACAAATGCAATAATGCAAAGTTAGTAATATATATTACTGATTATTACCACTGTGTGTCTCTAAATTAGTGAATAAAGGTTTTCTCTCAGAAGACTAGTTACTTTACTATTTTAATTGTTCTTGCTCATTTTTGTCTGGAGCAGCAAAACTACCTAAGCCAACCCTCATAGAACTCTTAACATAACATGTGCATGAAAAAAAATGAATAACAAACATCCTATAAAAAATTATGCAAACGAAGGTTTGAAAACTGAAATTGATTACAGTCAATAATTACAATACAAACTAATGGACTAAGATATGTATGCTAAAAATGTTGTAAATTTTAAAAAACTTAAAAATTTTGACTTTAAGGTGTAATTTATGTTAAAGATTGATATAGGAGAGCACTTTTTTACAACAACTGATTTTAACTTTTTAGTATGGTTAATAGATGTTAAAGAAGGTCCAATAAAAAAATTAAACAGAAAAGGCTTATAACCATATTAAAAATTCAACAGCTAATTTTGTAATTTTAATAATTATAAAAAAACTTAAAATTTATGTTGAAAAGAATTCAGCAATTGCTATAAAAAATTGAAAGTGCTTTTTACAAAATCCATCCTACAACACAAAAATTTAAGAATACAGTATAATATGACAACATAAAATTATATAAAACTTAGTTACAAGAAAATTATAATTACCTTTTTATTCCCCAAATAACATTCAACAAATATGAAAAGATGCACAATAACCTAGTAATCTTAATCTTCAAAATTATAATCTAAATTGAAATATGCACTAAACACCGAAAAAAACATTTTGAAACTATGACAACTTTTCAATTTGATAATTACATTAAAGCTTCCTCATTAAAAGTTCAAAGCTTATATGTATTTTTTCACATAAGTTGCTCATAATTTAAAAATAAACTATCAAAAATAGCTCAAATATAAAACTACCACACATGATACACATTTAAAATATTTTACTGTTTATGTGAAAAGAAATGCTTTTAAAAGAACTTCTGTTAGCATTATGAATTTTAAAGTTTCATATATATTAAATCTGATCAAGATCAATGGGAGCTTCGGAAAATTTTTTTTTTTTATTAGGAAGCTTTAAAGTAGGAGGGCAAATGAGGGTTAAAATTGGAATTTATGCACTGTAAAAAAATACATGTATAAAAAATACCAATAAAAATAATTGGATTTAAAAGTATGAGTATTTTCTCCCTCTAGAAAGCTACCTTTAATAGAATAGTAAACAATTTGTTCAAATTCAAAACTTAATTTCTTTGATGAAACAAAATAAATTGATTTAATCTTTTACCAAAGAATAAATCAATATTTTTAAATACCTTTTAACAGCAAACTTAGTTTGTGATAGAGGAGCTTTTCTCTTTTTAATCTTTTTCTGAAGGCGGAAATGCACTTGTTCATTAATTTCATTAATGTATACAAAATCAGCTGTTTGCTCAAAATAATTTATTTTGCAGTAATCTTAAAATTAAAATATTACAGAATTTACCAGCAATTTAATGTAGTATTAGAGAATTTAACTTTTAAAATACTATAACACTGCAAATAACAAAACAAAAGATAAACAACTAGTTTCCAACATAGAAAATTTCTACATTTACCACAATTAAAAAAAAATACTCGTTAAATACTACGTTTTATTCCTGTTCTTAATTTACTTAATTTCAAATTAAACTAACCCAGTTTTTTTGAATACCCGTCATATAAAATAACTAAAAAGGAAATGGTATACAGCAATTCAAAAAGGCAGTGTCTGAAACATAAATACACATGATGTAAAAGCTTAAATTGGAAAATGTGGTTTCTTTTTATTATAAGTAAAACCATAACACCATCATATCAAAGCTTTATTGTCAAAATTTACACAACATTTTACAAGTTTGCAGAGTATTAAAAAAAATATGAATACAAATCACATCTATAATTTAAAAAATACATAAAAAGGTTAATCACATTTACAACACAAACATAAACAAAAACATTTTGAGCAAAACACATGGCATGCAAATAGCACAATTAAAACCACATGAATATCTGGAAATTTTTTAAAATCATGCTATCAGAACTTGACAAATCAAATAAACACATTCAAGAAAAGTAAAACAGACATATATATGCATTGAACCATTTCTCTTAGTTAACTTAAGCCTGAAAATACACATCAACAAAAATAGCATCACAGGAGTATGATTCACCACAATAAAAGCAAGTTATTTAGTGAAGCAGCAATTAGAAACAACATCTTGGTTGTACATACCTTCGGTTTCTCCCTATGTGTGTCAACAGCATCAACAGGAAGCTTAAACAGTTCCATTTCGCAACCATATGCAACTGGAGTTAATTTGATGACAGTATGCAAGGGGACTCTCAAATATGGCAATTCTTCTAAATGAACAAAAGTCACATAAGTATTAAGAAATACTGCAGCAGATAATTTACAAGGATGCAAGTGCAGACATGCCAACTACTCCGGAGAAATGAGAAAATTTAATAACTCCGGAAACTTCTCAGATTTCTCCGGAAAATAACAAAACTTTTGAACAGCTAAAAGATTATGATTCAGCAATTAAATACAAAGTTTTGCAAAAAATAATGCTGAATATTACTTTTTTTCACACAGTAATGCAAGTTTTCAGTACTGTGCAGAAAACCAAACTGAATTTAGGTCAAATAGTAGACAAAATCTAGAATCACTGATGATAGAAAAATGAAAATACTTTAATTAAGGTCAATGTTGCTATAAGAAACACTGTTCTACAATAAGTTGTTAAAGCTAAAAATGCTACTCAAATTTTAAAATGCATAAATTTTAATTTACCTTTTACAATTTACTACTATGTAAATAGTTTAAATTTCATTTTAATTTATAAACTAATAAGATATGTACTTATGTATAATCTGTAATTAGCATGTTACAATTTCAAACTACGCTGTTGCTCCAGACACAAGTGCCTAAATGTTGGCATATCTGCAAGTGGTCCGAGGACTTTAAAAAGTGACTAAAAAGTTCTGTCATTATTACTAATGCCACTTGGAAAGGTCATGCAAGTGAACCAGAGGCTACTCAAATTAAGGCGAAAGGGTGCACCTTTAATTTTTTGAAAGAGCACTGCTTTGGTGAAAGAAAGACTTTGCCCAAAGTGGATCCTCATAAATTAGAAGTAGGGAACAAGTAAAAGACCCCAGATTTGGCGTGCCACTTGCAGAGGTATTATTTGGTAATGTGTAGATTATTGCAACTATAAACCTATTTTATGTGTCCCAGCCACCATTAACGAACACTATTGATCTTTGGCTAGCATGAGGCTTGATCCTACAACCCTCCGATTATGAGCTTGACAGCTTGCTGACTAAACTACCATGGCTCTTTTTACCCCTTTTTTATTGTGGAGTACCATATAAGTAGGGCAACTTTGTCCCTTAAAAAGAAACAAAACAAATACCTCTGAGCTATACTCGGGAATCAAACCCAACTTTTTTATGTATAAAAAGAATTATAAATTATGTTAATAATGAAAAATGATCAATGTCAGTGGTTCCCAAACTTTTTAGAGTCCTCGCACCTTTTTTGAATTTCAACCCAAACTACTCCTTTAACCATGCCTGAATGAATTATAGCAAGTTTCAGAATTACATATGTCTGTATGTACAAAGAAAGTTTAATTTTGAAATGTTAAATATCCATTTTGATCAACTAGTTTTGAATAGTTCCATTTTGACATCTGTATTATATAACTCATATTACTGTATCACCACACCATAATAGAAATGCCACATTTAAAAAAGTTAGCAGCTATAGAAGAATTAAGATGAACTAGGCACATGTATCAAGTATTGATGCTTTGGCTTTTATTTCATATAGAATGACTCTTGATGTTTTGAAGAGGATGCATGTTGTACCAATGCTTGAAATCCCTTTTCCTCTTTATCAAATAATGCTGACACATACTTTAAATATAACTTCAATCTTACTATGTTTTCTGGTCAATCAGAAATATACTTTCTCACCTTTATTTAAAAAGGAGCTCTTTCTCCTTTCATTAAAAATTCAGCAATGACAACTGAAATTTACAGTCATGCTCTATGTGATTAAATTATTTATTGTGTAAAATTTGAAACATAACTGAGGTTTTTAGATCAAATTTAAAAATACTCAATTTTTAGGGTCTGGCATGCAAAAATTGGGCTGATCTCAGAAAATAAGATTTATGATCTAAAGAATGCGAAACTTTTTTTTTTTTTTAAATTTCAGTATAATTGATACTGAACCTAGAGAAACTGCATCTCCAAGTACATAATAATTCCCCCCTTTAGGACCTTAATTATGTATTATCCTTCAACGTTTTATAAGCAAGTCAGATACTAAAATAAGAAATGTCACTTTTTGAATATATATATATATACACACTCAAAACAATGAATAAAGTAAATTATAAAAAAAATTAAGTTTGTTTAGTAAGCTAAAAAGTTGAAAAGGTCACCTGAATTTTTGTCCAGAAAATAGGCTAAAAGACATCTTAGAACAGCTTGATGCCCAACAACTAAAACATTTTCTTGGCGCTCTAGTTCCTAGGTAGAGAAAAACATGCATTCTAACTTTTTTTTAAATTTGTATAAAATGGTTATTTAATTCATGAATTAAAACATTTAAATATTTTTTAATACCATTAACAGTGCATAAAGTAAGTCTTACACATAAAAGTTATTGAACGGAAGACCCTAATAAATGCTGAAAAGTGAGTTATTTAGTATCTATTTATATTTAAAATGTAAAAAGCTTTTGCTAATTAATTTTCAGCCAGTCAGAAGAACAATTACAAGATAGCAGTAAGCATATTTGAAAATGGATACTTATGGTGACTAATGCATACAAAACACGGGTGAAAATATGAAACAAAGAAATACTGCACTAGTGATTTTAAACTGATAATTCATCATTAAAATAATGTCAACAAAAAGACTTATTGAAATCTCTCTAAAATCAAAATCATTTATAATGACACAAAAAGCATTTAACTACTCATTTGAATAGCCATACATAGAACAATATCTTTGAAAAATTTCTATTTTTAATTGCTAAGTATTTAAGTAACTTGAAATGCATAATAACCAAAAAATATATTACTCTGGACTTCAATCAAAATAGCTGAACATGTAAAACAAGACATTCTTAAATACATGTAGCCTTCAATATTAAACACCAAGAAATTTAAATTTAATACTTAATTACATATTTTCATTAGTAGTTTCAAGTTTTCAACATACTTACCATTATAACAGGTTCTAGCCTTGCAACAAGGTCTTCATACGACTAAAATAGAAAAGAGAGTTACTTATTTATAGTTTGCAAATTTACAGATAAATTAATTTGATATCATGGGAAAGGAATATTACTTCTCCTCTAGGGTATCTATAGTGAAACTTATCCTGATCACGGGCAGCAAAGTCTTCCGGATACCTTTCTTGTATTTCTTCGTAAGTCATTTCTTCACAAATGCCCTAAGATTAAACCACCTTCAATATATGAAACTTTAAATACTCATTTTGTAATGTGAAATAATTGACAGTTATGACAAGGCTTTGGATATTAGAAATCAGTAAACTTTATACACATACAACTTAATTGTATAGATGAGAAATATAAAATGCAAATATAAATGAAATCAGTACTTTATAAAATTTTAGACAATTTTAAATCTAAACATATCTGGCTTTAATTAGGATAATACATTCATAACCTTTAAACTTCACTAATGATTTTAGGAAATTATTGTTTAAAGGTAAATAAAAAAAATAATGTATATAATGTATAATAATGTTGTTAATGTATATCATTAACAACAGTAACAAAATGTATTGTAATTTTCAACAGAATATATATAATAGTATTTTTAATTGGATATTTAAATTTCATCTAAAATAATCTTGTTTCCTTTCAAAATTGTAAAATGAGTCAACAACCATTAATACATCTCTTTGTACTTAAAATTTTTACACTGCACTGAAAAAATTATTAATACTAATACTAATAATACTAATACTACTACTAATAATAAAAATAATACTAATACTAATAATAATACTACTAATAATAATAATGAGAGGTGGGAGAGAAGGAGGAAATGTTACTTCAATGAAAATACAAGTATTAAAATATTGAATAATTTTATTATTTATTACTGTTTTGCTTATTTTTATTTTATAATTTGGTTGGTTGGTTTGGAGTGCTACATTTTCTGTTTTGCTACATGAGGGCTAATGAGACTAGGACCTACTACTTAATCTGATTTCTGAAAAGCTACTTATTGGATTATTTGATTCAAAGTACATCGTCATTATAAACACAAAATTCCCTAATCCTGTTAAGTTTTCCACCATTTTAAAAGGAAAAATGATGTATGCCAAAATATTTTAGAGCTTACCTTTAATGGAAAGAGTAAAATCCTACAAATTTCATTACTCTAACTTCAAACATTAAAGCAACTAGACTCTTAACAATAGTCATAGTTTTAAAAACATGATAGCTTTTAAAAAGTATTGTTACCAAAATGCCATCTTTTAAGTTATTAAAAAAAATGAAAAAACAATGATAAAGAGAAATAAACTAGATCATCCAGTTCATTTAAACTATCGAGTCTTGTTTTCCTATATAAAATTAAAGACCTGAAAAATTACCTTTATGGGCCATACCCTTTGGTTTTAACTTATTTTACTAAGTAAAATTTATATCAGTCTGTAGTACAGAGACTGAAAGCTTCAAGGGTCAAGAAGTTCTAATAAGTATCCCTCTTATCGAAAAAAAAATTGTCAAAACATGCAAAAAGTGCTAGGTTTCTTTTCAAAAGACTAATTTGATAGTAATCTACTAATCTACAATCTAGCATTTCAGTTAAATTCATTAAAAGCTTTAGATTTGTTAAGCATTTAAGATTATATGAATAAAGTATGATCAATTTCATTAGCATAGTATAAAATTCAGAAATCCTTTGCTGTTAAACAATTTAAAACTATTAATTTTCAACTGACATACCGCATCAATCTCATTTAAGGCCTTCCATCTTTCCTGGGGAGCATCAATGCCTGCTGCAGTTTGAATGGTCCGCTGTAACTGGCTAGTCCACACACGCAAACGAGGAATATTTTGTTCTTGAATGAAGCGAGCTAAAGCATGTGTATACTGAAAAAGGAAAAAAAAAATGAGATGCTGGGAATTTCATAATCTTAATTTTATTGCATGATTAATTTAAGGGATTGAATGAAACTCAGGTATAAATGAAAATAAAGCACTTGTCATTTACTTCTACCTTGTTATGGTATCCATCTACATTCAGAGAATTTTTCTTTAAACATAGAAACTAGTCCATGTTTTTACATTTTTAGATTATCATAGAGAATTGCACTTAAAAAAATTATTCCTGGAGAAGTTTTTATAAAATTTCTAATAATTAAAGAAAATTTAGTTTAAAAAAAACTGGATTTTTTTAAAAGGTCTAATTTTTTAATAAATTTCAATATTTTTTTATGCAAACACATACACTGGACTAATGAATCACCTAAAACCTTTGCTTAATTTACATTTGGTAAAAAATTTTGGTCCATCAAAATCATACACATTGAATTTTTAACTAATTTTCATTACCTTTATATCTAACTATGAGTGTAACATCAGTAAAAATTATCCAAATTTAAAGTTTTTAGGTCTTTCACTAGTAATTACTGTAAAAAGAATTCAAAATAATTTCCAACAAAATATTTTAAGGACTTTTTGAGAAATCTCATTTCAAGTTTCAACATTTTATGAAAAATACCGTTCTCAGAAAAACGCATTTGAAGTTTATGAAAGCAGCTTTAACTATCAAAAATTTAAAATACATGTTTAAAATTCCCCACACTTTCTTGTTTCAAAACTTTCTAATTGCCAAGTTGCTAATTATTAAAAATACTAGAAAAATGTTTAAACTAATCTTCATGAAAATTAAAAAAGTTTTGTCCAAAAAATGCTCTTTAAAAGGCTTTAAATTCACAACTTCCGGTTCCGAAGTTGCTACTTCCGTTTTGTTTTGACAGTTATCATTGATGTTTAAATACCTGTAACTTTTTTTTAAATGCCGTAGAGACAAAACAAAAACAGATTTAGAAGCCTAAAAGTTGAAATTTTACAATTGAGAAATAAAAAAAAATTAATGATTTTTGGCAAAAAATCACGTTTTCAACGTAGATGGATACCTTAAGGCTGTCATGAGATGCTAGTTCTATCTTGGCATTTGTATTTCAAGTTTACTGACTTGAATGAAAATCTAAATATTTGTATAATCCTGCATGTGGTTGCAAAATCTGTCTTCTATTAGGTCTTAGGTAGTTTCGATTGCCACTAAAGGTGTTACCAACATTAGAGGGAGTCGCAACCCAGTTATCTTAACTAGTCTTATAGTAAGTTTGTTGTGATACAGTTGATATTTTATCGAAAGCTCCCATTCCAGCAAATAGAGGGGGCTATGAGCAATAGTAAATGTACTAGATAGTTGTGCATTGAAGTGTTTGTTGGCAGGAGCTGGGGAGATACCACAAAAACCATATACTTAAAAATCTGCTTCAGTGATATGCAAGTAAATCAGTTTGGTTTGGTTTGGAGTGCTACAGTCTACTTTTTGCAACACGAGGGTTAATGAGACCGGGACCTACAGCTTAAAGCCGATTCCGAACAGCTACGAACATCCATGCCACTGTGGGATTCAAACCCACGAACTCTGGTACCAAAAGCCAGCACCCTAACAAATCTGCCATCGTTCGGCGCAAGCAAATTAGTAGGAAAAAATTAGTCACATGGATGGGGAAGACTGGAAGCTTTAAACCAAGAAAGAACTATTATTTGATTGATCAAGATACTTCTCTGCTTTATTGAATTGCTTTACTAAGCTTGCTAACAAAGCCGAAAGAAACTTTATTTTTTCTGTGTAGGTTCTTATCTAGTTGATATTAAACAATTTGACTTGCCCTACAAGAAAATTCAGTTTAATACATTCGTGGTGTTACAATAACCAAATGTAAAAGTGCAAATGTTATATAACACAAATTATGTAAGAAAACTGCAATGCATTGGGATTTTATATTAGTTTGTAACTAAAAATTACACAAGCAAAAATTTAACAATTTTTCATTCTGATAAAAATTTAAAAAATTGAATCTTAGACACTTACCTCCCATCCACGATCAGACAGTTCAGCATCTCCACCGATACGACCTTTTAAATTTAGAATGCTTTCACCATGCTGAAGAACAAAGGACACATAAATTTAAATGGTTTTAAAATGCATAAATGATATAAGCTGTAGATATGATGGAAAAGAGTTACTTACTCGAGTTAAATAAATAGACCGAGGCAAAATGTGGATATTCATTAAGTAATACACTACTCTACTTTGGATATGACCTGTAAAAAAGGAAAAAGGAAAGAAAACCTATTTTAAATACAGCTAAACTTGGCTAATACAAACTGACTTTAATCAAAATTTTTAATTTAAATTGTACAAATTACCCTTGATTTTCCTATATAACATTAAAATTGAAAAGTTGAATTGAGGAAAATTCTTGAGTGTTTGGTTAATTTAGATTCAGAATCATTTTAGAAAAAATGTCTTTTTTGATAGAATTTAAAATTTTTATTAGAATCATAGGTTTACTTTGTCCTAATCCATTTGCAATTGATGATGATGAGTTATAAAGAAATATACTGATAAAGTAAGAATTGTCACCAGTGTAAGTTATTCCTGAATTTTCTGTGCTCCTCTGTTCTCTACACATACAAGTGATTGCCCTTTCATTAGGGACTTTGTAAGAATGTTTATTAAGATGTTTCCTGGCAATTGACTCACAGAAATTATTGAAATAAGAACAAAAATATTAATTTCTCTAAAGAAAGATGAATAGTTCGTACTAATTAAATCAAAAACTATGGTTATTGAAAACCAAAATTACGAAGTTATGGTAAAAAATATATGGTTTCTCCCACTTATCTCCCCTCCCCCCCCAAAAAAAAAATTAAATTGAAAGAAACCATTTAATAGTGAGTTTATTTTTAAACAGAAATGGAGAACAGAATGATAAATTTAACTCTTTAAAATCTTTGTTAATATTCTATTCTTTAAAATAATTTTTAAACATTTAAAAACTAGAATATTTAACATTGTTAGTATAATCATCAATAATGTTATGTACCATGTTTCCCCATATATAAAAAAACTTTAATGTGATTTCATTATTATATAGTTTTGTAAGGCATGTTTTGTATTTTAAATAAAGTAGTCACGACCAAAATAGTGCAAATCTAAATTGTATTGCTTTTATTTAATCATTTAACTTAGATATTGTTTTATTTATTGACATTAATAAACCTTGCAAATTAAGAGAAAATTATTTTAACCTGTTTCATGCTTTTTAATAGTATCTTCTTATTAAAATTACACAACATGCAAAGTACCTTCAAACTATACTTTCATATTTTCTAAATGTCAATGCCTCTTTATTGAATTAATACACAATTTGGGTAATAGCAAATAGTAATATATGAATAATGAATAAAAAATTAACAAAGTAAACTGATTTTACATTAACTTGAAATAAAATACAACCTTAGATGCTTCAACCTGATAATCAACAATTAATAAAAAGTAAATTTACTGAATAAAACTTCTAAACAATATTCTTAACTGACTAAAATTATCATAGTAAAATGCTTAAAACCATTTAATAAATGCCTCATTTTTAAATGAACAAAATGATTACATGAATTAGCAGTGAAAATCAAAAATCTTTAAATACATAAATTGTAATATTTTAAAATAAAACTGTAAACAAACTAAAAGTGAACTTTTTCATTTTGTAACATTTTTTACAAGTAAAACATCAACAGTAAATGATTGAAATAATTACCACAAATTTCATCAATACAAAATATTTGAAAAGCTAAGTTTGCTTTAAAAAAATTAACTTTTCAAGAAGAATATTGACTTACGAAACTTAGCAAGGATAAAAATTAAGAAATGCATTTATTTTATTTCAACTGTAATTATTTCCTCCATTAAGATTACAAGTGTAAAATCTACATATTTTACTAAAAACATTTCTATGAGAAAAAAAATATTACTTAAAATTTTAAGATAAATATATATATATTTGATGTCAAACAGCAGTTAAAAAACATTCTAGCAATGCTAAAAAAAACTATAAAAGAATCACAAAATTGTTTTACAATTACTATTAAATGTTGATTAAAATAATATAAATACCTTCATGCCTGTGTACCAGGACTTTTTCCCCAGCATTGAAAATCTTCATAAAGGAATAATTGCCTTCAGAATCTTCATCCAATGTTTGATATGCTCTTTGATAATGTTCTATTCTTTGCATGAAATCTCTTAAAGCTTCTTCTTTGTCACTATCTTTGTAGTCAGGACTATGAACTTTGACTTCCTGTAATATAGCATGCATTTTAGATGTTAATAAAAGCTAAAATCTTAAAAATATTTTCTAAACCTATTTTTAGCTACATGTGGTGGATGTGGATTTTTATAAAAGCCCAGAGACATTCTGAAGGAGGGGCATGATGTGTGAACCATCACAGGCTTTTGATCAGAAGAGATCTCCAAAATTGTTAAATATAAGAATGTAATATAGCAACACCTAAGCAACTGAATGAATATTGGAAACTATGCTGATACAATTTCAAAGTTGATCAAAACGCCCTCAACAAATTTTGGAATTTTCAGTGGATTTCCTCTCGTGTAGGAATTAGTAGTAATGAGATTGCAGACTCATTTTGGCTAAAGCTGCTTCTTTGGAATTTTCACATCCAGATATGCTTTCTACTTTCAGTGAAGTATTTAGAGTGTTAAAAAACTCATGGATATCTGCAAGGTGTCTCATACACATGATAAAACTAGAAAACAACCTGCTTTTTGAAGGACTTGGAAGTCAGCAGACTTATATTTCACATTTTGCCAATGGACATTTGAGGTGTATCTCATATGTACAGGAACAGAAGACTTCAGAAGACAGTTCTACACAATGTGTAGAACAACTATCCCCCAAGCATATTTTAAACTGTATAGACTAAGTTGGACAAAAATTTTTCAAAACCTACTTCTGTTTATAGACTTTCTGCATGTTTATGAACTTATTGAATTGACCTAGTTGGATTAGACCACTTGGGGATCAGAAACATATACAGGGTATCTGCCAAAATAAAATGTTTCAAATCCATGACTTTTCATGACTTTCCCTGATTTAGCAGATCATTTTCCATGACTTTAAAAAGCTTTTGTTAAAGTATATATGAATAAAACTTCTGATGTACATACAAATAAAATATATGCTTTTAGAGAAATTACAGGAATTTTATCATAAAAAAACTATAAACTTACTTTATAAGCATTAATAAACTCACATACATAAAAATAAATTGTTGTATCTACATACCTAAGTTTAATCATATAGCAATTTTTCAATCAAAATGTTTCCAATTTGAATTCAGGGTACTTTGGTATTATCCAGGTGACCATGAATAATAGCCAAATATAACCCTATAATGTTTATATACAATATCCCTAGAGATAAACTTATATTTTGTGCAAAAAATATTAATTTTTACTAAAAAATATTATATTAATAAAATTTTAATCTACAATTTAAGAAAAAACCAGAATAATATACATTTACCCACCCGTTAAGCTTTCTTGCTTTGAATTTCCTTGGTGAACAAATTTTACTTGGTAATATGGTCAATAGGATAATACATAAATACCAAACTCAGTAACTTCAGCCAAATGACAAGTAAAAATAGAATTAAACAATTCAATGCACTTTTTAATCGGTAGTTTAGCGGATCCATGACTTTTACTCATTTTACTTGAAAAATCATGACTTTCCATGACAAAATTAATCCATTGTCTAAACCCATGATTTTCCGACTTTCCAGGTGTGCGGAAACCATGCATATAATGACAATAAGAACAATGCTGACTGAAAAATAAGATAGCATAAAAAATGGTTCACATGTAAGATCTTAAGAGGTACAACAGAGACAAAATTTATCACAAATTTCAGGGTAACTTCAAAATTGCAGACTTCAATTTTAGGGGGTCTTTAAAGTATTTTGTTAGATTTTCATTGGCAGATAAATTTAAAAAACAACTGCTTACAACCTATTTTTAAATATGATTATGTGCTAGATGTAAGTTTTTCTTCAGACTTAAGAATTTTTAATCTTCCATGTCATTTTAGCTATTTAAATAAATTAAAAGTCAATTTTATGTTTTTATTACAGTGTTCAATTTAAGAAAGGAGGCTGCCCCCCCCCAAGCAATTTCTACCCTGGGTCTTGGTTGCTGAGATAGTTGTCAATAGAAAAATTTTCGAAAGATTAAGCAATCATTTTATGGTACTTAAAAATTTGAATTATAAATGAAAATTTTTTTTACACATTTAATGATTTAAGAGCTTAATAGTTTTATAAATATGAAATACATACCCTAATGTTAACTTCAATAATACCAGGATCATTGCACACAGATTCAATAAAAAACAACTTAAAACCATATTTCTCACACACAAAATCATGTATAAGTTTTCTTCTGTCTGTAGTCGTATTTGTAGCATCATATACCTAAAACCAAAACAAAATATAGCTTAAAGTAATTTCAACTTTTAAAGTTTGATGAATTTATAAGTTGAGTGGAAAATTTTCACAATACTTAAAATGTTTACCAATAACTATGCTATACATTACACAAGATGCCATCTGAAAGTTTATATAAAATATTTAAACACAATAGAACACAATAAACACAATAGAAATATTATGTACTTTCCTCAGATGGAGATAATACAGTAGAACCTCTTTTTAATGACCCGACAATACAACGACCCCTTCGTTAGAACGACCATCTTGAAAAGTCCAATCATTTTACCATAGGTTTGTTTTGCTTTGGAGTGATACTGTCTTCTTTTTGGAACACAAGGGCTAATGAGACAGCTGACCTACAGCTTTAAGCCGATTCCGAACGGCTATGAACATCCATGCCACTGTGGGATTCGAACCCATGAACTCCAGTACCGAAGGCCAACACCCTAACGAATCGGCAATCATTCGGCTATTTTATCATAGGAATAATGTTGATTTTGAATCATTACAGTGACCCCAAGTGTATTACTTCTCATTAGAGCGACCACCAATTTTAGTTTGCAGAACTCATGAGCAAGTGGGCTATTTCAAAATTATTGTACTGTGGTGCAACTTCAATTCGATTCAAACGACGGAGAAGAAATCATCCAAGCTTTTGAAAAAGTGAATGAAAACAAGGCTTCAATGCAATCAATTACTTGCATCAATATTGTGAAGGACAATTTAATTCTGAAGATTTCCTTCAAAATCTAACAGATATGGAATCAGTGATAATGAAAAATTCCCAAATGAACTTCAAACAGGCATCAAACTTTTTATTCAAAAATTCAGTAATGGAAATACAAATAAATAGAAGTGTTCTCTAGGTATGTATTATTGCATCATTTCTTTGCTCAATTTTTATTATTATTTTTTCAATTCATTAAAACGACCATATGATGTTGGTCCCACAGGGGGTCATTATACTCAGGTTCTACTGTATAACCACAGTATTTTTTGGAAGGAAGGCTACATCAGTATAAGTACCCTCATTCAGGAAAACAGCACAAAAAATAATAAATCTAACTTATTTTAAGACCGGCTGCTCTAAGTTTTTCAGCACAGCAGATTACATTAAGGTTAAAACTAGCAGCATGGATTTTGTACCACTTATATGCCCTTAAAAAATATCTACTCTCTTCTAGCTTAAAAACAATACAAGAAGCATGTAGCAGCATGACAGCCAAATGGTAGGGTGTAATTAGGTCACAGAGTCTGCTTCTATCAACCAGCATCAGGAAAAGTTTGAAGAACCTCCCAGCCAAATGGGCCCAGATTGATGCATAAATCTTCTAGAATCAGCAGTTTCGAATCCTGTTTGGCTACAAACTGTAATTTAGGTAAGAAACTTTCTCAACTCAACAAATAATTTAATGAACAAACCAAATAATAAGTTACATAAAACTTCTCGACTTGACGTCGAGATGAGCACACAAAGTTATGCATACATGGCGAGGGAGGAGAAGAGCAGGTAAAACCAGTCTGACAACTTTTATACGGTCAAAGTAGGCATTCCCAGGAAAGCCAATCATATGACCATAGGGAGAAACAGTTTCAGTTGCAGCAGCTCCAGCCTATTCGGTGGCTCTACCGAAACATCAGCTTTTGACATCTGTGCAGTTAGTGGAATGTGCCACACTCATTACTGGAATGGATGTTCATAGCTTATAGCTATTCAAAACTGGCTTTAATCAGGACTGCTAAAAGCAGTGCTTCCCCAGATGGACTTTTACCAAAAGAAAATGCACATATGAGATTGAGCAGTTTCAGCAAAGTTTAATTTCACTTAAAAATTCATTACTTCTAGTGAATATGCTGAAATGCACAGATTATGATCACAGATAGCATAAAAATCTTCTGAAATAAAAATTTAGACAAAAAAATTACAATTCTTAAAGAAAATTGTATTTAGAAAAATAGTGTCATTTTAATAAAATTTTTATTCACTGTAATTTAAGTGAACATTTTAAAACTTGAACAAACAAATCACAGGTAAAACTAAATGATGTCTCCAGCTAAATTTCATAAATCTAACAAACTGAAAAAATAAATGGTTCCAGGGGTGTGCATTATTTTATAGTTTGCCAGTCATTTATGCTTACACTGTTCTGACAATTATCCACATGGTCAAATATTTCAGTGTCATTTGAGTAGTTTGATTCATTATTACTTGTATTAGAAAAATAGTTTCTCTATTTCACTACCTAATTTGGTTATCAATTTAAAAATCTCACTCTTTTCACCATGATGGCTGAAATAACACTGACTCAACATACTGACTAACAAACTGTAACAAATACTTCTACTACTAACTCTAAAACTAATAAAGATTCCAATTTTTTACCCATTTTATCAATATATAAACACTGGTCACATAATAAATCAAAGCCTTTAAGAATTCAAATGCATTCCATTGTTTAAATTTTCAAACTGCCCCCTACCTCCAGGAGGCATACATAGAAGGTCAACACTCACTGTGTAACACTTTGGAAATATAATGGACTTCAGCAGTCATCTCATGCCATTTAGAAATTTAAATAGAATATCCCAATTCCAAGTCACATTGATACAAGAACTGCCAGTCACATATGTGATTACAACTACAAGCCCTGAAGGGAGAATTTTGCGATCATGGTCCTGAACAGGTTAAGAATCAGGGGGTTATGGTCCTAATTTCATAAAAACCTTGCTTAGTAAAAAAAAAGTATGATATAGTGCTCCAAACTGAACTAAAACAAATACTAAAGGTTATGTAGATGACAGAATTTTCAAAAATAAAATTAACATCAATGCTGGTTTGAATGAGGGAAGAATAATTGTCCCAAGATCTTGTTTAGAATAAATAAGATACCCTTAGAAGGGAAAAAAAACTTACAGCAACTTCTCCTTCAGTTTCCAGCCATTTGCAAACATCTTCAAGTGCATCTAGAGCACATTTGCTAGAATAAAATAAATTTCAAAAAGATTAATTTATATACAAATTCTGAAATGCTCAAGAAAAACTGTTCAACATTTAAAATGCCTTGAAGTTTTAAATAAATTTCCCGAGGCTATTCACATTATATTACTGTACAATAATGAAGTTTTCTCTGTAAATTTATAAATGAATATACATAGTGTACTAAAAATATTAACAAACCAAATATTACTAGAAATGTCAATAAATAATGCTTGGCTCTAATATTACACTGAATTCAGATAAACAAGTTATCTATTCCCTATTTAATACTTGAAAATTTAAAGATAATTCATGACAATTGCAAATAATCTTAAATTTGCACCACTTTAAAATAAGGAATACAACTTAAGAAGTTTCAGTTCATGACCGTATGGTGACAACTTATTTGCTCATCAGATACCAGACATGCCAACATTCAGCCACTTGTGTCAGGAGCAATAGAATGGTTTGAAATTTTAACATGCTAATTACAGATTATACATAAATACATATCTTATTCGTTTCTGAATTCAATTTAAAATATTTACATTGTAGTAATTTGTAAATGAATAATTATGCATTTAAAAATTTATGAGTAGTATTATTTCAGCTTTAACAACTTATTTTTCAGAACAATGTTACTTATAGCAACATTGATCCTGATTCAAATATTTCCAATTTTCGATCACCATTGATTCTAGAGTTTTTCTACTCAAATTTCACCTAAATTCAGTTTGGTTTTTGCAAATTGCAGCATTACTGTAGGAAAAGAGTAATATTCAGCATTATTTTTTGCAAAACTTTGTGTTTAATTGATGAATTGTAATCTTTTAGCTGTTCAAAAGTTTTGTTATTTTCCGGAGAAATCTGAGAAGTTTCCAGAGTTATCAAATTTTCTCATTTCTCCGGAGCTGCTCTGGAGAATCTGGAGTAGTTGGCATGTCTGAGATACTTACAAATTAAATGTTGCCTAAGAGTTTTACTTTAAAAATGTTCAATGTGTTTCCAGTCATTCATTCAGCAACACAGCTGTAAGACTTTGAACTATCCCATTTCCAACAGTAACATTTTTTTTGGTATGGTAGATACATATTGCTAAAGTTATGTCTTCTTTAACATGACAAAGAATCTATAACTTAATTCTCAAAAATATCAGTCAATAAAGAACATGCCAAAGGTACTTTAGCACTTCACACATGTAGTTATAAGGCTATAACACTGCACTAGCACTTTTCACATTCTTCATATGCAGTTTAACTAGAGGATCTTTCATCAAGAACACATTTCTAAGCATACAGCTTTGACCACCAGTATCGCATCCAAATGCTCATTAAGCTATTTTTTGATTTGCTTAACCCATTAATGCCCAGAGTCCTCATTTACAGACAGTCAAAAAATCATTTGTAGAGTTTTTGTTTTCTTGAAACGATTCTTCCTTTTTAATGGAAATAGATATTAATCTTATGAATAATCTTCCAAATTTCTGAATATGATCTTATCTATAATTTTGTCATTTCAATCGGCATTTTATGATTTTCAAGCTTAGAATAGGAACGTATTATGACCGGTATTCTGAACGTATACCGGTCAAAATCATGGCGAATAGCCATATCAGTAATAAGTCATCTCTTTTCAGTACTTTTCTCATATACGATAGCAAATAAATCTCTTATCACGAAGTTTTCCCTTTTTTTAAAGACATTTATTATGTTTTAAAATGACACCTACTCACTAATGATGACTTGATGTCACATTTTGTTTTACTTCCAGGTTCTATAATAGCTTCAATGTTAAGTATTTACTAATATATAGTCATCAGAAATATCTGGGTGTTAATAGGATAATCCAATGGCATAAAACTGTTAATACCATCAAGAGGTAAAAAAGAACAAGTCTATGAAATTTTTTCTTCAAAAACAAAAGTCCTGTTTTATTTCCACTTGAATGATGAAAACCACATCTTTCTAACTTTATTTATTAGATTATTCAATTTAAAAGTTTGCTTTACCTTTGGATCATCCAGTATATCTAATTAAAGATAAACATAAGAAAAATAGCTGCAACTTACTTTCGAATAGCCATTGCTTGCATATTGTCAGGACGGAAAAAATCATGACTCTTATATGCTTCAGTAGCTAACCTCCTGTATTCTCCAACATTGAAAACTACCAAAAATAGGTAGAATTTTTGTATGAAAAACTATTTTATACAATACATGACAAGCAGACTTTACTGTTTTTATCAGCTTTTAATTTACTAAAATGAAGTAAAACTAATCTTTCAATAGTACAATAAAAGAATATTTTAAAAATTTCCAAAACATGGACAAATTAATAAAAATTTTCAATACTACATAAAATGCACTGAAATATCAATAAGTATTTTAAAAGAATAAATTCTATGGATTTTATAAATGAATAAAAAACTGCAGTTAATGAAGATATGCATGTACTGGAGAGTGCATTAAGGTTGCAAATCCTAATGATATTGAGATTAAGTATGCATGTAATTCCAGTGAAAAAGTGATGAATACCAAATACTTTATGTGGAATTAAAAATTTTATACATACAAGTTTACATTTATACATTTACATGCATTTTATACATTTTTTTCAATTATCAGAATATACCAGAGATCTTAGACAAATCTGTTATAAAGGCCATGATTTACTAGCAATGTTATAAAAATATATTTTGAATTGGGATTGATTTAACTTGGTTTTAGAATGTTAGTAACAAAGTAAAGAATATTTTGCAAATACAAATTCTTTCTACATTGTAGTATAAAATGAATGAAAATGAATTTAATAAAGGGTCATACATACACAAAAGGAGGGGGCCTTAACACGTTAATATCAGGGCTTCGAACCGTAATTTCTTTTGTTCCGGTTTTCGTTCTGGTTCAACTAAAAAATTAATATCGATTCAGTTCCGGTTTTCGCTCCGCCAAAAATAACTGTTTTCGTTTCAGTTCCAAATGAATAATTTCATTTTATGTATATTCTTATTTGTACTAAAAATATAATTCTATCATAAACAAAAAATGTAATTCTATCAAAATTTAGAAGATTTTATTCTTTTTTTAATTGGTACACTATGTGCATTGATACAAACAGCAGGTACGATAAGAGCGGTGAGCAGAGGACGGCGAGCATTGGCATTGTTATCCATTATCAAAATCGCATTTGACAACTAGGTTCATGATTACCCACATTCGTCGTTTGACTCTCACATCGTGCACTTGGCCTTGCAATAATTATGTAAAAAATATATTATTTATTTAACATATGAAAATTGCCTCTAATTATTAATATATCTTCTAACGTGGTTTCACTGAGATTACTTCTGTTGTCTCGGAGAATAAATTTCAAACCTGAAAACGCTCTTTCAACACTAACTTGTGTAGCTGGAGCTGCCAAAACCACCATTGCAATCTTATACAAGTGCGGATATGTAATTTTTATTCTCTTCCCAGAAATCTAAAATATTATGCTTTATATCAAGCCTTCGTACATTGGCAAAATTATTTAAAATGAATTCAATGTCAATCTCGGTAGAAATAGAGGTTCTATGTGTTTTTATTACTGCCAATTCTTTACTTTTTAAAAAAGTCTCTAAATCGTCTTCATTTTCATCGCTTTCAATAGAAGATTTTGTTTCCTCGTTTACTATTGAAATGGGTTTTTAAAAAAATTGTAATTTGTTCCAAATATTCTTTAAATGTTGCACAGCCTGTACCTTTTGTGACGTGGAAAGCAAAATTTGATAACGCGGGTCCAAATAAACTGCTCCTACTAAACTATCAATTTCTATTGACAATGCTTCCCTGTTAGATAACTGATTATATAAAATATCTGCAAAGAAATTTTTCAAATTTTGAACTTTATTAACAGTAACAAAATGACGGAAAGATATATCGAACCGAAATAAACCGATATTTTTTTTCGGTTCAGTTCCGGTTTTCGTTCCGACCAAAATAACGTTTTTTTTTTTCGGTTTTCGGTTCAGTTCCGGTTTGAAGCCCTGGTTAATATTTCTTCATCCAAAAGCAAGCTTAATTGTTAAAACAATATGAGGTTAAGATATTTAATAATTTTCTGTTATTTCTGAAGTTTTCAATAAATGGCAGACCCAAAGAGGGTTTAAAAGGGTTACCATAGACATCTATAAATAGTGACTTTGGTGGTAAGTATATTTACCACAATCTTAGAAAAGGTTAAGATTAAAGGTCAGCACTAAAATCCTGAAAGCAACTTCAGGCAACTCATTTAAGATAGCTTGTAAGCATACAACAACTACAACTTCAAATTAATGATTTTTACATATTAGAAGTTAGAACCAACCTCTGGTTTTGATACCTATCCAGTTTAGGTAATGAGTCAATTTCTTGGAAATGTAGGTTTTTCCCCTGGCAGGCAAACCCACCATAGCAATGACATGTGGCAAGTTAACATAGTTTGTTCGATCACCTGAAATTGAAAAAAAAACTTAAGAAAAAAACAATGCCTTTTTTAAGTAAGATTTTTAAAAATTATGAATTTAAAGAACCAGTGGCTTTAATCCACTAATTTTTATATTTTTAACAATATTTAAATAACAGCACACATTTTTTCTCATCCCAACAATTTCCACCCTTTTTTTAGCATGAATAAAAAACATACTTATTTAATCAGATCAAAAGACTTAAGAAAGTAAATAAAATCAGATAGTAATTTTTATAGTCTGAATGTGGGCTGTATTTCTTCATAAAAGTTTAAAATTTTATATAAAAAAATAGTTAATGAAGCTAAACGATTAGTTATCAGCAGGAAAGTTTGAATAAAAGAACAATTATTTTATTACATTTTGCAACTTAACAGATTGTGTGTGGGTACATTTCACAGCGGAATTGTATCGGGAGTAGGCATTTTGAGCTTAAATTTAGTTATTCAGTTAAATCTCAATAGATCAAGAATTATTTAATTTTTTAACCAACTTTTCATATTTTATATTGAAATACATAAATATATAAATAGAAGTATATAAATAACAACCATAAGATTCTTGTAAACAAAAAATATAGTTTTTAGTGGATAAATTTATAATAGTATTGTAAATATAAAAAATCAAATAAAAATAGTACTATATAGTCTTAATTCTTCCCCGCTCTGTGGTTCCGCATCGACTGATATAAAAACTAGTTTTGATTTGTCTAAATTTTTCCAGAATCTATGTACTAGACAAGAACATTCGGCTTTGTTTTCCTATATATAGCATTATTTTTGTACCCACAAACAAACCATGTTGTTACACTAACACGTACTAGTACATGACCTGCGTTCATGTATCAATCATCAAAAAATGTACTAGTATGTGCCCCACATACTATGTGTTAATTATACTTGATCTTGATACCCAAACTTCCTTTCAAATTCAGCATTAAAAGATGCTAACTGTTCCACTAAATTTAGTAATCTTAATTACATTGAAGAAACCTAAAACAAATAATCATATTACAGTTATACACAATGAGGCTGAACTTTGAGAAATTGTCAAATTTTGTTCATTATTCTTTTATTAATACTAATTCATGGTCATGAAGTCTATTGTATAACTTGGATTAGGAGAGAAAGAGGTTGTAAAAAAAATGGGAATAATTTAAAAACACTAAAGAATTATTAACACAAATAGATGTAATGTTATCCCTTGTTAGTCTCCAGTGTAACCTGGGGTATGTGTGGCAGAAGAACCAGGCATATTTTTCACAGGAAGACCAGTTGTTCATTTCAAGTCCGACATATGTTTAATATACAAACATTTTCAGCAAACTGACTGATTTTACACAAAATGACTTCACTTTTCGGCAGGTTCTCAATATAGTCACCAGTGGGTTTTGTAATTTTCAGATTTTTTTATTGGATGGTCTGTTACATGATTTGCATTTATTGGTCAGGGGGTTCAAAAGACTTTCAGAACTAAACCCTTGGAATTTTAATCTTACGGTTTAGCTCATCTCGAGGGAATCTAGTTTATAACTTTAAGGTCAACATCATTCAGCCAAAAAGCTATTTACAATCTTAGTGTTTAAAAACCTAAGTTATAGCACTTCTGATGACAGTTTCTTAGTCTCAACGATAAAACTTGCTTGGGGCAAGTCAACAAATCATCCATTTCGGGAGTTTAACATTTTATTTAAATTAGGTTTAATTGGTTTAAATTAGGTTTGGTTTGTAGCACTACAGTCTACATTTTGCAAAACGAGGGCTAATGAGACTGGGATCTACTGCTTAGAGAAAATTTCTAATGGCTACAAATAACTATGCCACAGTGGGATTTGAACCCAAAAACTCCAGTACTGAAGATCAATGAGTTTAAATTATGAGTTATTAGTCTAATATATATACATGTATACACACACATATGGTAAGGCTTCCAATTAATTCAACACTGCAAGATGATACATCCCTGTTCTACAATATTATGGCTATGCATACTAAGTTTGACTATCACAACTGATGATACACATATGAAGTTATGATATAAAATCAGCTGACATCGACTTGCAGATTTTTTAAATAAATCTAATATTAATTATTTATGCTTTACTTTTTTTAATATTTTCTACTGCCTGTTCTGTTTTATGATATAAAAAGTTTATAGAAAAATGTAAGAGTCCCTTAAAAATCCTTTGTGGATAAGTGCCTGACCTGCTGATCATAGGTTCGTTACTAGTTTAGAACACTCTTTTTTGGAATTATACCAACTAACATCAAATGTCAGAAGTCTAAAATAGCTGAACTAAAAAAGGGAATAAAATATTTTATTTCGAGCATCTACTAACATTAAACATTAAGTACAAATATAATTTCACAAGCATTCTTAGTAATAAAATTTATGTCAAAGTCTTTGCAAATTTATTCTGATACAGACCCAAAACCACATACTGTGGAGAGTAAGATGATTCTATCATACACAGGATTAATTAAAAATACCACACTGAATTAAAATATTTCATTCTTTAAAAAGGGCACTATATTCTTAAAATACCTTATACAATAAAAGCAAATTCTAATAAAATTTGGTTTAGTTGAAATTTGAGGACAAGAAACTTTTTTAGATAAAGAGGGCTATATGAAAGCTAGTTTGGAACTTGCTGCTTAAATCAGATTATAAATGGATATAAACATTCATGCCAATAGTGGTATTGAAAACCACATACAGTATTAAAAGAGGCAACACTGTTACTCATAAAACAGAGCATTACCAAAATTCAAGTAATAGGGAGTGTACAAATTTAATAATTCTTATAGAGGAGAGAAATTTATGAAAATGTAGACTAACAAAATTTATGTAATGAAATTCAGTAAGTACAATTTATTACACATATTAGCCTGCACTAAACTGGCAGACGTAACATTGCCAACTTAAATTCTGTTAAAGTACAAGATGTGAATTAACATACAGCATTTAACATGATAAGAACATTTCTTCATACAAATTTTATACACAAAAAAGATATTTATGAAAAATCCATTTGCAAAATTTAACATTATTAATTTACATTAGAAATACATAGATCTCAGTTCTAATAATTCAATGATACATTTAAACTGCTTTAGTATATTTGTTGATATTTGTTTCAACTGTAAATTTTATGAATTCCTGCTTCAGCAGTTTGCCAACCCCTATTTTAGAATGCATTTTAGAGGGTAGAGAGTCACTTGAGAAACAAGGGTAACAATGAACAAGTAAAACAAGGGTTAGAGAATTTATTCAATGTTTTTTGGCACAAAATCCTCGGGGGACATACTGCACCATACAAGTTTTGTAAATTACACAGACAAGAGATATGACACAGACTAAAAACATCAAATATAGATAATTTTGGTAACACGCATCACAAAAGTTAATACAAGGACATTCAACGTTAAAGTATAAATACAAGATACAATTACATATTTACAAGATATATTAATAAAATATGATTCCCCCAAAAAATGTACATAAGTGAAAAATAAACAAAGAAAAGGATTACAGAGATCAGATTTCCTGGAACAGTCCTGAATATTGGAAAAAGGGAAATAATCCCATATGCGGTGTTTCCCCAATGATTGTCTTAAGAACAGGTGATGAAGTTTTAAAAAATTTTAAATACATTAGCCAGATGCAACAACACGAAGTTAGAAAGTGTGCGACTGTGTGAGGTGACTTGCAATATGCACACTGGGGAGGTGCTTCCCCAAGTAACAAATGCACATGGGTGAGCCAGCAGTGACCCACAAGGGTTTGAGAAACAAAGGTAATAAGTATCATTGTTATGCATGTAGTGATATTGATAAAAGGCATTCATTTCCACATCTCAAACATTTTTAAAAAGTATTGATTGCTAAGGCAATCCCCTTAATGAAGGAAATGCCTGCCATACTGAAGTTGGCAGGTGGGAGCAAGTTAGGTGATTAGAAATAAAAATATTTCGTGAGATACTGACTGATCATAACTGAGGTGAATCTCCTGCCTGACTTCGCAAACACTTTACATACAACAGGGTAGGCTGCCTATTGCAAGTACATAAAGATGTTTCAGACATTCACTCATCCCACAGCACATATACTTGTAATTTTAGTTTGGCACACTACAGTTGGACAAAGAACTACTACTTTGAATGGTTGAGAAAATTCAGACCAGTAGCAGTTTTAGAACCAAAGGACTTCAGTGATGAAAGACAACTTATATGTCTGCCCATTTTAACATAGAAGTCTATACATGCAATCAATTCAAATGCTTTGAAAGAACAGTTTAAACTCACCCAAGAATGAAAATTCTTACCATTAATTTACTACATCTTTGTTTTCTGAATGTCATCAGTCGGTATAGAGGTATGTGTCACACTACCTCTCCCTCAAAGAAAAAATAAAGCAATGGTTAACTAGTACTTTAATTTTTTGATATGTGAAACCTATACACTTTTTAAAAACCTTTCTTCAAATATTTAACCAACAGGTGGTCCTAATAGGAGAATAGTACTGCCACCCTAACCAGTGGGGACTGAAGAATTCCATGGGGAGTGATTGTGAATTCAGAGGAAAAGGGGGGAGAGTTAAGGCAGTCAAGGGGGGCAGTCATGACCTATCTTATTCAGGACTTCATAAAATACTTTATAAATGCCTATTGTTTTCAAAAATAAACATTTTATATTACTGTTATGGGGTATTAAGTATGCATATACCTAATTCAGTTTATTATTGGTAATATTATTGGTTACAACACTTAGAAGTTTTTCATGCTGATTTTTTTTTAGATATGAATGTACCATTTTGAGTTGGATTTTTCTCAAATGCAAATATAGTAAAATCATTAAATTTAGAGAAGCTCTCAGAACATACCACTAATGAATTAAAAGCAAAATTCAGAAATGAATTTTGGTTCTTTTTCACTTTATTTGACTGAGCCTGTGTTTAGTGCAGTAGCTAATTTACTGTCTAAAAAAAGAAACTGATTGCACATTACTGAACATGGAGAACTGCACATAAGGTTACCAAAAAATGAGCCCGGCATAAATAAATTGATAAAACTCCACCAGCCTTAATCATCTCATTTTTAAAAAATTTTCTAGATATTAAATTTTTAATAAAAAACTTAAATTTCTACTTTTGATTCTTAATTAGATAAAATAGACATGATAATACTGAGCAATATTTTGACATTTGATATAATTAGTAACTATTATTGAAAGAGGGCATTTGAATTTTTTTATTTTTTTATTTTATTTTATTTTTATTTTATTTTATTTATTTATTTATTTATTTTTTTTTGTACAGGTAGCTGTGGTTCAGAAAAAATTAGGAGCCTTTAACCACTTAACAGTTAAAAAAACTTAAGTTGATCAAAATGTCTATTTTTTACAGCTGGAATTTTAAGGAAATTCCATTTATAAAAAAGTTAAAATCCTCAAAATTAAATGTATGTTATTCCTCATCGTAATATCATCTATGAATCAAAGAGTAAACTAGACGTGATAATTAAATTCGAGTCTTGAAAATACGATACCCATATTACACACGGACAAATCACGCTGCTACCCATATGAAATACGACCAAAACTGCGGTCAAGTGGTAACAAGTAGTTCACATGATTAGAATACTGACTTGTCCATCCCTTTTAATGTAAACAACGAACGCAGAGTTGATTAAAATCTGTTTTGAACCTACCGCCCACCTTTTTGATATTTGTTGTATTAAAACTTTCTTTCCGCCTACTAGTTCCGCAGTAACTTAATTTAGCGCAAATGCGAAGCACTTTTGAGAGAGGTTCAGTAAAAGTACGTAGTTAATTTTATCTTTCTATTTATAGTTTACATGGTAAATACACAGAAAATTTGATACAATGCTTTTCTACATCCTTATTGATACAGTGCTTAGAAGTACACCGTCTCTTAAATATCAAAATAACTATGAAAATAACTTCGTCGTTAACGAAATCCTTCTGGTTGATGCTGAGAAACTTAATTATTAGAGAAATCAACCATCGATAAAACTTCTATCATCCATCATAATGGTTTTAATTGCCCATTAAGTAGTAGTTAGAACCAGTTTAATTGACTTTGCTTTAAATCATTTATAGTTTTCGCCTGATTTACGGTGTAAACGCATGTCCCCATGTATTGTATTGAGTGTCTGCCACAGATTCAATAGTTCTAGATTGTATTTGCATTTAAGCTTTCTTACTATCGCATCTGTTTAGAGCCTATAGCAAAATTTTAAAACTGTTCGATAATTAAAATTCGCTTATAGCCGTAACAATTTAGAACGCCAAAATAAAACTGTACGACTAAATTAAAAATAGTAGACGAGATTACTTCTATTTATTATGCTTGACTAAACTTATGAGTCCACGTTTAAAATTTGGCGCAATGCAACCGTAATCGAATAATATGCAGAAAAATGTGTAATATTTAATTGCAAGGTACCTTATAATTGAATATGAACACAAATCACTTATAAACGAATGCCAAGTGTTAATATTCAACCCCACTCTGACATCTTATATAAGATTCCAATGATTTTGTTTAGAACTATAGCTAGAAAACATTTATTTAAGTATGGGTACATTGAATTATTTTAAATCGCATAAAAATGTCTCCACCTCTAAAAAGAAAAGTGTACATTTCTTCACAAAAACACCAAACATGACTACACCTATTACGTCGAATCTATAACGCCGTTTATTTGACCTAGAAGACCATATTAATTTACCTATACACTGATATACGCCCATCAAGTTTTGCAACTACATTTTATAATAGCATTTCAATTTAGCTCATCAAGGATGAAAAAGAGAAATGATTTACCGTCAAATTAAGTAAATTTTAAGTTATCGAAATCACTGACAATTTTAAATAACTTTGTAAAGACTAAAACAATTTATTTCACCTTAGAATGGTTACAAGGTGTCACTTATCGTTTTAAACCCATGATTCTCAATCCGAAATCCACGAAACCCCGGGATTGCAAGGACACTTTTACAGGGTGTGAGTCTCATATTCTGCATTTTGCAATGTTATTTTCTATGATACTAGTATCAAAGTAAATGAAGTTATGCTATGCAGCTAAAAGACGAATCTGATCTTTAGCACTTAAAATTCAACAGTGTGAAAATTCATGTAAACTGCGCATACTAGGGTTTCTCTAGTGGTCTAGGGCAGGGGTCGGCAACCTGTTTGTCCTTAAGGGCACAATACTAAATTTAAAAATCCCCGAGGGCGCATATTTTACAGATAATCAACAGATATAAATAGGCATTAAAAAACAGATTTTTTATAACTCCATTTTGTTGGTGTCATACATAATGATACATATAATTCAGTGGGAAACTTGGGTGTCCATATTTTCAGCTAATTTCTTATAATTGGTGATATATTTAGAGTTCCCGGTCTTTAAACAATTATCTAAATGTGAGTCATTAAGCTTTGTTCGGTATTTTGATTTCAAATATTTCATATTTGAGAACAAAGACTCGCAATTGTATGTTGTTGCACAATATGAATAAATTTTTAGCGCACATTTCCTTAAAATAGGATACTTATTTTCATCGACTAAGTTCCAAAACATTTTATCATTACTATGCGCTTTTAAAATAAAATCACTTTGCAAGTTTACTATTTCTAATTCTAGGTCTTCGATATTATGAACCTCAAAATACACCGAAACTATTTCAAGGACATCATCTTCAGTAACATTGAATGGATTTATGAAAAATCTTAGAACGGGTTCTAATGCTGCAAAATCTTCAAATCTAGAAGAAAACTCTTCTATTAGCTTATCTATAATTTCTAAATATGATGTAGCAGTAAATTTTTCATTATTCAAATTTAAACTCTCAACAGTATATTTGGGAAATGTGATAATGATTTTTTCAATAGATGGGATTTCAACAACACTAACTTGCATTTGAATGCATTTACTGCACTAATCATGTCAGCGATATGCTGATTTTTCCCTTGTATTTTTAAATTTAATTCATTCAACTTTACCGTTATATCTGTCAGAAATCCGAGGTGGATTAACCAATCCTTATTTTCTAATTGCTCGTAAAATTCGCCTCTTGATGCAATAAATTCCCTTATTTGTGGCAAAAGTATGATAAACTGCTCAAGTATTTTACCTCTGTTCAGCCATATCACTTCAGTACGTAAAAGAAGATCTGTGAACTAACTGAACGTCCTCATATTCTAAAAGTAATTTAAACAATCTGTGTTGTATAGCTCCCGATCTTATGGAATTAATAATTTTTGTTACTATCGTAAATACCTGTTGAAAACCGATTGTTTTTGCGCATAACATTTCCTGATGTATGACGCAATGATAAGAAATAAATCTAGGGAATAAGGAATCATGTCTACATAAGGCAATAAATCCTTTTTTCTTTCCAGTCATCGCTGGTGCCCCGTCTGTCGTAATTGACGATAACTTTTGTACAGGTAATTTTACATCTGTTATATACTTTTTAAAAGTAGAAAAGATATCTTCTCCTCTGGTGCTTCCCTTTAATGGCAGAACTTTAAGGAATTCTTTTGTTGTAAAATCAGAAAATACCATCTTCACGCAAATTGCTAATTGTGATACATTTGTCACGTCTGTCGATTCATCCATCTGTAGCGAAAAGAAAATACAATTTTCCATATTATATGCTAATTCTGCCCCCAAATTCTCCGCAATTACTTCAATTCTTCTAGTAACAGTTCGTGCTGATAATTGCAACGTGTTTATAGCTGAAACTCTCTTTTTCATTTTTAAATTTTTCAAAAAGTGAATCAGCAGCTTCTAACATGGTTTCTTTCACTAATTCTCCATCTGTAAATGGTTTTTTATTCTTAGCTAGTAAATACGATATTTTATATGACGCGATCGTTGCTGCTTTATGTTGTTGCAGTGGTTTAGTAAAAAAAAACTTTGCTGGTTAGTTATTGAAGATTTTAAAGAAATAATTTTTTTTCTTCTAATTTCAGAGTTCATTGGATAGTCACTATCAAAATTGGTATGAACGGTCTTAAAATGTCGTTCAATATTACTTTTCTTGGGAATCGCAACACTATTATTACAACAACAAACAAATACACTTCCCTTTGTAATCAACGAAACAATATAGATGTTCCCATTCATCGTTAAAATAATATGTTCTTTTTCTTTTACATTTATCCATGAAGGGTTTTGAAAGAAAATAATTATTTCGGATTACTTGGTAGTTTTAAATGCACGGTCTACGCGTGGTCTATTCGAAATACGACCACACACTAACAAAAATACGTTCGTGTTATTAGATGCGCTCAAGGTTAGCAAACTGCTAATCTATGCACAATCCTAAACTCAACTGACTACTTGCTGTATATCGCCGTTTGACAAGAGTAAGTAAATCGCTCTGGCTATCATACATTTACATTAGTCCAGCAAGGGCGCATTAAAAATCGATCGGGGGCGCCATGGCGCCCGCGGGCGCCGCGTTGCCTACCCCTGGTCTAGGGTTTCTGAAGTGTTTCGCGGAACGCTGGGGTTCTGCAATGACCCTTCACGAGTTCCTTGAAGACTTTAAATACCACCGAAATTTTACAGAAAATCCATAAATTCGTTCTACAATTTTTTTCCTAATCCCTTACACTGCAATAATAATCAACTAACATACCAGATTCGTAACAATAGAAAACACAAAAGCGAATGATAAATCATTCCAACTACGACAATACAGAACAAGAGATGACACATTCATCAATGCATCACTACTTTTAAAACTTTCTTAAAAAATTCTTGTTTCCATGTCAACTTTCATAAGTAATATCTACATTTTTATACTGCTTTATTGTTTAGAATTTCTGTAACTGTCTCATCAGGGATAAATGATAGGCCCTTAGTTTCTCCTCAAGTAATACTTATTCAGGAATTCCGATGCTACGTATGTGATAAAAAAAGGGGTTCAGTAGGATAAAAAGTTTGAGAACCATTGCTTTAGTCTATTAACATTTTAGCTGCCTCAGAGATAATTTTGAATCATAAGATTTTCTTTGTGAAAGCAATACTCATAATTTTTTAATGTCCCCGGTTGTCAAAACTAAGTAATCAACAATAAGAAAAGAGGGTATGATAGCAGTATAAAAATCACCAAGTTTTATTTTTTTTCCAACCAGTTTAACCTTAAACATACCTCAAGTGCGACGGAGTAGCTTGCTATGGTTTTATGCTATATTTCACTGAATTCCATAGTAAGGTTGAGAGTCAAAAGATGGTGATATAGTAATGCGAACGGAAGGAGGAGGGGAATAGAAACTTAATAAGTAGAAACAGGTCAGAACAAGGTTCGAACCCACTTAAACACTTATGGAGATAGTACTTTAAATGTATCCAAGAGCTTAGTCATCTCCGAGAAAAAAATTGTTTTGCTGATTAGAAATCGGATTCTGGGCTATATGTCTTGTCTACTATAAAGGCAAGCTAGAGTTGAACTTGGAAAGATAATAGACAAAGAAAAGTAGCTTTGATATGATTCGACAATTTTCAAAAGATATCACAGGTATTCTTTGATCACAGGAACTTCACTTGCAAGATAAAATCTAGAACAGCGAGTTCCTATATTTACTGAAATATTAATACGAACAGCTAAGTTAGTCTGATCTGTCATCTAAAAAGATTAAAATTTATAAATGTGAGATTGTCTACTTGCACACTAACAGTATAGCAAAAGATGTAACCCAATTCATTCAAAACATACTGCATTTACATAGAGAGGTGGCTCATCACTTGAAAATTTAGGGGGGGGGGCTTCAACTCTTGAAATCTACAAACATATCAAATGTGTATTTGATAAAATTAAAGTTTTTTTTATTATCCATAAATTTACGTAGTACATCTAGGTTGAAAATTCCTTAACATCCTTTATTTCACTCCTATCAAAAAAAGTCAATGGCATTTTCTTAAATGTCTGCGATCGAAGAGTAGTTTATTCTCAGTAGAAATCATTACTAGTGTATCTGGCATAAAAAAGTATCTGTCATTCTTCCAGGGTTTGGAATTGTTTCTTGTGTTACGTTATTAGTTCTTTTCAGTAGGTAAGCGAGAACCATTTCGTAGATTAAATATGATCCATGCTATAATTGGGATTGTAGGTATAGGATTTGTAGTTTGAGCTCGTCATATTTTCTGTGGGATTAGATGTAGATACTCGTGATTCTGTTCTGTGTTATCCTGATTCATACTGCTTCTTAGAAGTATTTTATTCTTTTTGAAAAATGGTGTTCAGGCTTGGATAAAAAAAGTATTAAAAATAATGTAAAATTTTATTAGAGAGACTGAGTAATCGAGACAAACTGGATGAACATGTTAGAAACTGAACAAAGGACCTGCCCCATGATGCACCTGAATTAAACGGAAAATTCTTGCGCGCGCATCAATATTTGTAAGATAGATTACACTGTTTATCAGAGTGTAAGTCTAAATTAGCCTTCAGTAAGCTGACACCGTCCAGTAAAGCCAGTTAATGTGCAGCAAAATGTATCTTGCCTACAGATAAAATAATTTCAAGCAAATAAATATATGCAGTTCAGCATTGACTAAACACGAACCGCCCGTGTTTTCCAAAATCTGTTTTAACAAGGGAAATATTTTAAAAATTCTTTAAAATTCCAGCAGCTTGTGAAATAGAAAAAAAATTGGGAGGAATGGAAAGATTGGTGGTTTAAAAGAACAGAAGAAATTGATAATCAAGAAAAAACTTCATACCTTTACAATACTTGGTGTCAAACGCTTTCAAATATTTCCCGCGATTTGCAGCCATGATTCTAGATTCTGGACTCTAAAAAAAACCGTTATGAAAGGCGGGAAACATTCACTCCTCCTTTACCTATCCAAACAGGAAACAACACAAGTTCCGTTATCTGTAGATTTGGGAAGGAAGGCAAATACGAACATCTACCTATCAACAAACCGATTGCCTCGCCCCGCATTTAGATCCGAAAAACTTTCGCGCACGGAAAAGTCCTTTCGAAAACCAGTTAAGTGGGAAATCACAGGCTCCTCGAGTCAATGCAAGCGACCTTTAAAGTGAAAGCAAAGGACGCGAACGAGTTTTTGAAAAAGGATTCCTACTGAAGAAAAAAAAATTTTTTGGCAGCAATGAATAACGTTACGTAGATCTTCCTGCAAGAAAACAAAAAATATAAAATGATCCCGAGCAGAAAATTAACTCGGCAGATAGTAAAAGCGTGCGACACACTGCGCACCCCACTTCAGTCCAGTGACGTTAACGAGAAGCTGAGGCTCCCGACAGGGGAGATGCGAAAGTCGGTGTCGAATGCTGAAAGGATGAACTTTTCTTTTTATAAACAAATGGAAAGCACGAAAAGAGAAAAAAAAAACCCACTGACATAAGGCTTTTAATAACTCCCGATGCGTTTACCCTTTCATTTATATACAATTAACATGTGATGATTTACACAATGTTTTAAGTTTGACCACTGTACCACAAACTGATCTCAATCAACAATTTCCACTCTAAAATACTGGTATAGTCTGGTTCGTTTGGGGAAATTTAGTCTTTTTTTTTACAACGCAAAAATGTTTATTTTTTATAACGTTTTTCGTTAAATTGATTGATATTTACTGCTTATAGTCGATTCAGAACGGCTTGCACATTCTTTCTTGAATAGGCATTCTAACCAACATATTGCGGTTCCAAAATATTAAATTACACAGTAACGTATGGAGGGGAATGGCATGGCCTTTCTTTCTAGAGGCGGATAATCTGGGCATTCATCTGAGACAGATTCGGGGGGGGGGGGTTGGATTGCGGGTGCGAGAAGAATATCCCTTACAGAATAATAGCCTAAGTTATCAGTCCTCGAATTTATGAAGCGGTTGGACCTGGAATTGATAGATGCATCCGTATTGGATTCTTGGTGAGTTAGGGTTGGCAAAATTCAAAGGAAGCAAAAGTTTATCTTCTAAACTATCTATCCCATTTTCAATAAATAGGTATAAATATGCTTCATATCACAGCAAAAAAATACGGTCGAAAAACTTTCGAAAACGAACCCTTCCCCTCCTTTTTGAACGTTTAATGACATTTCGAGCCTTTTTTCCCCTAGGTTAAGAGCAGGCGATTAAATGTATCATTAATAAATAAGTAAAAATAACATTTTTTTTTCTAGCACTATAACATAATTCCATCTCATTTAATCATTTCTTATTTTAAGTTATTTAAATATCGTCTGCATTATTTTCATACGTTTTATCACTAAACTCATATTACGTAAATAACTTTCTTTTATATTTGGCTTAAATAATAGATTAGGTACATATGTGATAGTTTTAAATTTAATCATCGATTATTTTTTGTTGCAATGAAAATTTTTACCGGTACTAACAACAAATTTTCATAAAATTTTAAGAGTATTTCCCGGACTAATAAATATCTAGCGCTTAAGTTATATTTCTTTGAAAATTAAGACGTTTGTTCGTTTGTGTGCTTGTTTTTTATACATAACCACACGGTTTTCAATTCGCTAAATTTAGGACACCATTCATGTATACCGCCAATTAATCATTGTCAAAATGTAAAACCTCCTGTCCATCCTATCACGTAATATGACAAGATAAATTACAAGAATCGTATCACGTAAATGACAAGAATAATAGCTTAAGTTATCAGTCCTCGAATTTATGAAACAACGTAAAGTTGGCAACTAACATACGATCAGTACAGATAAACAAATTATTAAGCGCGTACCAAATAATTCTCAGCCACAATACAAACCATTTTTTTTTTACCTGCCTCATAGGGTACTTTACAATTCTGGAAAATTAAAAATTTTACTGATCCCGTCATATGACGGGCTATATGCTAGTTGATATAATAAATGCAAAATCAAAAATTTATACTAAAGATCGATTTTTTTTCTATCATTAAAAAAATTTACAGTCCGTATTAATATGATTTATGCCTGAAAACTGATTACATTTACAATACTTTATTCTAAAGTAAACTATAAAAGACTGTATGTTTAAATAAAAAAGCTATATCTGTTTGTAGTATTCTAATACTACGCTTCATGGTAGAACATGGGTGATTCTACGTAAAGAAGACTTTTCTGAACATCCCACAAAATTTTCTGAAAAAGTATAAGCTATTAATCCCCTATATAATAATAGCCTAAGTTATCTGTCCGTCTGTCCTCCAATTTATGAAGCGGTTGGACCTGGAATGGATAGAGGCATCCATTCAAAGCGAATAAAGTTTATCTTCTCCTAAACTATCGATCCGATTCTAAAATAAATTTGTATAAATATCTTTCATATCACAGCGAAAAATGATGTCGTCTTTAAAACTTTCGAAATCCAACCCTTCCCCCCCCCCTTTTCGAGAGTTTAATGTCATTATTTCAAGCCCTATTTTCCCCGGTTAAGAGCAGCCGGTAAAATTTATCCATTTATCACTTAATAGGTAAAAATAACAATTTTTTCTAGCATTGTGACGTCATTCCTTTAAACATCTCATTTAATCATTTCATATTTTAAACTATTTAAATATCGTCTACACTATTTTAACATCTTTTATCACTGAACTTAGATATTACGTAAATGATTTTCTTTTATATTTGGCTTAAATAATGGATTAGGTACATACGTGATAATTTTAAATTTAATCATCGATTATTTTTTATTGCAATGAAACCTGTACCACCGGTATTAACAATAAATTCTTTTCATGTAAGTCTAGGAGTCTATTTCACGGACTAATAAATATCTAACTTTTAATTTATATATATTTGGAAATTAAGAAGTTTGTTCTTTTGTGTGTTTGTTTATTATACATAACCACACGGTTTGACTAAATGAATTCAATGTGATTCTAAACTGCATTACAGGACGGGAGACTCTAGAGGAGTATGACGATAAATAAATTATTGAGAGTGAACCAGATAATTCTCGGTCAAAAAACAAACCATTTTTTACATGTCTCATTAGGTACTTAACAGTTCTGGAATATTAAAAATTTTACTAATCCCGTCATATGATGGGCTATATGCTAGTTTAAAATAAAAACTCATCAAAGTTAATTTCTGGATGTCAAAACTAGAGCTAAATGATATCTGAATTTTAATATTGTGATTTATTGTTTACCAAATATCAATATATTAATATGTTCTAATATATATTATCTTATTAGTTAATAGATAATATATATTAGATTAGTTAATTGAGTTGCCAATTCAAGCGTGTTATCTATATAGTACAAACACACAAATCAATGTGTGTGTTGGTTATCTAGAAAACAAAAATTCAATTTCTTAACACATTTCGCAGCGGAATTGTACCGGTAGCGGGCGTTTTGCGCGTAAATTTAGTTATTCAGTTAAATCTCAATAGATCGAAAATTATTTAATTTTACATAAGACGCATCGACTGAGGTAAAAACTAGTTTTGTCTAAATTTTTTCCAGAATCTATGTAGTAGACAAGAACATTTGGCTTCGTTTTCCTGTATATACCGTTATTTTTGTACCCACAAACAAACCATGTTGTTACACTAACCAAACCACCGTACTCAAGTATCAATCGTCAGAAAACGTATTAGTACGTGTTCCGCATACAATATGGTAATCTGAATACATAAAATTTTAACATATTGCTTTAAAAAAGAAAATCTCATAACATTATTACTGTTCTTAAGTAGAAAAAAGATATGTGGACGCAGCAGAAAAAAAAAAGGGGTTAGAATTGATATAACTTTCTGATTATCTTCCAAATTCATTTATATATTTTTTTTATCTGAAGCAGTAGATGGTTTTAAAAAATTTTCTTTTTAATTTTCAGAAGATTCTTTTCAAATTTTCTGGAAAAAAATCTGTTTTTAATAATTTTCGGAATAGGCTCACACAAATATTTCGAAAATTTCTGAATTTTCCGGATCAGAATCACTTCTGCGGTAGAAATCTCAGAATCTATTTTGTGAAATGATTTCACAACATTTTAAGATTCAACAACATTTAAAGATTCCAAAAATATAGAGGACTAAAGCGTGATTTTTAATAACATGGATTTAAATCTTATTTTCTTCACTGAATAAAAAAATTTTAATACTTGTAATAGCTAGTAGTTTTTTTAATATTTTTTTCTATCAACAAAATTTTAATTCTGCTTTCAGATAATGTTGATACTGAATTCAAAACCTGTACTGATAGTTAAATTTTGTTTTGTAGTTTGTATACGTTTTAAATGAGAAAATCTCTTTTTGCAGCTTAATATTTCCCTCGATCTCGAAAATTTTATCTTTAATAGCAATATTTTGTAAGAGTAGAGGAAAATATGGCATCTGCCCAGGAGAGTTGAAACCTACACTAAGCTACTGAAATTAGATTAAGAATTGCCATAAGTTTTAAAGTTAATACCCACTTTAGATAATATATTTCGTGCCTAACCCATTTTTGAACTTAAGGATAGAAACAAATGGAAAATGCTATATAACAGTTTCAAATGCTTAAAGATACTATTTATAAATTAATTAAATGCATTACAAAGCAAGAAAGTAACTCCTTATTTCATGTGTAGATTGATTTGTTATTTTTAGATGCGAAATAGAAATTTTATAGACGCGAAAGCAAATGTTTATATTATAATAAATTCCCATCGTAGTTTATGACTCAGCTTCATACACATAAGTTGGGTGAATGTTCTGAATTGATAGAAAAAAAAATTTACACACCATTCTACATAAACACGTGTCGTAAAAATTAGTTTTGTGAAGTCACTTTCATATACATTTGATACGAATGAATCCATGTTGCAGTTACACAATTAAGCATTCAACTGCTTATGTACATATTTTCCCTTAGAAAAATTGACAACTAAAACATTTCGTCTGAATTTCATATACATGACAATACATATGTTTCCTCCAACAGACTACGATACCGAAAAATTATGACACTAAAATAATTGCAGCTCAACTTTACTAAGTTTGAAAAAAAAAAAAATGAGTAAAATTACTTAATATTTGCTCTCATTTTACAGATGAGATTGGGTAGCAGCCATATAAAAAAGAATTACTGCCTTAAAAAAGTCGTTTTCATCTCAACTTGTCAAAAGGAGTGTCTTCGCTAGATGACTGTTAAGGAAAAGCTGATGTAAAGGCAGAAGTAAAGCAGGAAATTTTAATAATGCTAAATGGAATACCAATTTATGCTGTTATCACTTCCAAGAGATTTCAGCACAAACAACTCCAGAAAATGTATGATTTAAATCTTGGAAGGACTTTACTTACAGTCCCGCCCGCCCAAAAACAACATCAAAGAGCCGTTGAGGGTTTATTATAGGAAATATTAATAAATGTAAAAGTTCTACGTTTGAAATGCAAACGCCGTCGGTGATTTGCTAGCGGTCAAGGAAAGAAATGTTTAGCGATTGGCTGACTGGAGAAATCATGTCGATGCTTTGTTGTTAGAGATCTTCCTAATACAGAATAGCACAGAGACTAACTTTGACTCATGAAAAACCAATAACATGCAATTGGTAGATATAACTTGAGATCCTATTATGTTCTATTTCAAAAATATTACCGACTGCATAAAGAAAAATATGATTAAAATTCATTTAGCCACTTTATCGGTCAAACGGGTTTGAACATGAAGAAAATGGCTTAGACTTGTTTTACAATTCGATTATCACTGCAGTACTAGAGTAAATTGTTAGAAACTCTGCAAACTAAAAAAGAGAGTAGTAGGACAAGTAATAATTTATAAATACAAATTATCAAAAAAGCTGAAAACTCATTAACTTGAGTTAATACCATGCTCAGCACTCTTTAAATTTGCTACTCAATTGAAGTTAAATACTGCCATGAGGTTGTTGCTTTCTTTAGACTTCTTCAAAATATATTTTTTCTCTCCTTCGTGGGGGTGGGGAGCCCGAAAAATGTTTCTTTGCGGCCATTGTTCGGAACGGGAGAGGTCAAATAAATATTTTTGCCAAAAGCCCCAATGAAGCTAAATCAAACCCTGATAAATTTCTTATAGATTCTTACAAAATGTTTACCAAACACTACTAATAAGACAATATAAATCCGGGTACTCGTAGTAAATTTTTAAGTTATTCCGGTTATTAAAACTAAATTTAAATTTAGGTATTCGCAATTTTTTATGAAAATTCAATGTCTGTAGGGACAGGCTAGTAATAGTGAACGGCCAGAGAGCGCCACCTAGGAAGAAAGTAAGTAAGTAGATTTGGGAGAACGTCGGAGGTGATTGTAGACTCCGGACCTATAAACGAGGCTCTTAGGATAGATACTTGAGTTGATATAATTGGTTACTTTAAATATTGTAATATTTGTATATATAATTGTCCGGTAGTAGTTTGTGCTCTGTCTTAAAATAAACCTTAATGTTGAAAAAAAAAAACAACTACTGTTTGGATGTGAATTTATACAACCGCTCGGCGATCTTCACAATGTTCAAACAAAAAAATAATCTCTCCAAGTAAACTATTCAGTTCATCAGAAAAATAATACTCCTAAAGTGTTCAAAAACCATTTTTAAATATTAATAAGGTAAAAATAGAAGAAAAATTAATATACTAGGAACATTTTAAGAATTAAAAAAAACTGCGAGTTCATTCTGAACATATGATATAGAAAAAAGGCAAGTTTATATAACTTCTCACTATATTTAGTGGTAGGGGCGCAGAACAGTTGTTTGCCACGCTAAAAGACCTAGTTATGGCCCTGCACTATTGTCTGCTGTTTTGCAACGATAGCTAATGAGACAGACTACTGCTTAAAGCCGATTTCGAATGGCTATAAACATCCATGCCACAGTCGGATTCAAACCAACGAACGCCGGTACCGAAGATAAGCGGCTTAACTATTCGGCGCTCCTAGGGGAAAGGATTACTCGCTTTGTCCTCTTCTGAATATACCCTTGCTGCGTTAATGGTGAAAATAATTTGGATCTAAAAGATAACTGTTTTTGACACAGTTCAACATTCGCAAAAACCAAAAACAAAGCAACGAACATATGACCAGATACCAATAAACCTAGATAGCTCAGCCCTGAACTAACAGCTTCATCCGCTCTTGCATGATGCTTGCACAATTTTCTTGACAAACTTGTGACCCTTGTAATAAATTTAGTTTCAACACCAAAGTTTGGTTACTACTTCTAAACAAAATTAGGTTCAAGGATAACGGCTTAATTATTTTCAAACTAATATACCTTTCTCTCTACCTTTAAAGATAGCTTCCTTACATGCCAAACTAAAAAGAATCAAAATATTCTCATACGGTCGACTCTCGATGACATCGGGATTGAGAAAAATATCAGAGATACCGAAACCAAAGTTCGTGATATTGGAACACTACACATGTTTAATTATGGGGTATTTTGATTGTTACGACAAATAAAAAAGCCATAAAAATATAATGGAGAACACATTTGCGTTCATTTTGATAAAGTGATAAATAAATTATCACTAACCACAGCACATAACACACGATATTCCCATCTAATGCTTTACATCTTTGTACCGCTTGTATAATATACAATGAACTATATTTTATTCAGAAGCTTTTATGTATTTCATATTGTGTACCACATGGGATATACAAGCGTATTATAAAAGCATTAGACTTGTAATATGTGATGTACAGTAAATGGTTAACAAAAATAACAATTGTACCATTATGTAATATATATCACTATTATATCTACTCAATATGAAATAATTTTTTTACCATACTTTAATTAGGTATGATATACTAAATGTTTGTTCGATTCTTTATAATTAATTTTGATGACTGAAATCATTAATTTTAAGCAAAACACTATATATAATTACTTTTTCCAGGCTTTCTGATATATGATGATTAACCGATATTTCATAACTGACATTAGATTATACATAACCTATAAAACTAAGTCTTCGCATGAATTCTTGAGCTGTTACAGTTGCAAGCGGGCATGCACTCGGAATGTTTTGAGGGGAGCTCAGCAAACTAAAGCGTAATGTATCACAAAAACTCAATATGCCTTTATTTATTTTATTAATCATGTTTTACATTCCACCAAACTGGTTGTTTGGAGCATTACGGTCTACTTTTAGCTACGTGGGGGTTAATAGTAACCTACTGCTTAAAGAACTGCTACAAACATCCATGCTAAAAGTGGGATTTCGGCTGAAAGATGTCCAAAGAGATAGACAGCATTGCTCTTTGGTACGGAATTCTAATCCCGCTGTTTGTATGGTTGTTCATGGCCGTTCGAAATCGGTCGATACCTATTGTTTAAAGTCGATTTCAGAAAAATAATATACCCTAGGGCTCCAAACCAGACAACCAATCAAATAACAGTGGGTTTTGAACCCACGAACTCTGATACCTAAAGGCAACTGTCTACCCATTTGGTCATTGTTCGGCTTAACTCATTTGGTTGGAATACATAGAGCATTAAAACTGAAGTACCGAAAAAAAAAATTAAGTTTAAAAATAAATTACAAGTTTTTTTCTTTGCTGTTCACATCGTTTACATCATTTATCTGAGCTTTAATATTTCCATGAATATTTAATCAAACTTCCTGTGTTACTGTATTTCTCAGATAAGTTTTCCTCCATCGTAAAGTTGAACATTCCGCTTATGGGCTTACGGGAAGGAGGCTCAAGTTTGTCAGCCTTCCCTCTGGGTGCGAACCTGTTTGCAAGAATGTCTTCATATCGGCGTTCTTCGCATTTCACAGAATTCCAATCTACATAGTCTGAAACTTACACCAACTCTTCAAACGTTTCACTCCATCACAGAATTCATCGTTCAAGAATTTATTGATTTCTTTCCTGGGATATGGCAAGTAATAACAATAATGATATGCTTATTACAAAACAATCAGAAATAATTCCCAAGGAAATATTTCAATAGATACTAATGTTTGGTTTAGAGCGCAACAGTCTACTGTTTTGTTACAAAAGAGCTAATGAAATCGTGACCGACTGCTTAAAACCGCTTCCAAACAACTATGAATAATGGCAGTAGTGGGACTTAAACACGCAAACTACAGTACCGAAGAGCAGCGCACTGCCTCTTAAGCCAATAAGTATTAATCCTAGAACGTTATTCCGTTTATGTCAAAAGTTGTTACTGCTAACATTTTAAAGCAACGAGAAACAAGTACGCTTTTATTTAAGAAAATGATGTATTGCCCATTTAAAGATTAAAGTTATTTTCAGATTTTAACCGTTTATTATATCAAATTGCAATACGTCTCCTACACTTAATTGCGTTCTATTACAACTATTACAACGAACCGCTTACCACTCACAAAATGACATCCTTCATTTCATTTTAGTTTTAGCTGTATATAAGATAGATCCGTGCTAAAATTAGTCTACCCAATCGACGGATAGGAACATAAATCGATCATTATTGATCCTCCGTAAAACGTCAATCTGTATAGAATTGTGGTATGAAGTGGACCAGATTGAAGAGGGAAGAAACTATGCCTTCTAGCGAACTTTAAATTAAAAGAGTTTAAAAATTCTGCTCGTGCTGCATTTATTCTATAAGCTCAACTACAAATTTCCAAGGTTAAGAAATTACAGAATTGTATGCACAATAAAAAGTGCTATGAAAAGTACAGTAGACGCTACGATACGTTACAAATTATTACGTTACGAGTTGTGAAACTCTGTATACAAATACATTAAGTATAAAGAGTTATTTTAAAGTTCTTTTTAAAAACATCAAATAATTTGATAAACATTTTAAGTTTTTTGAGTTAATTTTTATGTTTAAGCTTCCTCTATTTTGTGTTATTCGAAATCATGTTTCGATATTAATAATTTGAATAGTTAATTTATGGGTAAGTACTTTACGTTTTGAAGCCGAAATTACGTTCGAATTAACCTACCACGGAAGTGTTCAGCTTTAAGAAAAACTCGTACATCTCTAAATATAAATCAAGTTTTAATAATCTAAATGAAATTAAAATTTAAAACTGATATAGATTTCTTTTGATATGTACTTGGAGTGTCTGGTAAAAAACTTAAATAGGAATCTATGAATACTTAGCAAGGAAATTTTTAACACTAGAGCACAGTTCTTACGTCTAGGAATATTTTTGACAGTTAAAATATAAATGTGCTTCCAATTAAAATTAATTTGCAATTAAACTATTAATAGCTGATAAATTTAATGTACGAAAATATTTTTTTAAGAAATCTTTAGTAATACTTGTCTTTTCTTGCTGTAAAATAAATTTTCAAAAGTCGTCTTCGACATAACGTTCAACAAGAACAAGATAGCATTCTAAGATTAAAAATAAACTTTAAAAATAATGAGTTTAAAATGTACTGATTTTCATAAAGAATTTTAAGAATCGTTTTGTCTTGCATTAACATATACGTGTACAAAGTTCCACAAGTCAGAATTAATAACTTACAAAAACATCCACTATCCCTTTAATCTATTTTGCAACATATAAACGAAAGAGGATAAACAACCTGACATTTCACACCAAGAAATTTCTAGTTCGTTGTTCGCATGCGACTTGATGATTGGATAATCTGAAGTGGTCAAAAACCCCATGACTTGCTTAAGCTGTTTCTTTTATTAATTTTTTACTTTGAACCCGGAACTTTTCATGCTAAAATCTCAAAACTGCTACCATTAAATCATGCTGTCTTGTTTACGTCAACTTTTCTAAGTAATAGATATGTTCCCCCCCTTTTTTTCTTTTGATAATTTCGACGGTGCTTATAAAAACTAATGCGCTTCTGTTCTCCTTCGAATGCTTTAGTTTAAAGAGACCTGTCGAGAGAAGTCAAAGAGAAGCTGCCAAAAATCTCTAACATAATTTTAAATTCTCAACTGAAGTTCTCAAAAGTAAACATGTCGTAAACTCGATCAAAAATCTTTTTGGGTAAATTTTAATAGACATATGAAGACATGTCTGGCTATAAAAATCTCATCTCCTGGTTGTAGGAATGTTTTTTGTCAAACAACATGCATCATAAGCAATAATTTCAATAAAATGCGATAATTCTTTCTACAACTTTGGGTTTATACAAATTTTGTTGGATGTACGATCCATACGACCCATAATGACAAAAATACATACTCAAAATTTTCAATTTGCTTATTACTTCCCTGACGTAGTTTCATAACTGGAATTTCAGGTACTTAGTCTGGACGAACATAAAAGATCAATGGAGACTAATTATGACTATCTTAGAAACTTTGATCTCTTGGAAAGCTTTAAATAGCAGCAAAATAAAATGTGATCAAATCAGCCTAACTCAAACGAAAAAAAATGTTTCTAGGAACTAAATTTCACGTTCTTCGATTTTTTTTCTCTTATTTGAACAAATTATCTTTGCTGATTCTCCATTGCAAACAGACATCTAATGTTTTTGGACTGATGGACTATATTATTTCCAAATAAACTTATTTACAATCATTTTACAGAAGTTTAATTTTTTTAAGATGGCTGGATATATTAATAATTTAATAACTTTAAAAAACAACATTTAAACATTTTAGGTAAATCATTTTTAATTACTTAAAAAACCACTGCGACAAATCATTCATAAATTAAAAAAATAAAATTAAAGAAAAATTTTGAACTACCAAAAAAAAAAAGTGTTTTAATGTAAACATATTTCCACGGCTGAAAAAGCGGACAAATTTCATTAAATTTTATTAAATGAACAAACTTCGTACAGCCGGATAACAACGAAATACTAGGACGTTGACATTGAAAATATTCTGCAAGTTTTCATTACCGGCATGCATGTTTGTACCTATTTGAAATCTGTCTAGCGTGGCGATTTTTACTTTTTTTTTTTTGGGGGGGGGGGAGAAAAGGAGACATACTCATTAGATCAGAGCCTACTGCTTAAAGCCAAATGAATGCAGAAATTCATGCCATCTATGGAAACCAATCCAACAGGTTCAGGCACAGAAGCAGAGTCCTACTGGTTAGTTCTGTCAACTTTATGGTGTTTTACCCCATGTTTAAAAGATTTGTTTTGTTTCAGTGGCAACAACGGTTTTGTATTCTACGAAAAATAAATTTTAATTAAAACACGACATTTACAAGTACTTCTGGTAGCGAAAAAGGTGTGCAAAAAAGTGATAGTAACCAAACAATTTTTTTACATATACAGAAGGAAAGATTAGATTTAGTAGACAAATTTAGTATAGAACACTTTATAAAAAAGAAACATTTTAGAATCATTCCCCTCCATGACTACAAACATTTAATTTGAGCATATTTACTGTTATATTTCAAGATTCTACTATGCAACCATAATTACATGAATTCTAAAGAGACGAGATTGACTCATAATGAGGCGAAACACCTTCATGATAAACATCTTTATTCTAAAACCCAACACATTACAACCGGAGACGACATATATCGTCTAATTACAACTGTTGCCATACAATATACTATATTATATACACTACATGACATTTATAAAGCATCAAAGCCGACTCTACGCAGTAGGCTACAAACTACGCCGGCAAAACTGCCTGAACTACAGTGGAAAAAGTACACAATCCACAAAAAATTTTTTTTCTAATAATTGAATGTAGAGAATAAGTGAGAAGGAAAGTAGTTTTTATACTTTGATTAAATTTTTAGCTTTCTAAACTTGATAGGAAATTAGATGCCGCATGCCTAAGACGGCAAAAATGCTACGTCTAGCACTAATGGTATACACCAATTCTAAAAGTTATTTCTTTGCAAAAACATTGTGTTTTCCAAACTGATATAGGGCAATAACACACAGCTATGCCTTGGTAAAAAAATTTTTTAATGGAATATATCCCCCCCCCCTCACACACACTTTTTTTTTTCAAGAATACCACTGCATAATTATAGATAATTAAATATTCTAGAACCGTATCTAAAGTATCAATGTTAAAAATGATTGCTTTAAGTTAAAAATATATATTACAGAAAGATGACTTTTACAAGCATTAATCATACACAAATAGCCCTTTCATTTTTAAAAATTAAAAGCTATACACACAATAAATTTTTAATTTTAATAGCTACTATGAATAAATTTCTGTTTGCAAAAGAATGTGTTTTGATAGAAATATTTATTAACAACTATAACAAGTCACTATCTTTTGCACCGATTAGTTTTACTTTGTCAAATTTCAAATACATAAAAAGGCTAAAACTAAACCATATATTTACTTTTAGTTGAAAAGTCAGTTTGAGATATTACAGCTTTCATTGTACAGACCATTAGAAATATTTATATCACTATAAATAAGCAAAAACTCCAAAAAAGAGATAATACATATGAAAGAACGTGACAGCAAAAAGAATTAAAGCTATCTCAATTAAGTATCCATACAAGTAATCCAAATTTTATACATCTTAAATCTTAACATATTACATAACCTTAAACTAAGAATAATTAATGCAACCTATCAAATATTCATAGTATATTTACTTTCTCTAACGAAAAATTTAAACTAATTAAGAACTTAAAATTCATATATTACATTGTATTATATTAAATTGAATATGTAGTAGAATAAAAACTATAAAGTTTTCTAAAACAAAGTTATTCTACGTGAATTGTCAGGTTAAAAAAACAATTGTATTTATTTCTGGCAAATTAATGTTACAATAACAAGGAATTAGCAGAAATATTCAGAATAAATTTTTGTTCGATTGGCTTTTAATGCATATTAAACTCAAATATAATCAAATTTATTGATTGGTTATAAAGGCATGCTATCTAATTTACAACATAGGAAAGTGATAAAGTTTAATAAGTTCAAAATAACATAGCTATGTATAACCATGTATGAAGTGTTCTAAGCCTTTTATATTTTCTAAAATATGTAAAAAAATACATGGATGAAATGATAGCGAAGTTAGTTTGTTTATTAGTACACAATAACATAAAGAGCACAGTTTCATAAATGCAAATTAAAATAAATCTCATTTGGTTATACTATAATATAACATGTTTCAGCGATAATTTTAACAATATTGAATGGTTGCGATTCATATAAGCATGAGACTAAAATAATAAAATATTGCTCAGGTATGCAAACAAAATTTTCAGATATATAAATATTCCCTTTATACACACATTTTATATAAGATAGCAATGCCTTTTACATTAATTGCCCAGAAAGAAACATTTTGAACTCATGCCATAAAAAATGTGCACAGCTCTAAAGAGATAGTTAACATCAACTTATAACATTTGTTTATTATTATCTTTCACTAATATATCTTTAACATACATAATTTTTAGCATTGATAATTAAATCATTACTTCATTTTAAGTAAATACTTCTTTTAACACATTAAGCTTTCCATTACATATATAAATTATAGCAAGAGATGAATATTAATGATAATGAACTATAAAGTAATACATGAAGAATTCATAATTCTCTTCAATTTACGAAAATTTCTCAATTTCAAAAATGACTGTTTAGGTCTAACAAACTATTAAGTTCTCAAATTCGCGATTCAAATTTTTAATGTTAAATAAACAGTTTTTTTGGGGGAGGGGGGAGGGTTAAGCATACTACCCAAATTAGTAAAATACTGAGAATGTTCCATACCTATGTCACGCAGTATTATTTAATATTACTTAAAATTACGGTTTTAACTTAGGGATTCTAAAACATGGCGAGCTTTTAAATTGTAAACAACAGGACAGCATTTAATTTTCCAAAGCAAAACATATGTGCCATCTAATTAATGCTGTACATCATTCTCCATTTCAAAAATGTATAATTCATTTAATATATATAGTGAAAGCCCAAACGATTATATGTGTATCGACTATCCTCTTTATTACAGAATAAAATGCAATACCACTAATTATAACGACTAAGTACGACATAACTTTTTACGCACATCCACTTGTGACAGAGCTATAGCGATTTCTAACAGGTGTAAAACCCTCAAACAAAAGAAGTCTGATAAAAAATGCTCTACCTTAAAATAAAATGTATGTTTTATGCAAAAAAGAACAATGAAATTACTCACCTCTGATAGGAAAAGGTTTCGTCCCATTGCTAAACTTTTTCCGCGCGGCCATCACAATATGAATGAACTTCTGCCGGTGTTGCCTATTTCGTAAAAATGTTTTCCTAAAACAGCTGTTTCAGGGACTACTGTATTCTGGAGTTTGATGCCAAAACCTAGAATGCTCCAGAATTTATAAATGAATAATACTATTCTGCGATAAACCAATCCTCTTGCGTCAAAAAACGTTCCAATTCAAAGAGTTACGATATTTTACGATTAATACTGATTAGAAGTGCGGAAATGCATCATTCAAGGTTATAGACTCGAGCGTACGCTTTGCCTTGACATTCTTGGCAAACTGTCTTGCTGAATGATGTCTGCTGTTACGCAGTCTTAAAGTGCGTTCTCGTATCACGTGTTAAGCAGCCGCTAAGAAAAAAAAATAGTAAACGGATTTGTATTCATATTGTAAACGGTAGACGTGGACATTTCTACAGTTGTTTTATCAAAGTTTGCCTGTTTCGATTGGCTGTCTATAATTTATGTCTTAGCATACTTTTCATCCTAGATGACTAATTTCACATAAAATTTTTACTGCCCAGTTTAAGCCATTTAAAAAAAGAAGTAAAAACTATTTGATAGCCGGAGATTAAACTAAATTTACACTGTAAACAAAAACAAATATAGATATTTTTAGTATGTAGCTCAAGTGGAAATCCAGAATATAAACAGATGAATGGCATTCTTTTATTTAAAAAAATATAAAGAAGAATCAGATTCTTACTTTAAAAAGACTTTTCCTAAATGTAAGCCCAAGTTATTTGACAGTTTCATTTAAAAATTGCTAGTATACCATAGTAATTATAATGCATGATGCTAAACATATTTAAAAACAGCGTAACTCTTTGTACATGTAATTACCCTACACATTTCGCATGTACTCACATACAATAAAAATTCATTTCAATCAAATAAATTCTTTTATATAATACAATTAAAATAATTTTCACATTTTAATATTTGACAATTTAAAGGCACCATCTTCTATATGTATTCCACACAATAAAACATTGATTAATACGTAAGAGGTGTTATTTAGACAATTATTTTGATATTATAAATTAAGGTCTCATCAATTTACTAAAAATTCTGAAGAATTCGTCTTATAGCATAACCTAATGGTGTCGAAATATTTCAACTCATCACAGATGCAATACTATCTGGTGAGAGTTTGAACTTTCTGGTTGGCTAAAAATTCTTAGATGCCGAAGCTAACTGTAAAATATTAAAAGTGCAACCTTTTAGAATAAATTTGTAATAATGAAATAGGGGGATCAAACGTAAACATGGCAGGATGTCGGTCATTAAATATTTATTAATATTTTAACAAACAACAATTAGTGATATTTAATCTGATGTTCACACCTTTCTTTGAATTACTTAAACCATAGACAAAATATTACGTCTAAAGTGTGTGTGTTTCAATAAAAAATGGTTTTGTCCGTCTATTACGATAAAAATATATGTGTAATCAAAAATTCTTATCTTACTTGGCACTTTCTTCAATGATATAGTTGTTAGATTTAACGGCACCCGAAGGATTTTCATATTTACTTATTCCATGTACTTGGGAGTTTCATTTTGGGTGGGGCTTTAAAACAAAAGTTTTCAAACCCGAATGCTCGATAATCTGAAGTCCAGTAATGCGAACATAGTCACGTTTTTACATTTTCTCCCATTATTTATATTATTGCATATATATTTACAATGATAAATTCTTAGCAAACTTGTAAAATTGATGCAAAAGCACAAAACATGACAGATTTACCTGGGGAATGTTTCCGAAAAAGGACCGCTTTCATAGACCTTGCAAACAGTATATCAATTGCTACCAAACATAGGCAAAATCGAGCAGTAACATCAAAGGACACACATACCCAACTCTTTCATTATACGATAGATGCATTTCCAAGAAAGTTATGCGAAAAAAAGCCGTATAAAAATGCATGCGACATACGGTAAATTTGTCTAATGTTCAATAATTTTAAAAAATCGTGCAAGATGAAAAACTTTAAATATTTTCCCTCCAAAAAATGCAAGAAAAAATAATAATGAAATCCATATTACATATTTATAAAACAAAAATAATTCATTTTTGTAAAAAAAAAAATTTTAATTAATGTACAGTGTAAATTCAGTCTATATATACATATAACATATAAAGATTCAAATAGAAACTAGGAATAAATTTACTAATAAATGTTCATGGCTACTTGATAACAAGCTTGTACGTTTATTACGAATTCCATCAAAAATGCTATCATTAGTAGATACGTTAGACATTTCTAGCACAACTGTGGGCATTGATTCAAATGAAGAATTTCTTTCGTTATTAACGGCCTCTGTTAATAACGAGCATAATTTTTTTTAACTTTATTGAAATTATTTATTGCATCCTACGAACTGAACACTTTAACACAAAATACAATTATACTGAAGAACGAAATGCTATGTTTAGGATCTTTAGATAATGGGTAAACAGGATTATATGTGGGTAGCCCATCAATCCTGAGTTTTTTTCAGTGAATATGAATAGCAGCTAGCAAGAAAACAAACAACTAAACAGAAAAAAAGGATAGATAATGGTGGATCCGTGAGTTCATGACACAAAATAACTAGAGAGTTTAGGAATAGAAAAACAAGATATTTGTGCTGCCAGAGACATCCGTTCACATCTGTGACTCATATGAGAATGCTTGGTTTTATTTTTCAATGAGATCCTGGTCATCGCAAAATGTTGTGTTCATGTTGAAGTACAAAGAAGCAAATAAAAAAGTTATTATAAATTTGGGTATTCCCCTAACTCCAGAACACAAAGTAAACAAGTCATGAAGTAGACTAAGTCACTCATACATATGTAGGTATAAAGAGGCTATCTTCTAATTACACTGTCAAAAGTAGAATAAACATTTTTTATTCATACAAGGAAAAAGCAATTGCGTAAATAAGTATATTAATGAACCGTGTTACTTCAAAATCATTCAAAAAAAAAAAAAAAAAAAAAAAAAAAAAAAGAGAGAGAGAGAGAGAGAGAGAGAGAGAGAGAGAAAGAGTTGGGTGTAGTTGTCAGTTTAAATTTATATTTATTCAAATTCAGTTCAGATTAGACATACAGTAAAAAGAGGTAGAACAGTTGTACAGGGCTTTTCAAATAATTTCCTGGAGAGAGTCTAACAGTACAGATTCTAGGTTTACTATATCTGCCATGGGGTACTTCTAAGATGAGACTCCACTTTCAGAATATCTTTGTGCAACAACTTTATCTTTGTTCTCTTGTATTATCATATTTTCCTTTAACCTAAACCATACTGGATATATCACAGTAGAACCCTAAAAGGCAAATTTCAGTTCTAGAATTTCAATTTCTCTAATCCTTCTAGCATTGGTTAGTTAAACTATTTTGATTATATTTCTTAGTTAAAATAGACTTCGTTGATGGTGACTGCACAAACGGTCCAGGAATAGATAATAAACGCCTTCCAATTAAGAAATATCCGTGTGTAATCAATAATTGGGAGTTTAAAAATGCTTCTTTTTCATTTTGTGTTTTACATCGGTATCTGCAGTATCTGATGACTTTCCACATTTTTCTTCATCTTCAGCAGTTTTTTTCTACAGGAAGGGTTTTATTCTCTTTCTTGGCTTTGGTGGTTTCAATGCTAAAATCAGCTTCAGGTTTTACATCTTCGGTTTCTTTCTCTTTTGCTTCCTTAATAGTTTCCTTAAACAGATGTCGCATTTCATATTTCTTGCCATGACTGTAGATACTTCAAACTGCTCGACAACCTTCTTTTCATAGTGATGTATTTTTTTTTACATTTTGAATTCTTAGAGCTCCTAACTCCCAAATTGTTCGCAATATTACATTACTCTCTTCATTCACACTGGCGTCTTCAGTTTTTATTGCAAAATTCATATGGTTAGAGATTGTTAATATATAACACTGTTTTGTGTTCCCACAATATAGCCAAATATAGTCGTCCATACTACTAATGTTCCTTATAATATGCATACCATTCCATTAACTATTTTTCGATGATAGTCTGATCCAATTAAAATTGAAACATGCTAATTCCTATCATTAAAACTGTAACAGCAGTAAATTTTTTTTCATAATATAAAGCATTGATGGTAGCACTAATGTACTTTCTGAATCTCTAATGCTGTAACTTTTATGTTATAACGCAAGAAAGAATCATTGAAGCAAGAAAGCTCTACTTTATTTCGTTTTTCTTTTTTTTTATCATGGGTTCAGAAGAACCGAAAGCCTCAAATTTTGATTACTCTTGACTTACCTTTCAATTTCATTTGTTTGAGAACCCGCTCAATAATAGATTTATGACTAATGTTACCCACTAACGCATGTAAATTTCTGTTATTATTTTCACTTAACACCAACAGTTAATGTTCGTAAATAAACGTTATCTTTTATTCTGCTTTGGCTTACAAAGGCTACAGCAGTAAGTTTACTACGGAACTCTTCAAGAATTAAAAGGTTGTTTCCCTTCATACAAACTGCAATGAATCTTAGAGTAACTGTTTATGAAAGTATGGTTTAAATAGCATCGCACTCATAAATACTATAAGAATCCCCGTTAGACAAAAAATTAACTGGTAGCATTCTTTCCCCATACGCGAACTTCATCCAAACTCTGAGCTGTAGGATTCCATTTCAATTTAATCCTCGGGTGCCCTCATTTGAATTGCGAAATATATATGTTCTTTCCTTATTCCCAATCTCACTTTTACAAAATTTATAACATTTAAATTTATTGTTGCGTACATCTCTCATGAGTTAAGGGATTCAATGCACTTTGGATGCAACGAGACAAGAAGAAATACCAATTGGCAACAAGCTCACAGGTAAGTCAACAAAGAACATTACAGAACAATATAGTTCAGATCAGGTAGCGTAAAATAATCCAGTACTATCAGCGTCAATTCAATACACAGCTCACACAAAACTGATCTCTTTCAAAAATGGGTGTTCCCTCCAATTTTTGGCAATTTTTAAGTGGCGTCAACCGCACCAAAACACTAATACACAGAGAGCGCTCAGACATAAGTCTGCTAACAGAATGCCCAGAGCAAGGTTTTGGTTTTGGTTTCTTCGGAATACCTAGCGGTGTAAATTTCACTACTTTAACTTTTTGCAGCAACAATACACAGTAGCCAAACATAGAATATACAACGATCGCAGCAACTTTGGAATCAAAAGATCGGAAAGTCTGCTAGGTTTTTATTAGTTCTCGTATCAAAACTATAAGTAAACAACGCGCTATCTAGTTAGAAAGTTAATTATATTGTCCCATTCCCACAGGAGATGAACCCAGCCACATTTATAAGCCCACAAATAGTTTCGAGTTATTTTACGGACTTTGAAGGTTCTAGAAGTATTTGGTTATTCCAAATATGTCACTAAAACTACTAAGTCACCTAATACGACTTAGTAGTATACGACCAAAAGTATTGTTGCTAAAAGCCTCTCCAGCAAGCCAAAATAGACATACTTACAAATTCGTAACACTGCTACATTCCAACACTACTTCACCGAAAATTAGTTTTATTGATTTCGAAAATAAAAGACTATCGTAGCTGTTCAATTCAAAACTTGTTGATTCCAGTGAACGAACGTGAACAAAATAAACATCACAACAACTATCCCAATTTACTTAATTAAGAATGCTTTTACTAGATTCAGATTTAAGGCCGGTCTCACCAAAGTCGTTTAACAGCTAACCACGATTACTCTCTGTTTAAACGGAGAATTGCGTCCCACCACTGGTTGGCGCAATGAATTAATCGTGGTAAGCCGTTAAACGACTTTAAGACCGGCTTTAAATCTGAATCTAGTAATAATTAAATATTTTTCCCGAATCAGTCATTTAACTAATCAAACGCAGTATCATTCATTTTCAGTTACACTTAAACCTTGAATTAACATTAACGCCGAACCTTTCAAAAATGTTTATAGATAATTAAATTTATCAAATTCGTTCAAATTAGCATTTGTATAAATAAAACTCTCTGCCCAAAATTTCTAAAAATTTTCAGAAGTGCCATCTAAAATGTAATTTTTTAATTTTGGTTCACTTCTTTATCATACATATTGATTTTTCTCCTAAATTCCGCGAAACAGTATTATTTTACATTCCATCTAAGTTCTGAAATATTTATTAATTTTAAATTTATATCTCAACACTTTATCTTTTATTTCCTTATTTTAAAGTAGTTTTTTTTTCAATTTGCCTAAATTCCTTCAGACATTTTCGATTTCCAAATTTAATTGGAGTAATTGCTCCGATTTCTCGTTATGTTGTTCCAAAAGTTTAAAATATAATCTATAACTTAGAATCAAAATATTGAAATTTCTTTTTCTGTATAACCCTCTAATTTTTTGTCTATTTCTCTTCAATTTATTTAGAGTTATATTCAAATAATTCTTTTTTGTTTTTCATTTTTAGAACTACCGTACGTATCAATACGTTTACAAATCAAAAGCAAATGCTCATATAACATTAATAATATAACTTAATCATGCATTATCAAACCATTAAAGGAATAAAATTACCATAGTGGCAGATACTCCTGGGTTTCGGTACTATATAATAAATTTAGAACAATTCGGAAGTAAATAGTTACATACATGAGTAGGCTTCAAACAAGAGACTATCTTGCTTCTATCAAGCGAACAAAAATTATTCATATTTTCAATAGATGTATTTACAGAACTTACTCTAAAAAATAAAATTTAAATTTAAAAAATGCTCTGAAATATATTTGTACCGATGTACTTTCCCGCGATGGTCAGTACGTGTATACACAGCCCTGGACTAAATTTCGAAGAAGAATTTAGGTGCAGCTGTTGACTTCGAGTTTTAGTGGGGACCCCTGGGAGCAGTTATAACTCACGGAGTGGCACAAGTGTAACGGTCAAGCCCAGGCAGGAATGTAGTCATGAGATAGGGGGGCAGGGGCTAAGCAATAATGTCAACTTTCACCAAAAGTGGCCATTTTAATGAGTCCACCAGCACACCCGAAGCGGGTGGAGATGGGGGAAAATTTCACCGACAAGTGATTGGGACAAAGAAAAAAGGGGCGTTGAGCCGAGGTGTAAAGGTGTGGAAAGAAAGTGGAAAAAAGGACTCGATGTCGGGATTCAAGAGTTGCTGGACATCGAGATCCCGTGAGCAAGCCAGAGAGCTCGGCCAGCAATCGATTTCCAAGCCCGCATGCGTATGATCAGCACACTCGCACCGACGTCCAGTCTGTTGATAGCCCTAGCCTGCTCCCCTGTAATTAGTGGAGGTAAACTTAATAATATTCATAATTATTATCTGGGTCTCATAATATTTTGAGGAGGAATATTATTTTAAGAGTATTGATGAATAGCAAAATCAAATAATTGTAGGTCATGTTAAAAATTAATCAGGTGATGTATTAATTTATAAATATTGTACATAATAAATGTTTTAGTTAAATATTAGATATTTTCCTTTAATTCCATACCGTATATTTTACTGTGTGTCGACGCGGACCAATTACACAAACAAAAAACGTAGACAATAACATTTGTCTTTAAACTTATTTTAATAATCATAATGCCAGCAGCAACGTGCGGCCATCACTCACAAATAGTTCTCCTTCTTGAACTAAACTACAAAAAGTGTTGCCACAAAAATGCAACTAAATTATACTACAAAAATAAAACATAGCACGCGGAGCATAAAACATAACAGTACAAAATGTAACACATTGAGTTCGAGGATAAACAACAAAACAAAATACAAAACATTAATAAATGATTCAAACACTGTGTTTCCCCTTTGAGAACAAACACTGGTGTTTGTGTTATAAGTACATTACAACAATATTTATGATATTCAACCATACAGTTTTAATGAGCAAGCAATTGAAATCCACCCCACACGCACACAGACACGTACATACGAGTGAAGCATTTTACAAACACACTAAAAAATGAGTAATTTCAGAACTAAAAGACACAATTTGCCTGCAATATAAGAAGGAAACTTGGGTGAAATCTTAGGTGGAAATATTAATGAGTTTCGTTTCGATGTTTCGAAGTCCTAGATTTCTGCACCCAAGATAGAGAAATTGTGTCGGAGATAAGCTCGAAGATACACTTTGAAAAATAACTGGATAAGATCCGATATCAAAACTCAAACCGGCCGAAAATACCGCAAAAATCCAAAATTCTCAACAATTTTCCGAGTCAGCTCAGTTCTCCTTTTTCATATCCTGCACCAATCACTCCTTCACAAAATTGCACACGACTGATAATAAATATAAATAATTTCATGTTCTGAAAGAAGTTCAATGAAAAAAAAAGTGAATGTTTACTTAAAAACAGCTACTTTGAAGCCTTATAATACTTTTTCTTGTTTATTAGAAACCTCTCACTCTTCAGTACATCCAAAGCATTTTATCCTTTTGATAGTTCTCGGAATATTTTGTATCCCAACTTTCATTGCATCTCAAGCATCCAAATATTCAACTACCTATCCTTGCTTCAAAAAGGTATCAGAAAAGGGTGATACACGTAATTAGAAAAAGTGAATACAGACTATAAAAACATAACATCAAAACTCATTGAAAATTCGAGTAAAAATTAAAGTATGAGTAAAACTTTAAAAATTCGAGGGGCAAAGCTACAAATTTGCCTCTCCCAAATTACGCCTATATCCATGTACACTTTAGAAATTGAACCAAGCTTCTATTATATTTTTAGGTAAGACATAAAATGTTTTCTATTGCATTTTATTCTACCAATAAATAAAATTTGTATTTTTTAAAAACAAATTGTTGTCAAATGGGAAAAATGGGGAAGTGGCCGTGGTATATTTTTAACTCATTTAAAAAAAAGTTCAGTAAGATAACTTAGTATTTAATATTTTTTTTTAAAATCTGAATAAAATCTAAAATGAATCACGCTAAAATCATTGATTCATCGATATGTTTTAAAAAAGACAATATTTTAATGTGGTTTTATTTTGCATAAAAAAATATACTAAAAGTTAGTGTAAGCTATTAATGTTCCCATAAGTTTAAAAATGAAGACTGTACTATTTTTGTTTATTGTATACTAACAGCTCTTAAATATTGTATATAGAACAAGATCATGGTCAAAGTAATTGGTTTTTACGGAGTACCTAGCAGTGATAAAAAGCACTACTTCAACCTCCGAACGAAAAAAGATCAAAAACATAATTTATTGAGTCAAGAAAAACAGGATGCCAAACGGGAATTTAGTACGCTTACAGCAGTTTCCGAAGAAACGAAAGAAAAAAGCTGTAAGGTGAGGAAATCGTTCACATAACAATGCATATTCGAAAGACAGCGTGTTGAATGATTAAAAGTAATCATTCTGTACCTTGTATATAGAACATGACTACCATGAACATGCCTGTAGATGATGTACTTGCGATTTACCCACTACCACCGGGATATGCCTGGATGTCCAGGCATGACCATCTGACCTTACGGCTTAATGGGCCTAAATGTCTGTAAATGAGAAAACCCAAGTTGCCACAATAATGACCGATGAAGATGATTACAGAGCTGTATCTTATTCTATCGAAGAAAGCGGAAAATCATCTAATCAAGATGAAGCCGAAGCTGAAAACTTGGTTGAGAATCCTCCAGGTACTGAAATGAAAGAGGCTCTTCGTGTCTTGAGGCTCAGGATACAATACAAAAATCCTAATGGAGATTTTCACGAACGGGTATAAAAAGTATAAACATTTTAATGCTAATTTGTTGGGGAACACACACATAAAAAACCCAGACAACCTTGAAAGAATTATTTTAATTGATCTATTTTAAAGATATGTTTAAAATACCATTGCAATAAATCCCCGTCTTTTGAATTTGTAGTTAAAGAAATAAATGTTACGTAGTAATAAATTAAAATTTTGTGCTTCCTAATAATTTTTGTTTATTGTTAATAAACGTGTACTGATGTACTTTCCCACAATGGACAATACGTGCACACACAACTGTGGACTAGATTTCCAAGAAGAATATAGAAGCAGTTGTGGACTTCGAGTTCTAATAGGGGACCCTTGTGGAGGAGTTATAGCTAATGGAATAGCAGAACTGTAGCGGCCAAGTCCAGGCAGGAATGAAGTGGTGAGACATGGGGGCAGTGGCTAGGCAATAATGTCAATTTTCACTTAAGTGGGCATTTTAATGAGCCCACCTGCACACCCAAAGGGGATGCAGATGTGGGAAAATTTCCACTAACAAATGGTTGGAAAAGAGAAAAAAAGGGGCTTCGAACGGAGGTGTTAAAGTTGTTTAAAAAAAGTTGGGAGGTCAGGAGTCAAGAGTTGGTGGTTGCATCCAGAGCTCGTGAGCAAGCAAGAGAGCCTGAGACAGCAAACTGAGATATTGCCCAATCCCTCAGCCCAGAGTGGGAGAGAAGCAAATGGCGACCTTTACGCCGCACCGAGGTTTATCCTGCCTAGAGCCCTGTCTGGACACTCTGCTCCCTTAGAATGCCCGGAAATAAACCGATTTAACATATTCTTGATTGTGACTTGGGCGTCAGATAATTACTCCAATATTTTGATTAAGGAATACCATTTAAATAAAAGAAAGAAAATTGTAATGAATTTTTTTTTATTGATGAATATCGAAGTAACGAATGTCATATATTAATCAAGAAAAATATCTGTAAATAAATAATATATATAATAAATATTTTAGTTAAAATATAAGGCATTTACTTTTAATTTTGTGGAGTATATTTTACTGTTTCCCCTTGGAATAAAGAAAGCACTGGTGAGTGTTGTAAGTACTTCACAACAAAACGAAAGAATAAAAATTGCACCACACAAAAGAAAGTAATAAAATACTAAATATAAAAGTATCACACAGTGGCGTACACATACCTCTTTTATGAAGGGAGGAGATAGAAATTTATTTGCGTGACGACCCTCGTTGTTTTGTCAAATCATAATATAATACAAGTGTGTATTATATTATAATTTGACAAAAATGTAATAGAAGTGTCAAAATAAAATACAAATGTATAAGTTGTGGCGAAACCTCTTATATTAAATAATCTTATAATGTATAGACTATTTTTTTCAGTCTATTGGTCCGTGTATATGAAAGATTTTGAATACTCAAACCTTTCTTGTGTAAATTTTCAATTTAGAAGAAATTTGAAAGATGAAAGTGTAGTGTTTTAGGGGCCTTAATATAAGATGCAGATGTTCACGAAAACATATTTATTCACAAATCACAAATCACGTTATATGTACATTTTTAAGCTTGAAGTTATTGTTCTGATGTTCTTAACCCAAAAACAGAATTCTCTCTATCTGGTGTTGCCAGATTCCAATTGATACAGAGTTCTTTTATTCTGGCTGTTGCCAGATACATTACATCTTTTCCCCCCTTAAAATTAAATTTGTTAAACAGATAATACACATTCAAATATTTAAAACACAACAAATTAACATTAAATAGTCAATAGTTAAATTCCTCATGGAAACGTTTAGGTTCATGTCTAATTCGACTGGAACGTCGAAGAAAAGTTCCTTGTTCGGGAGTAGTGACTTCTGGTAAATGGATATCTGTACCGTCTAACTCTGGTAATTGGAAATCTGAAACAGTCTCTGGCGTAGCTTTTTCATCGGATTTATCTACAGATGTTGGTGATTGTTGACAATGTTCAATGTGTTCTTGTTCTCGTTTCCGTAAATGATCAGCATGTACATGCATACCTTGCTGTGTTCTATAAGATAAAGGACCTGTTTTATCCTTTATTGTTCCTGGTTTCCACGTTTGGTCAATTCCTCGTTTAATCCACACATTGTCTCCAATTTCAAAGTCTCTGTGTCTAGAAAATCTATCATGATAAAATTTTGATTTTAAGCTTTCCACGTCGTTTATATGGTCAGGTTTCAACCGATCAAATAAAGTTGAAAGTTCTCTGTTGAGAAATAGCTTCGCTGGTGTGCAACCCGTTGCTCGATGTATGGTTGTTCGATAAGTAAATAAAAAAACTTGTAGCTGATGCTCTTGATCGGAAAACTGATTAGATGTTTTCTTGAAGCGGGTTTTAAATGTGCGTATGACACGCTCTGCTAGTCCGTTACTTCTGGAATGATAAGGAGTAGATCGAATATGTTTTACACCATTCATCTCGCAAAATTCTCGAAATTCGGTGGAAGTAAATTGTGGACCATTGTCAGACACAATTATCCGACATATTCCATAAGAACTAAATAATTTTCTGAAACACTTTATGATATCTAATGATGTAACATTTTTAAGTTTAAAGACTTCCAGCCAACGTGAATGAGAATCGATGATGAAGAGCCAATTTTCACCATGAAGTTGAGCTAAATCAATGTGAACTCTATCCCAAGGTTTACCAGTGTTGTTCCATAACAATAATGGAGACTCAGCAATTTTTGGATGATGTTCATTGCAATCATTACAATATCTGACTGTTTGTTCGATGTCTCTATCGATGGCAGGCCACCATACTGACATTCTGGCAACAGATTTCATTGCAACTATGCCAGTATGTGATTCGTGGAGTTTATCAATCACTAAATATCTTAATTTCTCCGGAATCACTAAACGATTGTTCAGCAGCAAAATTCTTTGTTCATAAGTAAGCTCATTTCTTTTCTCAAAAAAAGGAATAAGTGCTTCGTCAATATTTTGTTTTGAGGGCCAGCCTTTCTCAATGTATAGAATTACCTTTGATAGGACGGAATCCTTTTCCGTAAATCTACGTAATGTGCGACGTGTTAACGTAAGTTCATGTATTGTGTGATTGGCAATGCTGTAAACAAATGAAGAATCTTCAAATTTACTTACTTTCTTATCTGGTAACGGCAAACGTGACAAGGCATCTGGAACCACCATTTGTTGGCCAGGACGATGCTCTATTTCGTAATCGAAAGCACCTAGAGTTATAGCCCATCTTGTTAACCTTGAGGCTGCTAAACTTGGAACTTCTTTGTGTTGATTTAATATACGCTCTAATGGTTTATGATCACTCTGAATAATGAAATGGTGTCCAATGAGGTATTTATAGAACTTTTGTAACCCAAACATAATTGCTAGGGCCTCACGATCTATATTTGAATAATTGCGTTCAGCAGGTGTTAAAGTTCTAGAAGCAGCAGCAATAAGCTTCAGTTCCCCCTCTATGCGATGTTGTATAACTGCACCAAGTCCTCGAATTGATGAATCACAAGCTAAAATTATTGGTTGTTTTGGATCAAAATGTACCAGTATGGCTGGAGATGAAATACTTTCCCTAATTTTTTTCGAATGTATTTTGATGACGTTCAGTCCATTCCCAAGAAGAATTTTTTGTTAATAGTTCGTGTAAGGGTGTGCACAGTATTTGTAAATTCTTCACAAAGCGGCTATAATAATTCACAGATCCTAAAAATGATCGGAGTTCTGAAACATTATTTGGAGGTGGTTGTTCTCTCAAAGCGCGTATTCGTTCAATGTCTGGCGAAATGCCTGTTTTGTTAATCACATGTCCAAGAAATTTAATTTCTTCTTTGAACAACTGTATTTTTGACATTTGTGTTTTTAAACCGACCTTACGAAAAATTTCAAATACCTGTCGAAGTCGTTGAGCATGTTCTTGTATATTTCGACCTCCGACTGCAATGTCATCTTGAAACCATGTAACACCTTCGATTCCAATAAGAAACTGGTCCATCAATTTTTGAAATATTATGGGTGCTGCTGATATGCCAAAAGGCATTCGACAAAAGCGATAATATCCTCTATGTGTAGCAATTACTAAATATTTCCGAGATTCTTCACTAACTTTAACTTGCAAAAATGCATCCTTTAAATCAATTACACTAAAAATTGTGCAACCATTTAATTTAGAAACAATGTCTTCGAATGTTGGATACGGATATTGTTCTGTTATCATATGTTTGTTTATCGTGGATTTAAAATCGCCACATAATCTAATTTGACCATTTTTCTTTGTTACGTAAACAACTGGTGACGCCCATTGTACGGTTTGCTCGTTAATATTAACACTTTCTAAAGTGCCATTTTCTATCAAACGATCAATTTCTTTATCGGCAGCAGGCTTAAGCGCATATGGAACAGATCGAGCCTTACAGATTACTGGTTTTGCGTTATCATGTAATCTGATGACCGCCTCAAAACTTCGAACTGTACCTATTTTAGTTTGATCAAATATATCAGCATAATCTTCAAGAAGTTGTGATTCAAGTGTTCGAACATTTTTATCAATATATTTTACCTCAAATTTTGGTTCTAAATGGAATACTTCCATCAAATCCTTGCCTAATATAGGTACACTGTTACCTGGTACTACTGTTAGTAAACAATCTTCCGATTTCGATCCGATTTTGATTTTCACTTTAATGTCTCCCAGTGTTGCAATCGGTTTATCAGGATACGCAATTAGTTGTTTAGATTTTAAAAGTTTCGGTTTCCCAATTATTCTATAAAAACTTTCAGGTATTATAGATTTCCCTGATCCAGTATCGTATTGAAAATCAATTTCTTTCTTGTTAATTACAGCTCTAACCTGATATTTATTATCATTGCTTATGTGAAAAATATGATGAACGAATTCTGCATTCCCAGATCGTACACATACTTTTTCAAAATGTCCTTTAGTATGACAACTGCGGCAAGTGGCTAATTCAGCTCTACATTTCTCCCCTTTCGAATGTTTACTTTTCCCACATCGAATGCAGACAGTTCGTTTATCTATTCGGAATTTATTACGTTCCATCTCGCTATGAACTTTTGGTTTGGTTTTGAAAACGGTGGGTTTGGCGCCGGCGTTGAAATTGTTTTTCTTTACATTCTGAGTTGGCGTATTTATTTTATTCACACTTGTAACGGGGTTTTTATGATCGGAATGTATAACAGATTCAATAGTTTCTCGATTGATATACGCAGATTCATAATTTAAAGCCGACTTCTCAATCTGATTAAAAGTTGCTGTTTCATCAGAGTGCTCACGAAACAAATGTTCTTGTATTCGGGAATCATTGATACCCAGTATTAATTGATCTCTTAAACGTTCATCTAAAGAATTCTTAAATTTACAGTTTACAGCAAGAGTTCGTAAAGCAGCAATAAATTCAGCTATTGATTCACCGTTACGGCGAAAACGTTGGGAAAATTTTGTTCTTTCGACATGGATGTTTGTTGCCGGTTTAAAATGCTGTTCCAAAAAATCTTTGATTTCAGAATAAGTTTTTTCGTCAGGAGAAATAGGATCAAAATTATCATTTACTAGTTTAAATAAACAAGGTCCCATACAACGTAAAATTAAATCTCGTTTATCTGCATCTTCAGTGATACGAAAAACTCTTATTTCAAGTTCAAAACGTCTAAAATAATATCGTATATCATCCTTACCTGGGCAAAATTCGTTGAAAGTAAACTTCGATAAATCAATCGCTCTAGTTTCCGTTGACATGATGCTTTACTTCTGTTCTTTTTTTATCCTCGTCGCCAAAATGTAGTGTTTTAGGGGCCTTAATATAAGATGCAGATGTTCACGAAAACATATTTATTCACAAATCACAAATCACGTTATATGTACATTTTTTTAAGCTTGAAGTTATTGTTCTGATGTTCTTAACCCCAAAACAGAATTCTCTCTCTCTGGTGTTGCCAGATACATTACAGCAACCACACCATAAAATCATTGCATTACATTGTATTGCCCTTTAGTATATTATTTTACTCAACAATATATTGCCTATGAAATACATACCTAGGCAAACAGTAATAACAAAGTTTGAACTAGATATAAATTGAAACTGCTTTGCGGTATTTTTACATAAATTTCATATCAAAAAAGCAGATCCCATAATCAGTTTCAATATTGTTGTAGAGGTATATTGAAGCGGAACAAAACTAATTGTCAACATGAGCTTTTCATCAAAACGTTTTTATTAAAAGACTAATAAGTAAATAAAGAGTAAAATGTAAAGCATAAAGACATCAGAGTGTTGCTAACACTTGCAGCTTGCAAGTGACTAACAGTCTGGCAAAAAGTTCTTTTAATCAAGCACGATGATTCCAAAGCCGAGAGGGAAGTGATTTCCCCCCTCGACTGAGCTGTGCCTCTCACCTTATATACTGCCCCATGCTCGTGCATGCAGCATCGAGGGAAATTTGCATTCCATGTCAATCTGCATTTGACGGGAGCTTCTTCGATTCGATCAGAACGCCACATTGTAAAAGCAGAGCCTTCAAAAAATTCTGTATGGCAAATGTGGCACCTTCACAAAATTTGGTGTAATAAAAGTTGTCCCTTCACAAAATTCTGTGTTGTAAAATTGGTCTTGTGAAAATGGCCTTTTTGTAACTTGAAAAGAAAAATTATAAGAAAAAAATGTTCCAATTTATTATTTTTGCAATTCACTAAATATGCACATCGGAGGTACATATTAATATGTTGTCAGTATTAGATGTCCCCACTGGTTTTTCTTTTTAAATTATATGTTCAATTTTATCCTTCTCAATTCCATTCATTCATCTAATTAAAAGTAAAGAGTGTTTTAGTGTTTTGTTCTATATATATATTATACAATTTGCTTTTATATATCTTTGGAGATTTCAAATAGAATTGTGATAACTAAAAAGGGTCTTTTTCACGTGACATGATTCATTATTTATACGTTCACAAAAATAAAAAAGAATTTCACAATTTTTTTTTTTTCACAAAAATAAAGAAAATTTATAAATTTTATTTTTCACAACATAAAGACCTAAAATAAAAACTAGATAAACCCTAGATAATGTGAATATTTAGTATCTCAGTCTGAATGTAAATAAACAGGTTGGTGACCAAGTGACATCATATTTAAAAATTTTGAATGATGTTCAAATTATATTGTTACAATCTTCAAAGCTGGGTTCAAAATTGAATGGACTTTAAGTAAGACAGCACGAAAACAATAATTTATTGGCAATCAGTTAGAAAATACAATGTCAGAAAGGCATCAAGGTTAAAGCATTGCAAATTCGTGCCAAGCTTACAAAATCTTCACAAATCAACTCGAGCACAATGCTGTGGGCTTCCATAGCTCTTTCTGCATAAAACAGAATGGAAGCAGTGGTAAAACACAACACACCATGCGTACTCTGTAAACCAAGAAATCTACTTAACGATCATGACTCGTTTTTGGGACTCAGTCTGCCTTATATAGGCCTGAAGAAACTGGCCGAACATTCCAGATTATACCAGAAACTGGAACTGGAAGTTGTAAAGTATCGCCATACTTGGCAACATTTGGCGATGAACTTGGCAACAAAAAAATTGCTAAAACTTTTGCCAACGAGCTGGTATTTCACCAATTTGGCGAGATACCCATAGAGTCCCAAGTTAAATTTAAGGTTTGCTACCAAATTCATAACAATATCTTTCAAACTATGTGGTAGAAGTTCTATTCCATATTACTTTTAAAATCCATATACTAGCTAGAAATAGTACTCCATGCATTTATATAGTAGTTTTTTCTTACAAGTTTAATAGTTTAACTTTCTTAAAATAATATTTAAGGCTTATCATAACATGCATATGCCATGTTTATTATACAGTTTTGATATAATTTTACTACATATAATATTTAATATATATTGTAGCTCATTCTAAGTGAGCATATGTAAGACAGGAGACAAGATATTTGAAATGTTCTCCAACCTCCCAAATATATTTTATTATTAATGGTTTTGACCCCATCACATTTTAGAACTTGACTTATGATTAAAATGATTCCATAGTAAACTTACAACTTGCTTAGTCACGGAATAACAGAAAGGTTGTAGTTGTATGAAAGTTAACTTTTATTTGTTAGTTACTAAAGTTGGTCAGTACTTAAAAAATCTGTTGGTATTTTTCCACTTTTGGTTTGTAAAATCAGTATTTTTAAGTCTTTGCCTAGCTTTCACCCCTGTATTTACTTCCCATTAACATTTAGACAAAATTTTAATAAATTTAATATATACTGCTTATTTAGTAAAAGCTATTAATTATGATTAAAATGAAAAAAATTTATAAAATCTAATATTACATTTGATCCAAGAGGCTGGGCAAATGGTAGGGTGCTGCTGTTTGGTACCAGAGTTAGTGGGTTCGAATCTTGTTGCAGGCATGGATATTTATAGTTGTTTAGAATTTGCTTTAAGCGAGGGGTGGCCAAATACTTGTAAGTGCGGGTCAAAATGAAATTTTCAAAATGTCTCCCAGGCCAGAGGACTATACTGTGTACACTGTGCACACACGAATGTTTTGGGTGGAGTTTTTTCCCTGCCGAAGAAATTTTTTGACAGAAGCACTATAAGTATCATTTTAAAGCATTTGGACAGAAAATTTGACAGTTAATAAAAGATAATAGTAATAATAAATTGTCTTACTTAGGTGTATATGCAAACAATTTGTGCCCAGTAAAATATGTCACGTAATTTTTAAAGAAATAGGATCCATTATATTAAATTAAGGGTCATTAAATAAATCAGTTAATGAAAGATTTTATTTTGATATTTATTTATATCTTAACGATACAAATTATATTATTTTGATTGTAATTATTACATTTTTATATTTATATTACATTTTGTAAATATAATAGTAAATAGAATTATAAAAAGAAAAGACAAACATCAAACGTTAAAATAGAATAGTTTTGGTTAATGCAAAACTTGAAATCTGGAATGTTCATTTGATATTATTTCTTCAAAATTTTATCCAAATCACTTGTAGCAATCCTTAATACCGAGTGTAGGTTTTCGTCAGTAATTTGTGATCAATATTTATTTTTTGTGTAAATCATTAACGAAAAAGTTTTTTCACAAATATATGTAGTACGCTATGCATACAAATACTGTTCATTTCAACAAAATCGCATATAAGAGAATAAAAAAATTGCATGCCAGATAAAGTAAGCAAAAGGGCGGGATCTGGCCCACGAGCTGGCTTTTGCCCACCTCTTCTTTAAGCAATAAATCCAGGTCTCATTAACCCTTATTTAGCAAAACAGTAGACTGTAGTGCTCCAAACCAAACTTAAACCATAAAGGCTTTTACTAATATCAAATATAAAGACCAGTTATTAATATAATATATAAAGTTTTTAATAAATTTATGTAAAGATTTTTTTTCTTTTTTAAAATATTTTCTAGGGGCCTAAGTGCTTATGCACAGACTATGTATATAATGAAGCTGTATGGTCTTCTCCATTTTTCAAAAGTAAAGGTTGAGATTTTAAAAGTCACTCACCATGTTGAAGATGGAAGCATTAGAGTTAGATGGCGTGTGAATGGATTACCTCGGCATAAACTTTTCATCATGTTGTGGAAATACAAAAGGATACATTCATTACCCAAAGAAGGCACTGAGTAAGTAGTATTTTGCTAAACTTTATTGTATATGGTTTCTTTTGAACTGAGCACTATGTAATTTTTTGCGTATTCAAATATATAATCTATTAACAATAGAACTACCCTAACCATCATTTTAATGGTTTTCAAATTTCATATAATTTATGTATTGTTCTAGAATTTTATGACATGACTTTTAACGAAATACAAGAATAGTTAAATATTCCTGTTCCATTTCCGCTTATCCACGTTAATTTCCATAATCACAGACATGCATGATCCTATTGCCAAATAAAATTTGTTCACCAAGGAAACTCAAAACAAGAAAGCTTAATGGGTGGGTAAATGTATATTATTCCGATTTTTTTCTTAAATTGTAGATTAAAATTTTATTAATATAATAATAATTATTTTTTAATAAAAATTAGTTAATATTTTTGCACAAAATATAAGTTTATCTCTAGGGATATTGTATATAAACATTATAGGGTTATATTTGGCTATTATTCATGGTCACTTGGATAATACCAAAGTACCCTGAATTCAAATTGGAAACATTTTGATTGAAAAATTGCTATATGATTAAACTTAGGTATCTAGATACAACAATTTATTTTTATGTGAGTTTATTAACACTTATAAAGTAAGTTTATAGTTTTTTTATGATAAAATTCCTGTAATTTCTCTAAAAGCATATGTTTTATTTGTATGTACATCAGAAGTTTTATTGATACATACTTTTAACGAAAGCTTTTTAAAGTCATGGAAAATGATCTGCTAAATCAGGGAAAGTCATGAAAAGTCATGGATTTGAAAAATTTTATTTTGGCAGTTACTCTGGACATGCCAACTACTCTGAATTCTTCGGAGCAGCTCCGGAGAAATGAGAAAATTTGATAACTCCGGAAACTCCTCAGATTGCTCCAGAAAATAACAAAATTTTTGAACGGCTAAAAGATTGCAATTCAGCAATTAAATACAAAGTTTGGGAAAAAATAATGCTGAATATTACTCTTTGCACACAGTAATGCTGAATGTTAAAAGTTTTCTGTGCTGTGCAAGAAACAAACAAACTGAATTTAGGTCAAATTTGAGTAGACAAACTCTAGAATACCTGGTGGTAGGAAAATGGAAATATTTTCATCATGGTCAATGTTGCTATAAGAAACACCATTCTGAAAAATAAGTTGTTAAAGCTAAGAAAGCTACTCATAAATTTTTAAATGCATAAATTTTAATTTACCTTTCATTATTTACTACTGTGTAAATATTTTAAATTTAATTTTAATTCAGAAACCAATAAAATATGTAGTTATATATAATCTGTAATTAGCATGTTTCAAACCTCGCTGTTGCTCCTGACACAAGTGCCTGAATGTTCGCATGTCAGTAATCAGTATGACCTATATTTACTTATACCAAGACCTGGCAAAATAATAGCTTTTGGCAATTTCAAAGTTAAATGATCCAGTGTTCAGCAGCCATTATAACGGGATCTATTTTGCTTCAGTTATGATTCAGTTTAGAACAGAACAGTCTAACTGGTAAATGTAATTAGAAGACAATCATTATCAGTTGTTGGCAGCTAATACTTCTAACACGATAAAATTCTTGGTGAAAAGTGCAATCTGTAAAAAGTCCAATCTCAGAAAATAGTATGAATATTATTTTATGTACATTCTGGGCAATAGAAATTGTTTTTATTAATAATTAATGAATTATTATATTAAATATTGTTTTTGTGAAATTATAGTCTTTTATGTACATTAAATCAAAAGTTACAATGAAAGCCATGATAAAAAATCTATCAATTTGATGGGTGCGGTAAAACTAGGTATATATATATTGATAGTTCTAGTGTTAAGAGCAATTATTCAATACATTTTATTTTTCACATCAAATCCTGTCATCTAATTTATAAAAACAATATTGTACTGAGCTTTGATTTTGAAATTTTAAAACATTACATTTAATGTTCAGTACAATAGCAGTAGAATGTTTTATAAATTACAGTTCAATCATTACAAGATGCTCCAACTACATTTGTGATATTTGCTACTAACCCCACTGTGGCATGGATGTTCGCAGCCATTCGGAATCGGCTTTAAGCTGTAGGTCCCGGTCTCATTTGCCCTCGTGTTGCAAAAAAGTAGACCGTAGCACTCCAAACAAAACCCATATCTGTTTTTTCATCTATATATTAAAAACACAAACATTTTAATTTTAAAAATAATGAGCTGTGGTAACTTAGTTGACAAAGGCATCAATCTTTTCACCTGATGATTGCAAATTTGAGGCTCAAGCCTGCCAAAGATCCACTGTGCCCATTGACAGCAACTTGGGCATGTAAAATAGGTTTGCCATTGCATTGTCCTCGAAGTTCTAAATTGATACCTTTAGAGATAGCAGGCTAAGCATAGGAGAGTTCTTTTGCTTGGTCCCTCCTTCTTAATTATAAGAGTGTAATTTGATATAATTTGATCTTGTTTGTGTTGTCTTAGAGAGTAATTTTAGATACATATATGGTGCTCTCATAATAAAATGGCATCCAACTATTTGCAGTTTGATAGAGGTGATGCTAAAAAAAAAGCAAGTACCCCAGCATTTAAAATATAATAGTTATAAAAATAGGTACTATCTGATTAGAAATTGAAGATAAGAATTTCTCAATTCTATGTGGTTCATATAATCATTTTAAGAATAATATGAACCATAAGGTAACTTAAGTTTATAAATAAATATTACTATTGTTACTAATTTTTTCTGAAATATAAGATCAAATAAATTGCGAGATGTAAAAGAAAAAAATTCTAAGTGGCCTCAACTACCTTCTAGAAGACATGACGTGATTATCACTCATCTACAGGTGGGTCACTGCCGACTCACACATGCACATCTCTTTGCTTGGTGAGGCATCTCCACAGTGTGTCTATTGTAAGACTACTTATACAGCCTCACATATTTTAATATCTTGTATTTGTTTTAAATCTGTGTACATAAAATTCTTTGGAAATTTCGTCACCTAATCTTTAATTTAATCATTGGGAAAATGCCGCATCCAGGTTTATTCCTTTGCTTCGCTGTACTGGCTTGTACTTTGAAATATGATCTGTATTTGTTTTTTAACATTTGATGTTCAATTTTATAATATTTAATTCTTAATCTTTTAATTCTTGATTTTAATTTTAATATTTTTATAAATTTGAATCTTTAAATTCTTAATTTTCTTTTTTTGTGCTGTACTTTTTTTCAATATTTTAGTTTCTCTTTTAAATTTTAATCAACTTTAATCATGCTAATTTTGTGTCTTTCTAAATTTTTTGCCTATTTATCGTTTTAAATTTTTTTCTATTAGATTCAGGCATCTTTCTTTTTTAAAGTTTCATCAAAATTGTGTTGTTCTATTGGGTTTTTCATCGTGTTTGGTGCAGTTTGTCCCAAAAGGAATTAGACTAAATCAGAAATATAAGATCAAGTGTTTGAACAGATTATTATTTTTAATTTTCTACTGTACTGCATATTTTTCTTAGCATTTATTAAACAATCATATGTTGAAGTTATACAAACTATGTATTTACTGCTTTTTATATAAATCTGTATTTCTCAAAAAACCTGTGGATTTATACATGCTTTTTTAAAAGTTTATTTTGAAGTACCTTTCTAAAAGTAGTATAAAAGTGTCTTTCTAAATTTTCTACCTATTTATTTGGTTTTAAATGTTTTTCTATTAGATTCAGGCATCTTTCTTTTTTAACGTTTCGTCATGTTTGGTGCGGTTTTTTCCAAGAGGAATTAGCGCCACTAAATTTCAAACAACCAACCAACCTACCTGAAATATAAGATCAAGTGTTTGAACAGATTATTATTTCTAATTTTCTACTGTACTGCATATTTTTCTTAGCATTTATTAAACAGTCTTATGTTGGATGTCTTTTGGATAAATTGAAAATGACCATATTTAATGGTTTTATTATGAATCTGTATTTCTCAAAACACCTCTGGACTTATACATGTTTTTTTTAAATTTATTTTGAAGAGTTTTATAGTATTTTTATATTATTATATTTTGATGAAAGTTTTATATTATGGTATGAGTGAAAAATACATGTGTTTAATATATCTTTATAGGTGGTTGGATGGATTCTCTATATTCAGTGTAGGAGATGATGGACTAATCTATAAACATATTTGTGATAAAGTAAGTTCTTTAGTACCTGCGGTTGATTCTAGTCTGTTTGATATAAATTATATTTAATTAGGTAGAGGTTCTGTTACATAAAAATAAAATACTTATACAATTTATAATACATTTAATGAATACATAAATAGCACTGGACAAATGTAGGAAATCATAGGTAGAAATTTCACTTTAGTTTCCTTAAAACTTAAATATTTAAGACTGCAGTTATATTTTTAACATAATAGTAAATTTTATGTATAACATAAACTGAATTTTATTCTAAACAGGGTTAATAATTATAGGATGTTATTTAACAATTTAGATACTCTGTGCTAAACACTAAGGGTGCTTAAAATCTACATTAGAAAAAAGAAATTATCTGACTTATGCTAGTTAAAGTCATTAGTTTTCCAATAATTATTTCATTTAGGAGATTCTAATATTTCTCATGCAAATCTTCAATAATTTTAATACTTTTATCATTCATTTTAGATTTATGTATACAATATACAATAAATTATCACTTTACTAAATTCAAGGGAAAAAAAAACAGCTATAGCATGTAACTGGGGAGTCAATTTTATATGCTTGTGACAAATAAGCTCTTTTATAGAAATTGCAAAATTTGTGCTTACAATGAAATAATGCTCACTTTTACCGAATTGATAAATATAATATTAAATAACTGGTTGCTAAAGATCTATTAAAATAACAGTATTTAATCTGTAGAGTTAGGCTATCTTAATAGGATTAAATTAATGAACCAAGTTTTTTAGAATGTCTACAGATTAAGCAAATCAATTTTTCAGTAATACCAAGCACAAAATGGAGGGAAAATTTATTTTTATTACACCAGTAATTTATTAATTTACATACATGTACAAGTTTTATAATAACCACTCTTCAAGGTATAGAATTCATATTTTAAACATTTAAAAGTTATTTGCAAACTAAAATCTGCATTTTACTAAATTTTCAAACATAAATTAGTGACAATATTAATGTTAGCTGTCAAAAAATTATTCATATATTTAAAAGTTATTAACATTTAGATTTAGAAAGAGAAAAATATGATACTTGTTTGAAATAATTTTTTTGATTGTTAAAAGGTTTTATTTAAATTATTAGGAAAAATATACAGAAGGTCAATCAAAAAGTTTCCATTTTGAAGGTGCGACTGCAGCATAATATGAAAATTAGCCCAACACTGGTGTGGGTATTAAGTATTAACATCAAAGCATACAATTATTGTGGCATTCACTTATTTCTGAAGTGTGTCTGGAAAATGAAATTTTAATAATGGTGATGTTACTACCAGATGTGACTAAACAGCCAACATACTGTTACTTTTTCTTGGCTAAGGACAAAACCCAAATCAAGTTGAATAAGGTACCTGGGATACTTATTTAGATAAGAGGATATCAACCTCACTAAGGTATTAACTCTTAACAAATGTGGAGGTACTAGGAAATGAAGACCTCCACTCAAATGGCTTGATGATGTTGAGGAGGACTTAAAAACACGAAAGGATTACTAACTGGAAACACATAGCAAACTATTGTAATGGATTGTTGCTTATAGTTCAATGACTCAAAATGTTAGTTGATGCTTGGAGGTTATCCACCAATTAAAAGGGACATTTTGCAGAATGGTGCATTGATTTCTCTCAATGCCTTTTGTCCCTTAAAAACATCTTTGATAGGCAACAGTTCTGTCAGACATAGAAGTACAACAGGCAGTTTTTTACTTCTTCACTTAACAGAAAGAACAGTTTTACTAAAGGGGTATATTCAACTGGTGAAACAGTGGAATGATTACCTCAATGCTCAAGGCCATTTTGCATGTCTGACATACCAAAGCAATCCTGTACAACCTTTGAATGGAAACTTTTTGATTGCCTTATACTTTCTACATATTTTAAGAGACATAGATTATAGCTATTGTTAGAATGAATTTAGTTTTGAAAGCAATCTAGTACTTTATATATATAGAGTGGTTCACAACCAGAGTGGATAAAGTCTATTTTTTCTTTTACAAAAGGAAATTGGTACCAGGTAAATAATTTCTTATTTCATAAATATGCATATGTAAAAATCTGAGAGAATACTTAGGTGTTAAGCATTTAATAAACTTTCACTAATTAATTATAGTCCGTGTACTTAAGGACTCAACACTTAATTCAAATGACTTTGTTCACTTTAGTTGTGAACTCCTCATATGTCACTAAAATGTCTCAAGATTCATAATATTCTATTGTAATAAGAATTAAAACTTGATATTTTAATATATTAATTTAATTATTAACAACATCTTTCATCATAGATGATACCAGATGATGAACAAGTGCTCTCCAAAAATGTAGATATAAAATCCAGAGTTTTAGGACTACTTGGATTAACCCCAAGACGGCCTGCTGCTCTAAATACCCTAATACCATGTTGCCGAAACCAAGATTTAGTTTCCTGTAAAAAACTCACATGACCTTGATAATTAATAGTGAATTTGAAATGCTGAATAGATGAAATATCGGTGATTGTATACATAGATAATATTCAGAGTCAAAATTTCTACCTGTTAAAAGCATATAAAATTATTTATTATCCCTTATTTGTGTTGTTTGATATTAATGATTAAAATTATATTTGACACCAAAATTAAAAAAAAAAATTGTATGTGCCCTATTTTACACCCCAGAATTAATTTATTGAGTCCGATACATAAAATTTAAATCAAAACACTTTAAATTTTTTTTTTAGTTTCGGGATAATTATTGCCAAGGGTTGTAAAAAAATTTCATAAATTATTTTTTCCTGTAAAAACATGCACACTAGATTAATGTTCATTTTTAGATGAAGAATACAAAAAACATTTAAACTTTAGAACAGTAGCAAGAGAAATATGAAAGACTGCAAACAACATTTTCTAGATGTTCCATAGAAGTTATATATATATAACAAAATACCAGGATTTATTTTTCTTTTAATCTTACATGTGTATAGTTGATATTAATCTTCTGACAATGATTTACATACTAAATTTAATGTTCTGTAGAAATTAAAGTATTTTAATTATAAAATTTATGTTGAAAATGAAAACGACTTATTAGAAAGCTCTTAAATAAGATTCTAAATTTTACATATTTCCTTAAAAAATGATTTTTAGAATTAGTTTCGATTAAGGTTTTGAAGAGAATTACATTGCTTTATACAACAGAATTAATGCAATTAAAAGTTGCAACAAATATTTCTGATTTTGTGTAAAAAGAATTGTATAAAATACTAACATTTATACAAAACTATATACATAATATATATAAAAAATAATATACACTCAGAATAAATTAAGTACTGAATTCCGTATAGTGCTCATATGCTAGCAGAAAAAAAAAACACAACCCAAACTTTTAAAAGCACATAAATTTTGCAGCCCCATAATGTCATAAGTCTGGCTGCATTGAATTTATGAGTAATAATTGCCAATGTGATATCAGACTGTCAAGACCAAGAATATAATTAGAGTCTTCTTCTGAAGTTGGGAACACATGAGCAAAATCAATCATGGAAATTCGAAACAACGTACAGTCTTTCTGTAATTCATTACAAATAATCTGGGGTAAATTACAATCACTGCACAGGTTATTTTTTCCAGAATGTGTGCTGAAATTTTTGCTGGAAAAAACTGAACTGCAATCATCATAATGTAAACCAATGAGTTCCTTAGAAGAATTTTCATTGAATTGCTTGCAAGTTTCTAAATTCATCACATGCATATTTTTCTTCCTAATCCAGGACAACCAAGATGATAAGCTACTTTCATATACTAATAGAATTGAGCTTGAGATGAATATAAATTTTCGTTGTTTAATGAACCAACTCTTCAACTGCAATAATTTATGCAACAAGCCTGATAAAAGCAGGCAGTTGATTTGGCCTAATTTGTTCTTGAAAAACATCCCCAAACCTATGGAAATTAAAAATATAAATTTAATATTGAAAAGTAAAATTTGTCTCAAGATCATTAAATAGATTTTTAGATAGTCAATTTTTTTGTTAAAATGCTTTTACAGAATACAATTGTACTACTTGTTAAATCAAAGTAACTTTTATGAGAATATTACTTTAGAAAATACTTAACATGAACATAGGTACAAATAAATACAACTGATATTTATAGATACAACTGCATCATTTAAAATATAGTTTGTTAAATATTTTTAATTGCATTTGCTAGCCTTAAATTCTGCCTAGTTTATTTTTATTTGAAACAAATATTTAGACAATGACTTTATATAAAATCCATACTTTTTATCTATGGAAGGATGCAAAGTTGATAATATAGAGTATATTAATCTTTAATATTATAATATTGAGAAAACTACTTTGTTAAAAAATACTTAAAGTATAAAAAGTCATTACATGTTTTTAGAGCATTATTACATACAATTCAAAATTCCGCAAAACGCAACAGATTAAAATATTGTTAAATCTGTGTATAATATAACAGTAATTATAACAACTTTATTTCAACGAATAATAAGAAATAGCAAGATATTTTCAAAGTATGTTCAATGAAAGGCAAACAATTTTGAATTCAAAAGATGGTTGAGTGTATCATAGTTTCATACTACAGTAAATTATACCAGTGTTTTTCAAACTATGAGTTCCTTTTTTTACTATATTACATAATTTGAAGTTCTAATAATATAATACATTTTATTTAAAGCAAATATTTAAATGTTCATATTAGAAGAAATTACTTTTATTAATTTTTTTTTACACATAAAATAATTTTTTTTAAAAAGAACAATTAAAATTTACACTTCTTGGACAGTACTCATCTCTCTTCAGTGAATGAACCCTACAGCTTGTGCATCGCTGATATTCACTCAAGAGCCAAAACATGACCACCACTACATTTTGCAATGTACTCACCTGGATGATGTGGAAGGCACATGATCAGGTGGAAGTGGTATTTAACTGCTGCTGGAGAGTCTGAAAAATCATTCTTTCACTTACTTCTGTGTATGATGGGAAAGGCTGCAGATCTAAGCAATTTTAATAGAGGGCAGATTGTAATGGCTCGAAGGCTCGGGACAAGTATTTCCGAAACTGCACGACTCGTGGGTTGTTTGCAATCTACAGTTGTTAGTACTTATGCAAAGTGGATGAATGACGATGAAACCAGCAGTAGACGACATGGTGTTGGACATCCACACGCTATCAAAGAAAAAGGTCGTCGAAGACTGTCTCGCATGGTGAAGCAAAACCAAAGCCAGACAGTCGCTCAGCTGACAATCCAATACAATGCAGGGCCAAGTAGAATACTATGTGAGCACGCTGTTCAGCAGATACTGTTGGATATGGGGTTACACAGCAAATGTCCCACTCCTGTGCCTTTGCTGACCAAGCGTCATAGCTAATGCTGGGCCTGGGAACATTGCAACTACTCCATGGATCTGTGGGAGAGAATTGCCTGGTTAGATGAATCATGGTTTGTCATTCATCCCACTGACAGCCATGTCAGGATACGTTCTGGATACAGCTGTGTCCTGGCTGCCTAACTCACAGGATCTCAATCCAATAGAACACATTTGGGATTTCATGGGACAGCAGCTGAGAGTTCAAAGACCACCAATTCGCAATATCTTAGATTTGCATAACCATTGCTTAAACATCTGAAACAATCTGTCTCCAGCCATCTACCAAGGACTTGTGGCATCCATACCAAGGCAGGTCGAAGCTGTGTTGCACGCCAAAGGTGGGCCAACTTGTTATTGACAGGTGGTCATAATGTTTTGGCTCTTGAGTTATATACTAATGATCATTACATTATGAGCACCAGCATATCAGTGTTCAAGCACTGACACCCCAGGATATTTATTTGTTAGTACATAGTTTAGTATATCTGGCACATGTATCTATCAGCTAGTTCTTAACTTCTAAAGTCTATCAAAGGTAAATATATTATAATAAAGTTTCCAAGTTGATATGCAAATACTTGATTGGGTTGATGTCAAGTTAAATTCAGTATGCAACAATTCTGCATTATGTCTTAGGGAATAAAACAGGAACTTTCAATCAAGACATCCTTTTTTTGGTAAGATTATTACTCAAAAGTTAGGTATGACACAAATTTGCAATCACAAATTTATAAGCTAGAATGACAACATTTGATTTTATAATAATCTAAGAAAGACCCAATATTGTTATTAGTTTCTTTTAGTCCAACTACATAGACAAGAAAGAGTAAAACATTTTAAATCCTCTGAACTCCTCTTTTCAAAATTTTTACCAATATGGTAGGAAAAAGTTACAAAAAAGCTATTGTGCTTTTAAATAGAAAAGACCGCAAATGAAACTATTTAGCAACACTTTGTAACTTTACATTTTTTGTAATTCTAGTCTCTATATATTACCTGGATAAAATGAAATAATTGCATGCCTCAAAAATTTCAGTAGAAAAGGATTAATTTTGGTAATTTTTTTAACTTTTCTTCTTTATAGACTTTCCAAACACAATAAATATTTTTTCTGAAAAATTTACTGTACTAAATTTGATGCAATTATCTTGTTTCCTTAATTTACAAGAATAAAATTTCAATTCAGTAAAACAAAATTTGAAATCAATAAAAAAATTAATAAATAAATTTAAAAATTATATCTTAAGGGAGAGGGGGAAGCATTTAATGTTTTTGTCCAGAGTAGTGAAACTGCCAGAGCTGGCTCTGAATCTTGGTTACACACGATAAATGGATCATTGGATTACTGGTGGATACAAAGTTGTACAACTAGAGTGAGTTGCAAATTGTATGCCATAATTTACCCTACACCATATATACCGACTTATTTGATTACTAGGTACTTAAATTTTCAATCTGGAAGAACGGCCATTTATTATGGTTCATTGGTACATATTCTAATTATAATACTTTAACATAATGTTAATTTTAAACTCTTAGCCCTTAAACTCTTACATCTTTCATTTCTCTCATTTGATCCCTAAAACTTATTTATAAAATCTTTAAGAAATTTTAGAATGCTCAGTCTAATTAAAAAAAATATTCTAGTTCTACAGCTAAGAAATTTTACCCTCCATTTCCAAGTCTCTATTATAAAAATAATAAATATAAGGCAAGTGATATTTATGCGCCTTACTTTTATGGATAAATAAAGATTTCACAAAATTCTGGAAATAATGATACTATATTAATATTACAGACAATTTGTTTCTATATTAAATGTATTTAAAATAATAATCATTAAGGTTCTTATTAAATTTTTCAATTAGATTATACTAGTGTAAAACTGTATGGTATATTCCAGTTCTAAAGAATTTTAAAAGCACACATACATAAAAGTAATTTTACTTTGTTCAAAATAAAATATTAGTATTTACAGTTAAAATTAATAAATAGAATGGAAGTCAATTGGTAAAATTATTACCTGCATTAACTGCTTCTGGAGTAGTTAAACTTAGCCCAAATTTTTTGCTGATAGTTGTATACACCCCTTCAGTGTGATCAAAGACCTAAACAAAAAAAAAATAATGAAACAATGAACAAAGCATAAAACATACAAGGTGCATACAGAAAGTAAGTTTCCCAATGTTTTCCCCTTTAAAGTAAGCGTAATTAGCCATATCAATTGCAAATGCGTAACAGATCTATGACGTATCAATCATATGCCAGCAGGACAGGTCCCGACTTCTGCCAGGAGCGTGGTAACAGTGGTCCGAAATGGAAACTCTAATTCCTTCTCCCGCTGCCTGCAAGGTTCGGTCAATGATCTTGAATGCACAAAGCATTGTTCCAATTGAAATTCATCGTCAGCTCTGCCAGGTCTATGAGCCGAAACTGACACCCAAAGACAAAATTCAACACTTAGGAGCATCACTGACATTTCTGCTATGGTATCATGATGACGGCAACGAGTTCCTCAACAGGATCGTCATGGGCAATGAGACTTGGATTTCACACTTTACCCCAGAAACCAAGCAACTGTCAATGCATTGGCGTCATAGTGGTTCTTCGGTCAGGCCCAAATTCAAACAGATGCTGTCTTTACATAAAGGGATGTGCACAGTGTTCTGGGACAGGAAGGCTGGTTCCATTCACAGGCGGCAGAGTTCTATGACAGAGGGATACAAAAGTTGATCCCACAATACGACAAGTGTCTCAATTCTGCTGGTGGTTATGTTGAAAAATAGCTGAAACATTACTGTACTTGTTGCCAATAAATATGTCTCTGAAAGTGTGAGTTCTTTTTTTCTTTTAAGTAGGGAAACTTACTTTCTGGATGCACCTCATATAAAGCAAAGTATTTTATAATATATATATAGATAGAATGTTCATGAAAGTTAATAGCATAAAAATAAAAAGAATGACAATATCAGGTAGATAAGAGGCTGCCCATATATGATGTTACACTTTTTGAAAAATATTTTTGGCCCTCCTCCACCCCCTTAGTCACAAAGTGTCCTACTTCAACATCCCTCACTCACCTTTGTCACATTTTATGCAATATAATTTTATAAACAGAAACTTGCAGTTCAGAAACAAAGCATTATGTTATAGATATTTCAAATTCTATTTTTAAATTTTAATTATGTGTATTAATCACATCTGTAAAAATAGAACAATAATAATGATTGGTGTACTTATTTTGTATGAAATAAGAGTATAGTTTTACAAAAACATACTCAATTTACAAAATTAATAAAATACTAATGTAAAAGAGCAACTGAAAACAGTTGTATTTGGGACTTTTAAATAAAATTTCATATACCTTAAAATTTCTGTAATTTTTAAAAACAGCTTAAAAATTTAATCTGCTGATTTTAAACTTTTTTATTTTATCTAAAATATATGATGTCATGCATCTTACCACCTTCCTCTCCCCTTGACTCAATTTCATGAATCCCCTACACTCTCCAAGTATGAAATCATTTGTAAATGGGCCTTTAAGCCATGGCTTAAATGTGTTTAAAAGATGTAATTTTATTTTTGCAATTATGCATCTGATGAAATTTTATTTTTCCTATTGCCAGCCAAAATTACTTTTTTGACTACATGTCAGTTACAAGACTTCATTACATGATTTATTAGTGTTTTTTTTTTCAGCATTTGCCATACAGTATCAACCAGATGTAGTGTGCTGTGAGGTATCAGCAAATGCTATTCTTATATAAATGTGCTACATCAGACTAAGTTGATAGTGTGCAGGTAACGTCCACACTTTTAAAAAACGGGATAGGGCACATTTATAAAAAAGGGCAGTTTCAGTCAACAGGGTTTTCACTCTTTTTTAAGAACAAAAATTAAGGACTTTTTATAAGGACCTACTTGAAATGCACAGCATAACGACATAAACCTTATTTCCTAAGGAACATATTTTAATTACGAACCAGACAAGGCATGTTCTATAAATGTCCTACAATATTTCAGAATTAAGTTTTAAAAAATACCTAAAAATTAATAATATAAACCTATTTGATAAAAACATTTTGAAAAATGTACATCTAAAGTTTTTTTAGATTAAATTAAAAATAAATTGTGAATAAAATATAATATTATAAACAGTACTTTCTGAGTGTTTAAAAATGACTGATACATATATACATATGTGTGTGTATATACTAGCTGATTATACCCGATGTTGCCTGGGAAAGTTTTAGACTTTTCTATTACATTCAATGCGAAAAAAAATAAACTTCCATAAGTAACTGAAATGTCTACAAAATCCCCACCCTTCATGCTTCGTTTAATTAAACTCTGCATGAATGTTAGCTATTAGCAAAAAGCAGCTACTTTATAAACCCTTTCAGTATGCAAAAGATTATTTATTTGTCAAAAAAGTTTTCTAGCTTGTGACCATAAAAAGTGCTAATAAACTAAAAGTATTTTCATAATATTTTAAGAATATCAAGAAAAGGAATTTTGAATTACTACAGAAATATATTGAAAACATATGTATTTGAGGATTTTCTTTATTATTAATACTCCATTTTGGCTAGAAAATGTAAAAGAATGTTATGAACATTAACAAATATTTTATATATTGGCTTTGACCAGTATTGGCTTTGTCCTGTACTGGTGTTCTTGGAACCGGTTTGGGGCAAGTTAAACTCCAACTTACAAAATCAGAAAGTTTGGAGTGTACGGCGAAAACTGATAGGCAATCACATGATGACATATAAATTGATCAAGTTCCAATTTAAAAATTAAGGAGTTTTTCAGGACCTTTGACAAAAATTAAGTAGTTTTAAAGGCCCTTAAAAATGAAAGCTAAAATTAAGACATTCTAAGGACTTTTAAGGACCGTGGGAACCATGGTCAAGTGAGAAGGCACTTTTTATAGAGTAAAAGAGGTATGGTACTACAGAAAACACTACTTTCTGTATGTCGTATTAGAACTATTTCTTGTTATAGCATATGTATTCCCTCATCAAATTGAAAACTTTTGAAAAAATACAGGGCACAAACTAAATGTATTAGGAAAAGGCACATCCACATTTAAAAAATGGAGGACATTGCACCCTTTGAAACATGCCAAATATGAGCACTATGTGTAGAGGCTGGAGATTATTGTATTTTACAAGGAAAATTTAATATTGATTCATCTAGTGTTGGATGTAAAAAGAATTAGTTTAGTTTGGTTTGGAGCAGAATGGCCAAATTTTTGCAATACACGGGCTAATGAGACAGGGATCTGCTACTTGAAGTGGATAATAGGCAGTGTATATGCCAGGGCAGCTTATCCAAACAGTTCTTATTTATTAAGGTCAATTATTACATGTGCAGCACATATGCTAGGGTAGCTTATCTTACCAAACTTACAATAACACCATTTGTTTCCCAAAATACAATGGAGATCATATATTAGGAGAGGGGGGATATTAAAGGACCCCTTAATGCAAAAATTTTTGGAGATTGTCTTGAAACTTTATTATAATTTAAAATTAGAAAAAGCCCTAGACTTATCCTCTAAAAAAGAGGAATATAAAGCAATATTCAAATTTCTGCTTTTGAAAGGAAAAATGTATTAAGTATTAGAATTTTTTTGAAAAAAGTTAACAAATAAAAAATACATATTTAAATGTAATCAAGATAAAAATTGTATTACAAAATCAAACAAATTATTAATCACAAGCTGTATGGGAAAATAATTTAAGAGTTCCATATTTTGTTGTACAATCATTTACAATAAAAAAGAAGTAAAGAAACAAAATTATGTTGAAATAATTTGATGCCAGTTTACCTGTCAGTATTAAAAACTAAAGTCAACTTTTATATAAAACTGCAATTTAAATATCAAGTAACTTTGAATTTTTTAAACTTCATATATTATGATAATGTTGAATACTAGGCCCTATAATCTGGTGATTTTGTGTCTGAACACTTTTAGTACTTCTGATCATAAATTGAGACCTATGTAACTGTATAGTTATTTACTACTGTAATAAATTAAAGACTGATATTCCTGATTACCTTTGATTGTAAATGGAAAAAAAAGTTGTGACCAAAGACAAAGTGATTTTTTCTTTATTTACAAGATTTCAAAATTTTACTATGCTTTAAAAAATTTACATGAAGTTCCTGTTCAAAGTTCCAGGATAAACAAATGTGAATTTCATATTGCAAGATTTTACCAAAATTCAAATTATGTGTAACTCAAAAGCTTGTTGCTAGTTTTCAAAACATTGCTATGTATTTTACTGTAAAAATGCTGGTTCATATTTATAAAGGTCCAAGTTTTGACCAGTACTAATTGGGGTGGAAAATTTTTCTCTCTTGGTCTATATCTTTTTATAAACCTGTTAACTGAAGAAATAATTTTCTTTACACTTGTTTCACAATGGGAACTTTTTTTCCCACATTACTTTTAAAATATTGCATGACAAAAAAAAAAAAAGAAAAAAAAAATCACATTTGATGGAGTTGATTTTATGATATAACAAAATATTTTAACATACCTGGTTAACAGGTTAAAATAACTTGTATTTTGTAAGAGAGAAAAGAAAAGCGGCAAAAAGTTTACAGGTAGAAAAAAGGAAAACAGTAAGTTTATTCTAGTTTTTATTTCTCCTAACAGTAAGAACTTTTACTTTTTTTTTTTTTTTTTTTTAAGAAAAAAAAAAAGAGAGACTTAAAAACCATGGTGTAGTTGTTTATACTGTCATTTAATCTTACATTAAGAACATAGCTTATTCATATTTAACTAAGATTTGCCAAATAGTTTCTAAATATAGCTAATAAAACATTTGGTCCATTTAAATTAGTATTAGCTTACATATCTTTACTAATTTATATAATATAGCCATCTAAAATGGAAAGGACTATAGCATACTAGCCCAGTGGCGTGCGGTCCATATGTGCAGGGTGTGCACTGCACACCCTGGTAAAATTATGAGGGACAATAAATTTCTGCACCTATGTCTACCTATCTTTATATGGTATATAATAAATATTATTTATAATATATTCAAATATTATGTCGATTTGCTTGCTTGAACATAGGAAGTTCTGATGTGTACGCACTGCGCACTAAATTGAAAATCACGCTTTATATGTATGGGCTACTGGAGAAGAACCGCATACTATGGCACTGAGGCAAGTGCAGCTATTTTTCCTGCACTTGGCATTCAGAATCATCTGAAGGTACGGTTTATTAAGCGTTGTATTAGAGCGGGGACTTACGTGCTGAAGCAATTTTGGTTTTTTAACTGATTAACTGGCCATACGATTTTGCAAACGGTTAATGTTTAAATTTATATATCGTAAGATTTTGTTTTCATTGAAATATAAAAGAAGTATTTCATCAATATAAAGTGAAATGTTTTAGTGTGGTAAATTAATTTCGGTGATGTATTCTATTTATTGAAATAATTAGCTGAAAAACAATGTTGTTTTGTTTTAAAGAAACAAATTTTAACAGAACAGTCCAAATTTTACCATTCATTGTGTCTTACAGACAGTATATAAGTTATATTATGTAACACCATATCCCTGGTTTTGTTTTTAAAAGTTGTCAAGATGTTTTTTGCAGAATATATGATTTCCAAATGTTAAAAACTTGTGGTTGGCGCTTATGTCCTAAATAGGACCTTGTGCCATAAAACTCCAATCAAATGTTAAAAACAATAAATATAATTTAATCCACTGACCGAACAAGAAACAGTTCGCTCTATTGTGCCAGCGTGCAGCGAAATCATCTGCACGTGGAATGGACGTTCGGTTTTTCGGCACCACAGCGGCAGGTGCCATGTGGTGTTACGTTTGCTGAACATATCGTGGAAGACCAAAGCGTTGCTTTTTCGATGCCGATATGACATCATACAACAAAAGACATGATTTTCGCTTCAGTGCTAGTAGAATTCTCATAAGTTTAGCTGTTTTTATAGTTATAACTTGACTACTCGTAGGTAAATATTTAATTTATTGTAATCTTTAAATTTATATTCATAATAAATAACCCGTTTCAGAATGGAGAACTCAGATGTGTCAATAATTAAAGATTTATTGGAAAATCCATGTTCTCTGCACACCCAGCATGAAAACCTACCGCATGCCACTGTACTAGCCACATGGTATCAATAAAGCTTTTTGCAAAATATTGGCTGGTTCATAGGCTGATTTTTAGTGGGACAAATAATTACAATTAACACTAGATTTATGTGGTATACCTATTTTCATGGTTGTGAGCCAATTTGACTCATAGGATGGTTTAACAGTTAATCACATAACATGAAATTTATTGGTAATGTCAGGCCTGGGCAACAGTCAAGTCATACATGATTTGTTTCTCTTCTCATTTGGCATTCCTTACATAAATATTTGTATGTATGTGGGAGCCATTGTCACTTGTTTTTACTACTATCAATGCTTAGATTTTGTATAAAGAGACAACTGAAGTAAATATTTCACGAAAAGATTTTATTTTCCAATTGGCTGAAGAGCTAAGAAGTAAATATAGAGAAGAAGTCGAGAACACTTCCATTCCAATGACAGAAATTCATGCTACTGATGCACGGAAGAATTGTCAAGTTCAACAATCATGCAAAAGAAACAGATGTAGAAACCATT
>CM063501.1:110742359-110764381 GCA_032207245.1 Pardosa pseudoannulata | reverse complement strand
TCATAATGACGTCACGAAGGGGAGGGAGTCACCAAGAATTGGAATTTGGTACCATATTCAACAAACGGACGACATAAGTCGTTCCATCTATCTCACTTTTGAGACATACCAGTCACCGAGTATTTGGTACGTGACATAGCGTATACAGTGTAGCAGTGAAAACAAAAATAAAGATGGCAGCTCTCATGCAAGCATTTATTTATATGTAAAGGTTAAAATGTCGTGAGAAGCTATTTCCCCGTAGCTGTTCAAAAATTAAAAATACTTCCTAAATACCTGTATTTTGAAAATTTATGATATTATATGTAATTTTCAAAGCTTTTGGTAACAGTAAAACGATTTTATTTTTAAAAACAACTGTGTATTAATCAAGAACTCATTTTAAAATAATAAACATTTACCATTCGAATTATACAAAATTCTGAAAATAATACAGCCTCAAGGAGGTTTATTAGGTATGTGCATTTGGAGTAAACACATACACTATTAAATTCCTATTAGGTAAACATACAAAATATTTTCATAAGCCAGAAGTGCATCAACAAAAACACAAAATAAAATACAATTGCTCAAAAATAACAAATTTAGAAGCTAACAAACATGATAAAATGAAATATCTAAAGCGCTTTTTGTTAATTAATTTTATCAGTTAATAAAATATTGTAGATAGAAAAGTCCAGTAGTAAATAGAATCTCCATAGTATCTTAAAAGTATTAATGAAATTTTCCCATGATTAAAAAGATATCTTTTTACTCTATAATATTCTAATTTAGAATTTTATAAAAGGAATTTAAGGATTTAAGAATATTTAATATTTCTTCTAAACATAAAATTGACAATTTAATAACTTCAGTAAATAATTTAATAACTTATACCAATGTATAACAAACGTTTAGATTATTCCGATAAGTTAATTAGGAAGGTATCAATTTTTAAAATGACATTTTGCAATCGCATATATGTACATAATCAGATGCCCAATCTTAAATTAATTACAAAAATTATACAGATGGATACACTTTAACATAATAAGCAATTAGATTACTACTTATATTTTTAGTAGTAAATAAATCTTGTTACTTAATAACAATATCATGGATCTAATCAATTGCTTAATAAAGTATATTTTGGTAAATTGTCTTTTAATCTGTATAAAAAATATTTTCAGAAACAGTTATGTTGTTTATTCCTAAATCTAATATTCAATAATTAAATAAATTCATTCACAAGCATGATCTATGTTAAATTTTATAGGTTTTTTTTTTTTAGATTCATAAAAGTGTTTAAAATCTTTTTAAACACTTCTTTGAGAAAATGAAACATTTATAAACAAAGACAATACTTAATATTTAATAGACTTTGCTTCCACTATGCATTTAAGATCTATCTAACACACACAAAATAAAGTAATATAGAGACATATAGAATAATCATAGCATATATAGTTGTATATAACATTTGCATAATAATTATAAAAATAATTTTATAACATAAGACGGAAAATAAAATTAATTTCCCCAATGCTACAGATGTTTATGCATAGCTTTACTAAAATTATAATTGTGTGGATAGAATAAAAATTGTTAAACTCCTTCAATACTTTGTGTTCATAGTTAATAACATACCAATGTAATTAGACATAAACAAATCACACTAAAAAATTAATATACTATAAACAGATATCATTTAGAAATACTTAAATGTAATTTATTAAACATTAATCAAAACAGTAAAATGAATAATTATCTTAAAATATGTATTAGTGACATTTCGAATTGAAAAAAAATTATAAATATGCAGCCAAAAGGAGATTCATTAGGTATGTGCATTTGAAGTAGACACATCATACACTATTAAATTTCTATTTAGCAAACTTCGATTTATAAGTTAGAATGTGCATATTAAGTATAAAAATACAAAATAAGATACCATAGCTCAAAATAATAAATATAGAAACAATAAACCGCGACCAAATAAAATATCTAAATCACATTTTGTTAATTGCTTACTAATAAAATATAGAAAGCAAAAAAATCAAAAAATATTAACAAATGTTTTCAAAATTTTATAACTCGTGATTAAAACTTCATAATATTCACATTTAGAATTATATAAAAAAGGAAATGAACAATAACTTTTGAATAGAATAACTTTTTAAACATAAAATAATTTGTTTTAAAGGAAGGATAAATAAGTACATATATATATATAATATTTTTGTTTAAAGGAAGCATAAATATTACATATGTATATATGTTATATATATATATATATATATATATATATATATATATATATATATATATGTGTGTGTGTGTGTGTGTGTGTGTGTGTGTGTGTGTGTGTGTGAGTGCATCAATAAAGCCCACTTAAACACTTTTCCATTGACATTTCATGATAAAAAGATGGTAAGTAATAAAAGTACTTGTTTTATTACAAGTACGAATATACAAAATACAATAAGATACAATAAATAAATAAGTGCGAATATGCAATTAGAAATATACAAATCACTATCAAAAAAGTTTCTTATAGACACCATATTATAAACTGCTGAGTAATAAATAAATAGTTTATAAAATAAAAAAACGACGGACAAGTTTGAAAATTGAAGCAATTATCTACATAGATTAAATGATAAAAAATTAAACTATACCTTTATTCCCCATCACTCTTTGGTATATATCCATAATCATATGAAACACATACTATCACAAAATTAATAATTATTAATCACAGAATTCATTAGACATGGCACCACACATTCAAACTAACTAGGACTAATACAAACGAGCACATGGTTCTGAAAATAAAACGCAGTTAATTTTTGCAGTTAAGAATATCTACACTGTTTCCAATTTTTTGATTGGTCAGTAGAGTGAAGATGACTACATCATTTAGCTCCGCCTTTATCAGAAACGTAATTGGGGGTGTAGCCGTAGTAGGAGGAGTCACAGACCAGTTACTATGTCACTGGATGGCAATATGGTATGAAATAGTCGCTTGGCCGACATAATCCAGGCGTGCGACAGTGATTCTGAAGATCGTCATTTTCAGCCGTGACTCTTGTCGGAGTGAATATGGTAGGGCCCTACCATATTCACTCCGACAAGAGTCACGGACGACATAAACGTCATAATGACGTCACGAAGGGGAGGGAGTCACCAAGAATTGGAATTTGGTACCATATTCAACAAACGGACGACATAAGTCGTTCCATCTATCTCACTTTTGAGACATACCAGTCACCGAGTATTTGGTACGTGACATAGCGTATACAGTGTAGCAGTGAAAACAAAAATAAAGATGGCAGCTCTCATGCAAGCATTTATTTATATGTAAAGGTTAAAATGTCGTGAGAAGCTATTTCCCCGTAGCTGTTCAAAAATTAAAAATACTTCCTAAATACCTGTATTTTGAAAATTTATGATATTATATGTAATTTTCAAAGCTTTTGGTAACAGTAAAACGATTTTATTTTAAAAACAACTGTGTATTAATCAAGAACTCATTTTAAAATAATAAACATTTACCATTCGAATTATACAAAATTCTGAAAATAATACAGCCTCAAGGAGGTTTATTAGGTATGTGCATTTGGAGTAAACACATACACTATTAAATTCCTATTAGGTAAACATACAAAATATTTTCATAAGCCAGAAGTGCATCAACAAAAACACAAAATAAAATACAATTGCTCAAAAATAACAAATTTAGAAGCTAACAAACATGATAAAATGAAATATCTAAAGCGCTTTTTGTTAATTAATTTTATCAGTTAATAAAATATTGTAGATAGAAAAGTCCAGTAGTAAATAGAATCTCCATAGTATCTTAAAAGTATTAATGAAATTTTCCCATGATTAAAAAGATATCTTTTTACTCTATAATATTCTAATTTAGAATTTTATAAAAGGAATTTAAGGATTTAAGAATATTTAATATTTCTTCTAAACATAAAATTGACAATTTAATAACTTCAGTAAATAATTTAATAACTTATACCAATGTATGTATAACAAACGTTTAGATTATTCCGATAAGTTAATTAGGAAGGTATCAATTTTTAAAATGACATTTTGCAATCGCATATATGTACATAATCAGATGCCCAATCTTAAATTAATTACAAAAATTATACAGATGGATACACTTTAACATAATAAGCAATTAGATTACTACTTATATTTTTAGTAGTAAATAAATCTTGTTACTTAATAACAATATCATGGATCTAATCAATTGCTTAATAAAGTATATTTTGGTAAATTGTCTTTTAATCTGTATAAAAAATATTTTCAGAAACAGTTATGTTGTTTATTCCTAAATCTAATATTCAATAATTAAATAAATTCATTCACAAGCAAAGAGAAAAAAATTAGTATAATATGATCTATGTTAAATTTTATAGGGTTTTTTTTTTTAGATTCATAAAAGTGTTTAAAATCTTTTTAAACACTTCTTTGAGAAAATGAAACATTTATAAACAAAGACAATACTTAATATTTAATAGACTTTGCTTCCACTATGCATTTAAGATCTATCTAACACACACAAAATAAAGTAATATAGAGACATATAGAATAATCATAGCATATATAGTTGTATATAACATTTGCATAATAATTATAAAAATAATTTTATAACATAAGACGGAAAATAAAATTTCCCCAATGCTACAGATGTTTATGCATAGCTTTACTAAAATTATAATTATTGTGTGGATAGAATAAAAATTGTTAAACTCCTTCAATACTTTGTGTTCATAGTTAATAACATACCAATGTAATTAGACATAAACAAATCATACTAAAAAATTAATATACTATAAACAGATATCATTTAGAAATACTTAAATGTAATTTATTAAACATTAATCAAAACAGTAAAATGAATAATTATCTTAAAATATGTATTAGTGACATTTCGAATTGAAAAAAAAATTATAAATATGCAGCCAAAAGGAGATTCATTAGGTATGTGCATTTGAAGTAGACACATCATACACTATTGAATTTCTATTTAGCAAACTTCGATTTCAACATCTAAAACGTTTTTATAAGTTAGAATGTGCATATTAAGTATAAAAATACAAAATAAGATACCATAGCTCAAAATAATAAATATAGAAACAATAAACCGCGACCAAATAAAATATCTAAATCACATTTTGTTAATTGCTTACTAATAAAATATAGAAAGCAAAAAAAAAAAAAAATCAAAAAATATTAACAAATGTTTTCAAAATTTTATAACTCGTGATTAAAACTTCATAATATTCACATTTAGAATTATATAAAAAAGGAAATGAACAACTTTTGAATAGAATAACTTTTTAAACATAAAACAATTTCAAAGTTGTATAAAACATATAAAAAGTAAAATTTTAAATTTTTTGTTTAAAGGAAGCATAAATAACATGGTATATATATATATATATATATATATATATATATATATATATATATATATATATATATATATATATATATATATATATATATGTGTGTGTGTGTGTGTGTGTGTGTGAGTGCATCAATAAAGCCCACTTAAACACTTTTCCATTGACATTTCACGATAAAAAGATGGTAAGTAATAAAAGTACTTGTTTTATTACAAGTACGAATATGCAAAATACAATAAGATACAATAAATAAATAAGTGCGAATATGCAATTAGAAATATACAAATCACTATCAAAAAAGTTTCTTATAGACACCATATTATAAACTGCTGAGTAATAAATAGTTTATAAAATAAAAAAACGACGGACAAGTTTGAAAATTGAAGTATATATCTACATAGATTAAATGATAAAAAATTAAACTATACCTTTATTCCCCATCACTCTTTGGTATATATCCATAATCATATGAAACACATACTATCACAAAATTAATAATTATTAATCACAGAATTCATTAGACATGGCACCACACATTCAAACCTAATACAAACGAGCACATGGTTCTAAAAATAAAACGCAGTTAATTTTTGCAGTTAAGAATATCTACACTGTTTCCAATTATTTGATTGGTCAGTAGAGTGAAGATGACTACATCATTTAGCTCCGCCTTTATCAGAAACGTAATTGGGGGTGTAGCCGTAGTAGGAGGAGTCACAGACCAGTTACTATGTCACTGGATGGCAATATGGTATGAAATAGTCGCTTGGCCGACATAATCCAGGCGTGCGACAGTGATTCTGAAGATCGTCATTGTAGTGTTTTAGGGGCCTTAATATAAGATGCAGATGTTCACGAAACATATTTATTCAAAAATCGCAAATCACGTTATATGTACATTTTTAAGCTTAAAGATATTGTTCTAACGTTCTTAACCCAAAAACAGAATTCTCTCTCTATCTGGTGTTGCCAGATTCCAATTGATACAGTTCTTTTATTCTGGCTGTTGCCAGATACATTACATCTTTTCCCCCCTTAAAATTAAATTTGTTAAACAGATAATACACATTCAAATATTTAAAACACAACAAATTAACATTAAATAGTCAATAGTTAAATTCCTCATGGAAACGTTTAGGTTCATGTCTAATTCGACTGGAACGTCGAAGAAAAGTTCCTTGTTCGGGAGTAGTGACTTCTGGTAAATGGATATCTGTACCGTCTAACTCTGGTAATTGGAAATCTGAAACAGTCTCTGGCGTAGCTTTTTCATCGGATTTATCTACAGATGTTGGTGATTGTTGACAATGTTCAATGTGTTCTTGTTCTCGTTTCCGTAAATGATCAGCATGTACATGCATACCTTGCTGTGTTCTATAAGATAAAGGACCTGTTTTATCCTTTATTGTTCCTGGTTTCCACGTTTGGTCAATTCCTCGTTTAATCCACACATTGTCTCCAATTTCAAAGTCTCTGTGTCTAGAAAATCTATCATGATAAAATTTTGATTTTAAGCTTTCCACGTCGTTTATATGGTCAGGTTTCAACCGATCAAATAAAGTTGAAAGTTCTCTGTTGAGAAATAGCTTCGCTGGTGTGCAACCCGTTGCTCGATGTATGGTTGTTCGATAAGTAAATAAAAAAACTTGTAGCTGATGCTCTTGATCGGAAAACTGATTAGATGTTTTCTTGAAGCGGGTTTTAAATGTGCGTATGACACGCTCTGCTAGTCCGTTACTTCTGGAATGATAAGGAGTAGATCGAATATGTTTTACACCATTCATCTCGCAAAATTCTCGAAATTCGGTGGAAGTAAATTGTGGACCATTGTCAGACACAATTATCCGACATATTCCATAAGAACTAAATAATTTTCTGAAACACTTTATGATATCTAATGATGTAACATTTTTAAGTTTAAAGACTTCCAGCCAACGTGAATGAGAATCGATGATGAAGAGCCAATTTTCACCATGAAGTTGAGCTAAATCAATGTGAACTCTATCCCAAGGTTTACCAGTGTTGTTCCATAACAATAATGGAGACTCAGCAATTTTTGGATGATGTTCATTGCAATCATTACAATATCTGACTGTTTGTTCGATGTCTCTATCGATGGCAGGCCACCATACTGACATTCTGGCAACAGATTTCATTGCAACTATGCCAGTATGTGATTCGTGGAGTTTATCAATCACTAAATATCTTAATTTCTCCGGAATCACTAAACGATTGTTCAGCAGCAAAATTCTTTGTTCATAAGTAAGCTCATTTCTTTTCTCAAAAAAAGGAATAAGTGCTTCGTCAATATTTTGTTTTGAGGGCCAGCCTTTCTCAATGTATAGAATTACCTTTGATAGGACGGAATCCTTTTCCGTAAATCTACGTAATGTGCGACGTGTTAACGTAAGTTCATGTATTGTGTGATTGGCAATGCTGTAAACAAATGAAGAATCTTCAAATTTACTTACTTTCTTATCTGGTAACGGCAAACGTGACAAGGCATCTGGAACCACCATTTGTTGGCCAGGACGATGCTCTATTTCGTAATCGAAAGCACCTAGAGTTATAGCCCATCTTGTTAACCTTGAGGCTGCTAGACTTGGAACTTCTTTGTGTTGATTTAATATACGCTCTAATGGTTTATGATCACTCTGAATAATGAAATGGTGTCCAATGAGGTATTTATAGAACTTTTGTAACCCAAACATAATTGCTAAGGCCTCACGATCTATATTTGAATAATTGCGTTCAGCAGGTGTTAAAGTTCTAGAAGCAGCAGCAATAAGCTTCAGTTCTCCCTCTATGCGATGTTGTATAACTGCACCAAGTCCTCGAATTGATGAATCACAAGCTAAAATTATTGGTTGTTTTGGATCAAAATGTACCAGTATGGCTGGAGATGAAATACTTTCCCTAATTTTTTCGAATGTATTTTGATGACGTTCAGTCCATTCCCAAGAAGAATTTTTTGTTAATAGTTCGTGTAAGGGTGTGCACAGTATTTGTAAATTCTTCACAAAGCGGCTATAATAATTCACAGATCCTAAAAATGATCGGAGTTCTGAAACATTATTTGGAGGTGGTTGTTCTCTCAAAGCGCGTATTCGTTCAATGTCTGGCGAAATGCATGTTTTGTTAATCACATGTCCAAGAAATTTAATTTCTTGTTTCAACAACTGTATTTTTTACATTTGTGTTTTTAAATCGACCTTACGAAAAATTTCAAATACCTGTCGAAGTTGTTGAGCATGTTCCTGTATATTTCGACCTCCGACTGCAATGTCATCTTGAAACCATGTAACACCTTCGATTCCAATAAGAAACTGGTCCATCAGTTTTTGAAATATTATGGGTGCTGCTGATATGCCAAAAGGCATTCGACAAAAGCGATAATATCCTCTATGTGTAGCAATTACTAAATGTTTCCGAGATTCTTCACTAATTTTAACTTGCAAAAATGTATCCTTTAAATCAATTACACTAAAAATTGTGCAACCATTTAATTTAGAAACAATGTCTTCGAATGTTGGATACGGATATTGTTCTGTTATCATATGTTTGTTTATCGTGGATTTAAAATCGCCACATAATCTAATTTGACCATTTTTCTTTGTCACGTAAACAACTGGTGACGCCCATTGTACGGTTTGCTCGTTAATATTAACACTTTCTAAAGTGCCATTTTCTATCAAACGATCAATTTCTTTATCGGCAGCAGGCTTAAGCGCATATGGAACAGATCGAGCCTTACAGATTACTGGTTTTGCGTTATCATGTAACCTGATGACCTCCTCAAAACTTCGAACTGTACCTATTTTAGTTTGATCAAATATATCAGCATAATCTTCAAGAAGTTGTGATTCAAGTGTTCGAACATTTTTATCAATATATTTTACCTCAAATTTTGGTTCTAAATGGAATACTTCCATCAAATCCTTGCCTAATATAGGTACACTGTTACCTGGTACTACTGTTAGTAAACAATCTTCCGATTTCGATCCGATTTTGATTTTCACTTTAATGTCTCCCAGTGTTGCAATCGGTTTATCAGGATACGCAATTAGTTGTTTAGATTTTAAAAGTTTCGGTTTCCCAATTATTCTATAAAAACTTTCAGGTATTATAGATTTCCCTGATCCAGTATCGTATTGAAAATCAATTTCTTTCTTGTTAATTACAGCTCTAACCTGATATTTATTATCATTGCTTATGTGAAAAATATGATGAACGAATTCTGCATTCCCAGATCGTACACATACTTTTTCAAAATGTCCTTTAGTATGACAACTGCGGCAAGTGGCTAATTCAGCTCTACATTTCTCCCCTTTCGAATGTTTACTTTTCCCACATCGAATGCAGACAGTTCGTTTATCTATTCGGAATTTATTACGTTCCATCTCGCTATGAACTTTTGGTTTGGTTTTGAAAACGGTGGGTTTGGCGCCGGCGTTGAAATTGTTTTTCTTTACATTCTGAGTTGGCGTATTTATTTTATTCACACTTGTAACGGGGTTTTTATGATCGGAATGTATAACAGATTCAATAGTTTCTCGATTGATATACGCAGATTCATAATTTAAAGCCGACTTCTCAATCTGATTAAAAGTTGTTGTTTCATCAGAGTGCTCACGAAACAAATGTTCTTGTATTCGGGAATCATTGATACCCAGTATTAATTGATCTCTTAAACGTTCATCTAAAGAATTCTTAAATTTACAGTTTACAGCAAGAGTTCGTAAAGCAGCAATAAATTCAGCTATTGATTCACCGTTAAGGCGAAAACGTTGGGAAAATTTTGTTCTTTCGACATGGATGTTTGTTGCCGGTTTAAAATGCTGTTCCAAAAAATCTTTGATTTCAGAATAAGTTTTTTCGTCAGGAGAAATAGGATCAAAATTATCATTTACTAGTTTAAATAAACAAGGTCCCATACAACGTAAAATTAAATCTCGTTTATCTGCATCTTCAGTGATACGAAAAACTCTTATTTCAAGTTCAAAACGTCTAAAATAATATCGTATATCATCCTTACCTGGGCAAAATTCGTTGAAAGTAAACTTCGATAAATCAATCGCTCTATTTTCCGTTGACATGATGCTTTACTTCTGTTCTTTTTTTATCCTCGTCGCCAAAATGTAGTGTTTTAGGGGCCTTAATATAAGATGCAGATGTTCACGAAAACATATTTATTCACAAATCACAAATCACGTTATATGTACATTTTTAAGCTTGAAGTTATTGTTCTGATGTTCTTAACCCAAAAACAGAATTCTCTCTATCTGGTGTTGCCAGATTCCAATTGATACAGAGTTCTTTTATTCTGGCTGTTGCCAGATACATTACAGAAAGCAAATTTATAACGAGTCTTACATTTGAAATTAATATTTGCAAAATAAGAAGAAAGCGAGAAAATTGCAAAACTCGCCAATGAGAACCTATACTGCATCTGCACTATTAAAAGTATAGATATTATCTCTATACATAAAACAGTGTTCCTTTTATGCATGGTTTATTTATATAAATGCATACGGTTGTTTCAGTTTCCAAATTATTTGATAGTGCAAAATGTTCATTACCAAGATTAAAACTTCTTCCTCCCAATCTATCATGTTTAAGAGAATATATGCAAGTAATATTCAAATGCAGCAACATATTGTTTTACGATTTTTCAAAATATAAACAAAATTTGACTGAAGCATTTAATAACGTCTATAAGTAATCAAACTATTCTGCAACATAAAGTAACTAACATAAAGATTTGGTACGTCTTTTGTAGTTTAAGCATACGTGATAGAGTTAATAAATTGTATTTTTTATTAGGATTGAAAAATCCAACAAATTTATTAAGCAGCTAGTAAATATACATAAAAGTTGTTATTTTTGTGAACAATTAAATAAAAAAAAGTTTTAAGCAGGCTAATCCCGCATTTTTTAAAGTGGAGTTTGCAGAAGGCGCCATCTACAAGTTTAATAATTCTAGAAAAACTGGCTCTGGTCAAGGTTGCAACGAATCGATCGAGGTCGTGCCTGAGCAGTAGGCTTTTCGCATAGGAATGTCAGAGGACAACTGATACGAAAATCTAGGAATTTTCTTCACTGGAATTGCTAATAAAATATGGCTGCAGTCCCTTAGAAACAGGAGTGATGCTCTTCAACTTAGCTAAAATTTTGGAAATGAATCTATTTGCATTTTTCAACTGGTCTACGTATGTACACGTGTATGTCAAGGAATTAAGTACTAAATATTATTCATTTCTTAGTGAAATAAGAATATCTAATCGAAAATTTTTAGTTGTTTTCAGTGCATACATTTGACCACTTTAATGAAAACTGCTGAAATTACACTATATTTTAACGGTATGACAGAGAAAAAAAACAATATTTTCTTTTTAAAATTTAAAAACTTAAAGTAAAAAAAAGAACAGTGTTAAAAACTAACTAAATTTGAATACAGTACACTCCCGAGTATTCAGCCTAATGTGGCGGAAAAGTGGGCAGGATAACAAAAAAAGCAGGATAGGCCTGAATTCTATGAACTTTTCCTTTGACACCAGTACCAGAAGACAAAGTTCTTATACAAAAACTCACTGTTATAATACCCCACTGTTATAAATCGTTTTCTTCAGCTATTTAACTATGCATCACAGGTAGTGAACTTTGAATATAGTCCTTCTATTTGTCGCTTAAATTTCAAAGCATTTTCCTGCAATATGGGGCCAGTTACAAGCACACCGTTTCCTCTTAAGTGTACATGTATAACTTTATTTTTGTTCATGCCGCAAAAATAAAGCTTCCTCAACTTTTCTATGCTTACCTTTTAGCAAGACATTTCTAACTTTTTTTCCACTCCCACTAGCTTGTGCAACACCCCACTTTTCAATTTCTGCTCGATTTTATTTTCTAGTCCCCCGTTGCACCTTTCCCAACTCCTAACTCCGAAGGTATTCTAGAGTCTAGAAGCTGTAAAGCGTAATTTCTATTCCATGGTTACTGCAAAATTTTTTTCGTTTATCCCCCATTTTGAAATCTTCACTGTGGTACACTTAAAAATAATAATAATAATAATAAAAATTAAGAATACTCCCAAGAATAATTTACAAATATTGTACGTACTGAACAGTTCTAACCAAGAACAGCAGCAACTATTGGGGTCTGTTAGACACTGACGAAATTATGAACAACGAGCAGAACGCTGCTCTTTTCTTGTCTCAGCTTGTATTTTTGCACACGAGACATAGAAGAATCGTGGCAGACGTCAGCTTTCAATCACTTGGCAATTTTGCAATTCAACTCTTTGCCTTCCTCATTTAATTATGAGAAAAGAAAACTAGCCTGATAGTACAGAAGCCGGATAGTCGCTTGCCGGATACTTGGGTTTATTTTCTCATATTTTAACCGCATTTATCCAAATTTATTCTATTATGACTTAGCTTTTTATGTAATTAATCATCTTTTTATTAGATTAGCCTGTATTTCTTTATTTTTAACTTATATTACTGTAAATGGCATTATGAGTACTTTATAATTATCATTGTGAACCGCTCCCTGAACTTACTACTCAAGATATGTTGATTATCTTAACTACTCAAGATATGTCGATTGGACCAAGATCTACGTGAATACCAATTTAATTGAAAGATGTGATGGTTTATCTCCAGACAGAGAGAATATTTGTATTATTATGTGGATTTTGTGCCTGGACAAAACAGTAGCCTTATCCAAGTTCGAGATATTCTCTGTTTAAAAGAACAGATGCTGCACATTCAAGAAGTGCATACCATCATCAAGAATAATTCTCTCTATCTGTGCAAAGTATAACTGTTTACTTGTATATTAACCTTCCTAATTTTCGTTAAATTTCATTAATTATATTTTCTGTATTTTAGTACTGGTAGTGTTTGTACCGTAATGTTAATACTGTTTTAATAAATATAATTTTCTACCTTCTAATGGTTGAATGGTTACCTATCTCTAGTAGGAAGTTGCTGATATGTGTTTATATACTGTAATATACAGGTCTAAAAATAAAACAAGGAGAAAATCTTTGGATATTTTTCAATTATATATCGAAATTTATCGACTTAATGCCAAAGCACTGATATAAACTAATATAATGGCTTTACTTTTATGAAATGTTCATAATCTTACCTGTGTTATAGAAATTTTCATTTCAGTCAAATTTTATTTAACGTCCGACACCCCAAAAAATTATCTAAAATTTTGTGTGGTAATTTTTAGTATTTATTGCACAAAAAATATGACAGGATAAAATTTACCCCTTCATTACATTACCTAGTTTTCAAAAAATATCTCAATGTAGTATGGAATAGATATAAAAATCACCAAGTTACATACTTCATAAATTAGAAAAAAAAAGTTTAGATACAGGATTCCTTTATTTTTCAGGAGTATTTACATTTTGCTGATGAATGCTTTAAAAAACTTGAATTTTTAATGTTTATCTTGCCAGGTGGACATGTCAGGTCCAAAATCTTCCAAGAGAGCAATCTTTAATTCAAAGCAAACTAGTAACAGTTTGTCATCCAAATAATCCTTGTGAATGTCCTTGGAGAGTTTTTTTTCTTTTCAAGTATTGATTAAAAGATAAGAGAGTCAACATTAAAAAGGCCAACGGTATAAAAAGATAAAACTTATCCTCTTTACGACAAACTAAATATATCATAAACACGTTTTTATTGTCAGTGGAATTTCTTGATACAAGTGAAGTCCATCTTATGTGATATCATAACACGTCTTATCAGATTGATATTGATCTTGAGTGTCGTCAGCAGTTACAGAGGCATGGCCAGTAATGTATATTCATATGATCTGTAAAGAAAACAAAATGCTGCGTCAAACTAATATCATTTTTAGACATATAGCTCAAACGAAAACTTGACAAGACAAGATGAATACGGCTAGATTTTATCTTCAACATACTATATATCAATCAACATTTAGATTAGTCTATAATTAGCAGCATTACAAAGTAAATGGCAACACCAGGAAAATGTTTATAACACAATTGCATCTAGCTACAGTAATGGTTTAAATAACTGAATTAATTGTGAAGTAATGGGAGCAAATCGAAGAAAAAAAAAGCAATAAGAACACACGACTTATTTGGGATTAATTAAAAAATATATACCGTGAATTCACACTCATAGAATTGCTCTTGTTTACGTAGAGTATTAATAACCTCGGGATTTTATTCATGTGCATGTACATATTCAGGCACACGCAATCTAAAATTTAAAAAAAGTTTAAATTGAAAAATCTGACAAGGAATAAAGATAAAAAGATGCTGTTTGCACCAATCGGATGGAAATGAACCAGTTCTTTTCCAGTTACGAAAATAAAATGCTAGAGTACTTCTGTTGGCGACTGAAAGGTGGCACAACAATTTTTTATATGACTATCAGATGACTTATAAGTTTAATATTATTTGACAACATTTATTATGCTTTCTGTAATCCAGCAGTAGAGCTGTGAGATAAGACAACATACCGTTCATAGCAGTAAGCAACATTTTTTTTTAGTGTAGCAGACGCTTGGTGCTGAGAGACCTTCACTTCTTGTGTCACCAAAGGACTAGGGATGTAAAAAACCCGGGATTTTGAAGAGTTGGGAATAAACCCGGGAATTTTTGGGAATAAACCCGGAATTTTGGGAACTTTGGGAAGAAATCATTTTAACAATGTTTACAGTTATTTTTTCAACAGTGGCCATTTAAGAACTAGCATATTATTTCTAAGATATTTTTTTTTTACTTTTGGCAATATATGTATATATATGTATATTTATATATATATATATATATATATATACATACATATATATATATATATATATATATATATATATATATATATATAATATATATATATATATATATGTATATATATATATATATATATTCAAGAAATAATAGCAATGATCATTTAAATGATTTTATAGTAGTACTTATGTAATTAATTATCCTGTTAGTCTTATCAAACACATAACTGGTTGCTTCAATTTTAATTGCTAATATAATAATTATATACATTATTTTTTATCATTTTTTAATATGTAAATTGCTTTATGCTAAACTTTTTCCCTTCCTTTTATAATATAAAAATAAATATCTTTAAATTTAAAATAACAGTTTATTATTTTTTGGAATCCATATATCATTTAAAGGTATAATCAAATGACACTGTTGCATTTTGTGTCCATTTCCTACACACACACACACACACACACACACACACACATATATATATATATATATATATATAATATATATATATAGAGAGAGAGAGAGAGAGAGATGTTATCCAAGAAAAATAATGATTTATGGGTTTTGTGACACTACAGATTATTGCTTAATATTTATATAATAGTAAAAATGCTAGATATTTCTCAAAGGAAAAATATACTCATAATTTCGTGGTAAACATGATACTTTGCCAAATATAGTCAGTTACTCCCAATGATTCCATTTTTTTTTCATAGTTAAATTTTGTGAAAATATCAACTTTTGAGGGCGGAACAAAGACAGAAAAAAATGGTGGTTCTCATTGTGTCATAGGAATTGGCGACTTCAAAATACTTCAAAATTCCCATGTTTTGGAAATTTTCAAATTTCCTTCCCAAAAAACCCGGGTTTAAACCGGGTTTTTTTCACTGCTCACAACTCTACAAAGGACCCATGACTTAAATTTTATTACTCATTTTATTCAATGCAACTCATTTCGCCTATAGTTATTTAGCACGTCGCACGTGTAGCGATATACCTGTAACATCGCATCGACACTTTTCGTATTATTGATGTACAGTTTAACAAAGGCAGCGCCTTAGCCAGAAATTATGTTCGGAGGGGGTCCAAGGGAAAAGACATTGTGTTTTTTTTGTGAATGATACTCCAGTAAAACTACAGGTTTTCTGACGTATGTATACTCCTAATGAGTACTATAACACAATGTGTTTTTATAAAATAATAAAGTTATTAAAAAGGATATAATAAACAAATTTAATGCTTAGAAATGAGAAATGAAGCCTCTGCACAATAATATTAATAGTAAAATTAACATTAAAACCCGTTTTTATATTTATTCGTTTGAATTTCTCTTTCTTTTAACTATATATCAACATCTACAGCCGAACGATGGCCGAATGGTAGATCTCTGCTCTCCAGTTCCAGAGTTCGTGAATTCGAATACCGTTGCTGGTATGGGTGTTCCTAGCCGTTTGGAATCGGCTTTAAGCAGTAGGTCCCAGTCTCATTAGCTCTAGGGAGCAAAACAGTAGACTGTAGCAATCCAAGCTAAGCCAAACCTAAATATAGTCTAACGCAATAAGTTGAAGTCATTTTAGAAGATACAAACTGTTTCAAAAAACTCACCATGGAGCATTCCAGAAATGGAGACGATATACAACAGATTACGAAAAATAATCTTGAGACGAATGACCATAGGGCATGAGGGTGCGGGATAGATAAAAGCCTGTGGCCCCGCAAGACATTTATGGGCGAAGCGGTCTCTTTCTGAGATCACTGTTGTCTGTGCAAAGAGTTAGGATCACACACCCACACACGTGGTCAATTTTCTTTCCAGGAAACGGTCTTCTGGAATTTCGGGGAGGGATCGGTCCCTTAAATCCCCTCTCTTACCTACGGCCTTGAACTAAGGCATATATCTTACAATTTTAGGCATATATCTTCGAATAACAGTATACCATGCAGTTGATCTTTTAAATTATCTATTGCTCTGTATAATCCGACGACAGAAAATTGTTTAACTCCCTCTACATAACGCCACCTTTTTCTTAACATACGGATTTTAATAGTCCATGGTATTAGTTCTTCATATCTGTCTAATTTAAGCATTCGTTCGAAAATTCTAGTAAAACTTACATATAATTTAATACTTGAATTTTTCAAAAATAAAAGGTTTTTCTTAATGAATTATTCATATATAAGCATTACATTTCAGGAAAATAATAAAATGTGTATAAACAAATGAATTAAAAATCTTGTGTCCTCTGCATAGGGTAAACTTATGAACGGACATGTTTTTTCATTAGAAATAAAATGGAATTTGAAGCACTTGAAAAATACTATTTAATTTGGTACAACTAAACATTATGTAAGAGCTGAAAAAGTGAAAGCTTTATTTTGAAATTTGGATTGTTTTTAAACATTTAAGGGGTCATAAGACTGTTAAATCGACAAAAAATTGGATTTTTCAAATATATATATATATATATATATATATATATATATATATATATATATATATATACATACATACATGTAGAATCAGTGGAGACCATTGGGAGAGAGAAGACAGAGAACGCATAGATGGCGCTGCGGAGTGCTAGCGAAGGTGTCAGATAGAGATGAGAGAAGAGGGGGTCCTGAGGTCCGACGCGCAGGTCGACCGTGAGACCGAGAGAGATCCTGTTTGATCGTGATACGAGCAGAGAGAACGACCTGAGATAACCCTTTAATTCTATTTTATGTGTGTGTGAAGTGTTGTAAAGTCAAGTATTGTTCATTAAATGTGATTTGTTTTCAAGAAAGTGTCGTCATTATCCCTAGACGCCTTCCTGCCCTCCATATATATATATATATATATATATATATATATATATATATATATATATATATATATACATACATACATACATACATATATATATATATATATATATATATATATATATGACGTGGTCCAGTAAACACACTAGTAAATATATAAATCAGTCCACTCTCAAGTAGTTCTTTTTCTTCTCTTTATTAATCCATTTCACACGCTACTCAACAATGGCGTCTCATATTGGCGCCCACTGCTAACAAAGGCAGTTTTCACTGCTTCGAGGAGCCACGTCTGACCGTGGACAGTGCATCCTGCTCTCTCTCTCTCTCTTCCCATATCACTGCGCGTGAGCCGTATTTATGTGACTAATAACTCGAGGCGCGTTACTCCTATTAAAATAATTCCTAATTAAAATCTCTTAAATTACTCTATATTTTAAATCCTTATATATATATATATATATATATATATATATATATATATATATATATATATATATATATATATATATATATATATATATATATATATGTGAAAAGGAATTCAGTTCTGAACATTTTAAAACAATCTGTTTAAAAAAAATCCAATATTGAGAGGAATTATGAATAAAAACGTGTCAGCTCTTTACTGTAAACAAATTTAAACTTATAAAACATTAACTTGATTTTCCTCAAATTGTGTTTTTTTCTCTAACACGCAGGTTATCTCAAAATTTTTTAAATATTTCCTCATTAAAAATTTTACACGTTGTACACAATATAATTTTCACCAGATTGAATCGAAATTTTCTTGTATAATTTGCAAAATATGATTTTTTGGCAATGATATTTTTTTAATTTTTAAGAAAAAAAATCAATTTTCTTGAAATATATATATATATATATATATATATATATATATATATATATATCTTAATTATATCCAAATTTAGGTTCAAATGTTATTTTGAGATATTGTAGTATGTTTTAGAACAATAAGTTTGTTTTAGACTTAATTATATTTTTTGTAAGCCTTGATATCATTTTTGTTAACAACAAAATGTCTCTTATTTAAAAAAACAAAAATATTTTGTATGTTTCAAAAATGAATTTGATATGTGTGTAAAAATAATAGCTTGTTCTAGATATGATAAAAAAAAAACTATGTTTGTAAAACAGGTAGTTTTCAAGACATGAAAGCAAAAAGTTGTAAATGATAATTATTTTACATTTTTTGGACTTGATATCTTAATTGACTCAAACGTTGTCATTTTGGTATCTGTCATAATATTTGAGTCTATGAATCTCATATATTGTCTAGTATAGCATTCGCCGTCAAATGCTACATTGGTATTCAGAAAAGTAAGTTAATAATATTCAGCTTTCAGTGTGCCTCTTTTTGATTTAATGATTGAATGCGGTTTTGTTATTCGTACAGTTGAGAAGGTGGGAGTATGATCAACTTAAATATCGTAAAAACAAACTAAAACTGACCACGAATGAAACAAAGACGTAATCTAATAATATGCTACACGGCGTCGGCCAAAAAAATCTTGACTCGCTAGACTGGTCAAAGTCTACTGTGGTACACGAAAAGAATGACAATCTCAACTCGTCATTGTACGTGTATGTTGAGGTATTAATAAGCATGTTGATCATTAAGTCATCTCAAGATTCTGGAACAACTAATATTACATTAAACCCAGAATAAAAGTTATCTAAAGTAGTTGCAGAAATGCAAATACAGAAAACTTACGTTAATGTAGCTGAAGTTTTTATTCGAAAGGAACTTGGGTATTCGACAACAGAATTCTTTTTGTAAGATAAATTCACAAAAGGACCTGGGATTTATGACCATAGAAATAGCTTATTTTATATTTAGGTTACTGATCATCTTGTCTGTGTACACAAATATAAAAAAGAGCTTTTATCATGTCAGAATAATTCCCGAAAGTCGTTTATAATTTCCATGCTTGATAAAATGTTAATAGTCAAACTATATCTGATTGAAATTAAGAGAAGATACACGAATAATCTTCAGCCACCAGACCTTATTGAACGAAAAAGAAGCTATAGGACTGGATAGAGTGCATTCTTGAAACAACTTAAAGATCTGAAGAATGGTATAAGTTGTAACGTATATATTGTCTCATTTCAACAGCACTTACTCAATGAGATAACTGTAAGGAATTTGGACCCCACGATCGGTGTTTCGCATATGTGTGCCCTTTTTGATATCTGCATAATCGCCCCATTGACCCCTTCCTGGCGTTCATTGGAGAAATAGGAGCCGACCGCTTAAGGGGAGCTGATAAGGCTTTTCGGATGTGTCGCTTGTTTGTGTTTTTGCAGGCCGGCAGTACATCTGGAAGGGAGAATTTCTCTTTTTGGAAGGAATAAAGTTTCGAGGATATTGACCCCCCGAAGAATGGAGAGAAGATCTGTAAGAGAGGGCAGTTGGATTCGGGCCTGCGACTTGGAGACATCTCTCTGTTTTGCAGCGAGAGAATGTTATTTTGGATATGAAACTCTGAGTTAATCCTTTCTGATTTATACAGCTCCAAGACTCAGAAATATATCACTTTGATTTTCTTTAATTTTTAGTCGATTTTTGTAAATAAATATTTTATGTTGTCCGTCTAAGGCTTGGAGGAATTATTTAGGTATGCATCCCAGCGACGATCTACGAACATACCTGCCCCAGTAAAATAGGCGGGCAGGTCACACGCTCAATAAATGAAAATATGAAAATTGGGTGAAGAGGGGGATAAGCTCTTTTTGGCTGGCATGCATTTTTAACACACTGTATACTGGACACGTACGTTTTCTGACGATTGATACTTGATTGAGGGTCACGTGCTAGTACTGGTTAGTGTAACAACTTGGTTTGTTTGTAGGTACAAAGATAATGGTGTATACAGGAAAACGAAGCCGAATGATCTTGTCTACTACATAGACAAACTAGTTTTTACATCAGTCGATGAGGAACCACAGAATTCGAAGGTTGATTAAAAAAATCCATTTAGATTTAAAATTAACTTTTTATTTATCCTTACAAAAATGATATACATATATGTATATTTATATGTTATATATATATTTGTATATATATATATATATATATATATATATATATATATATATATATATATATATATATATATATGTTTATTTGTCTATTTATATATTTGTTTATATATTTCAATATAAAATACGAAAAGTTGATTAAAAAATGAAATAATTTTCGATCTATTGAGATTTAACTGAATAACTAAATTTACACGCAAAATGCCCGCTTCCGGTACAATTCCGCTGCGAAATGTACCCGTGCACAATGTGTTAAGAAGGAACATAGATTTGGTTTGGTGTGCTGTGGTAAATTTTTTACAAAAAAGAGCTAATTAGACCAGGATCTACAGCTTAAAGCTGATTGCAAACGGCAAAGCACATTCATGCCGGATGTGGGATTCTAAATCAGAGATTTACGTACTAAAAATTAGCATCCTATCGATAAGAAGTAATAAACAATTACAAGAAATATACAAAGCTTAGAATAAAAATTACAGTTGTGTTATATTTAGTTTAATCAATTAACAATAACCATAAATTTTAATGATGCACCACATTCCATAATAGAAAACATGAACGCGTGCAGATATTATATAAAAAAGGGCAAAATTTTAAGAAAAATTAGACTAAGACCTGTCGTATCCATAGAACTTGGATTAGGATTTTATTAGTTCAGTTGAAGATGTTAGTAATAGACGGGTGCGATATTTGGACATCTAATTTCATAATTCTACTTTAATGCTCTCCAAAGCGGGATTAATTTGGCTTAGTTTGGTTTGGAGTGCTGCTGTCTAATGTTTTGATAAGTCGATTCTGAACAGATATTAACATCCATGGCAGAAAGCAGGAATCGAACCCTCGAACACAGGTATAGAAGAACAGCGTCCTACACAATAGGCCATCGTTCGGTAAGGGATTAATATAAAGGTGGAGTATAGAAACAGTCCATAAGTGGATAAAATACTTTGAGGAGTAGTAGATGT
>CM063501.1:110724859-110737359 GCA_032207245.1 Pardosa pseudoannulata | reverse complement strand
TTGGGGGCTGGATCAAAGTTATGACACCACATTTCATTAATACAATAATAAAAATTGCACAATTGCACATTGATAACGTTTGGAGGCACCCATATTTGAAAGATACCGATGAACTTGCTCCTGCACATTAGCATCTCCTACAAAAACATCTATCGTAATCTGTTGATAAGGCATGCGTTCCCAGCACTCACAGCCTTCTATAGGGATATGCGTAATCTTTTGTATCTTAATACGATAGAATAATCGAGGCGGTACCACTATCATTTGGGGGACCCCATATAATATCTGAAATCATGGATGTAGGCATAGAAATTGCTGCGTTTCTGTCAAGTAACATTTTCTTTCACGACGCATTCATATACATAGCTATTTACACCAGTAGTTGTATGATATGTATATGAATAAAAACTATGTATATGAATGAAAATTATACATGTCACAAATCTAATATGTATTTAAAATTTTATTATCTATGGAAATATCTATAGATTTATCTATCTATGGAGTCTTTTGCAAGAAAACCTACCCCAAAGTCCATTCTATATGCATAATTAATTATTTTATAAAAATTTCATATTAACTCACTATATGAAAAACTGATATTTTCGTTTCTCGTTGTACATAATTCAAATGATTTTTTTACTGACTGCTTTTATAAAAAATAAATTGCAACTAAAAATGCTCCTTTTAGCTGTATTAATTTTCTTACATTTATATTCACGGGGTAGTAAGCCTCAGTAGCTTAATTGTCAAAGGCAGCGATCTCCTAAGCGAAGGGTAGTGGAATCGAGGCTCGAGTCGGCCAAAGATCCACTTTGCTCATTAATGGCGGTTAGGATACTTAAAACAGGTTCGTAATCGCAATGTCCTCCAAGTTCCCAAACGATAATTCTGGAGATGGCAAACCAAACTTGAGAGGATTCTGCTAGGTCCCTACTTCTAAATTACGAGGACCCATTTCAGCAAAGTCGTTCTTCCTCCCTAGTGATGCTCATCATACTAAAGGAGCACTCTTTCTTGAGGTTTAGCCAATCTTCAGTTCTCGTAGACTCTCCTACACCAAAGGAATGAATAACAACAACAATTGAGAGAGTGTTTTTCACAATAAACTTTTCTCAGATGTATAATCGACAAAACGGGGGAAAAGCTAACTGCTGAGTAATTTGGTGATCCAATGTTGATATAAGTGAATGACGTAAGTTGAATATTCGTCTACTTAATGACAAATTTGTGTAAAGAATCCCTTTTTAAATTTATCTGGTAACAAATCATTAAGCATAAAACTATCAGCCATAAGTTGTACGGGGATAGAGATTTTATTGCATATATGTAATGATATTTTTATCACTTTCGGTTCCGATTTTATTTTTCCAGTAATTCTTTTTTAGCAACCGTAGCGAATGTTCTCGAATGTTCCCTAGCAGATTCTTTTCTGTTGCATAGTTAAAAATAGAGTTCTGACGCTTCAGTTAAGTTATCCTCGTGATTTGTAATGATGTCTAATTCTCTGGTACAAACAACTATAACAGAAGTGTTCCGACAGTTTAGTTTTTAGTTTAGACAGTTTTTAGAGTTTTCGTTCGTGATAGAGAATGTGGATAAACTACGATAGCTTTAGATTTCATTGTCTTTATTTTGTTGTCATTCTCGTCGCAAGTTCCACTACTGCAGAGCTGTAACATCAGCTCGGAACTCCGCTTCGAGTTGAGGAAAAAGCCTCATGTGATACATATTATGGTACAGAAACTGATTTGATCGAAAGGTCTAATCACCGATGATGATAATAAAATGACTCTAACAAAAACAAAACAAAAGAAGTTAACCGTGAAAAATGAACATTATTTACAAAAAAAATATGTTTTCTGTTTTTATCTATTAAGAAATTGTGGCGTAATTCCGCAGAGGAAACAAAATTAATTGTTTATACTCCATTGATCTCGCTATCGAAATGAGTATATACATTACACAACAGAAAGCGGCATCCTGTTGTTGTATATGTGCATGTACTCCTGATTTTTGGAAATTGACGTTTGTGATAGAGAATGTGAATAAACTACGATCATTTGTGATTCCATTGTCCTTATTTCGTTGTTACTCTCGTGGTAAGTTCCACGACTGCAGAGGTGTAAGATCAACTCGGAACTTCACTTCGAGATGAAGCAAAGAGCTTCGTGTCATTTATATATTACGGTACAGAAACTGATTTGATCGAAAGGTCTAATCACTGATGATGATAATAAAATGCCTGTTGTAAGAAAAACAAAACAAAAAAGTCAACCGTGAAAAATGAACATTAGTTTAAAAAGTGTGTTTTCTGTTTTTATCTATTAAGAAAAAGTGACATAATTCCGCAGAGGAAACAAAATTAATTGTTTATACTCAATGATATCGCTATCGAAATGAGTAGATGTATTGCACAACAGAAAGCGGCATCCTGTTGTAGATGTACATGTTCTCCTGCTTTTTGGAAATTGACGAAATAGATTTCGCTTGTGACAGAGAAGGTGACTAAACTACGATAGTTAGACATTACATTGTCTTTATTTCATTGTTATTCTCATGGCAAGTTCCACAACTGTAGAGCTGTAAGATCAGCTCGAAACTCTACTTCGAGATAAAGCAAAGATCTTCGTGTCATATATATATATATATATATATATATATATATATATTACGGTACTGAAACTGATCTGATCGAAAGGTCTAATCACTGATGATGATAATAAAATGTCTGTTGTAAGAAAAACAAAACAAAAAATCTAGTTAACCGTGAAAAATAAACATTAGTTTTTAAAAAATTCTTTTTTTTATCTATTACGAAATAACGGAGTAATTTCGTAGAGGAAACAAACTTAATTGTTTGTACTCATTGATTTCGCTATCGAAATGAGTAGGGGCATTACATAACAGAAAGCGACATCTTGTTGTAGATTTGCATGTACTCCTGCTTTTTGGAAATTGACCAACGAGATTTCGTTTGTGATAGAGAATGTGAATAAACTAAGATAGTTTGAGATTCCATTGTTTTTATTTCGTTGGCATTCTCGTTACGAGTTCCACAACTGCAGAGCTGTAAGATCAGCTCGGAACTCCACTTCGAAATGACGCAAAGAGCTTCGTGTCATATATATTACCTTACAGAAACTGATTTGATCGAAGGTCTAATCACTGATGATGATAATAAAATGACTCTAAGAAAAATAAAACAAAAGAAGTCAACAGTGAAAAATGAACATTATTTACAAAAAATGTGTTTTCTGCTTTTATCTATTAAGAAATAGTGACGTAATTCCGCAGAGGAAACAAAATTAATTGGTTATACTCCATGATATCGCTATCGAAATGAGTAGATGTATTGCACAACAGAAAGCGACATCCTGTTGTAAATGTACATGTTCTCCTGCTTTGTGGAAATTGACGAAATAGATTTCGCTTGTGACAGAGAACGTGAACAAACTACGATAGTTGACATTACATTGTCTTTATTTCGTTGTTATTCTCGTGGTAAGTTCCACGACTGCAGAGCTGTAAGATCAACTCGAAACTCCACTTCGAGATAAAGCAAAGATCTTCGTGTCATATATATATTACGAGAAACTGATCTGATCGAAAGGTCTAATCACTGATGATGATAATAAAATGTCTGTTGTAAGAAAAACAAAACAAAAATCTAGTTAACCTTGAAAAAAAAACATTAGTTTTTAAAAGATTCTTTTTTTATCTATTACGAAATAACGGAGCAATTTCGTAGAGGAAACAAACTTAATTGTTTGTACTCATTGATTTCGCTATCGAAATGAGTAGGGGCATTGCATAACAGAAAGCGACATCCTGTTGTAGATGTGCATATACTTTGGATGGAAGATGATTTCGTTTGTGATAGAAAATGTGAATAAACTAAGATAGTTTGAGATTCCATTGTCTTTATTTCGTTGTTATTCTCATCGCAAGTTTCACGACTTCAGAGCTGTAAGATCAGCTCGCAACTCCACTTCGAGATGAAGCAAAGAGCTTCGTGTCATATATATATTACGTTACAGAAACTGATTTGATCGAAGTTCTAATCACTGATGATAATAAAATGTCTGTTGTAAGAAATAGTGACATAATTCCGCAGAGGAAACAAAATTAATTGTTTATACTCCATGATATCACTATCGAAATGAGTAGATGTATTGCACAACAGAAAGCGACATCCTGTTGTATATGTACATGTTCTCCTGCTTTTTGGAAATTGACGAAATAGATTTCGCTTGTGACAGAGAAGGTGAATAAACTACGATAGTTAGACATTACATTGTCTTTATTTCGTTGTTATTCTCCTGGCAAGTTCCACAACTGTAGAGCTGTAAGATCAGCTCAGAACTCCTCTTCGAGATGAGGCAAAAAGCCACATGTCATAAATATTACGTTACAGAAACTGATTTGATCGAAAGGTGCAATCATTGATGATGATAATAAAATGACTGTTGTAAGAAAAACAAAAAATCTAGTCAACCGTGAAAAATAAACATTAGTTTTAAAGAAATTCTTTTTTTATCTATTACGAAATAACGGAGTAATTTCGTAGAGAAAACAAACTTAATTGTTTGTACTCCATTGATTTCGCTACCGCAATGAGTAGATGCATTACACGACAGAAGGCGTCATCCTGTTGCATATGTACATGTACTCCTGCTTCTTGGAAAATGACGAATGAAGATTACTTGACTTCGTTTTCCACTGTGCTAAAACAAAATAAAGTTAACTTGCGGTTTTGAAAACTGAAAAAGAGAAACTGAATTGCGGTAGACTGGAAATTTATGGAGAACGTGCCAGAATTCAATGCGAAAACATGTAAAGTGCTGGTATTCTTAACAGTAAGCAAAAAATCTTTAACAAATTCCACAACTTCGAACGAAAATGATTTCAATTTGTTTTCCCCTGTGCTAAAGAAAAAATTTTACTTGGATTTTGAAAATTGATAAAAGAGAAATTGGATTGCGTAATCTGGAAATTCATGGAGAACGTTCTAGAATCGAGTAATATAAAATGTAAAGTACTGATATGCTTAACAATCAGCAAGAATTGTTTAACAAATTTCACAAATTGAAATGAAAATTATTTGACTTCCGTTTTTACTGTGCCCACAAAGTCAACTTGGGATTTTGAAAATTAATAAAAGAGAAACTGAATTTGATAAACTGGAGACTTATGGACGACGTTCTAGAATTCAGTGTAAAAAATGTAAAGTATTGATATGCTTAAAAGAATAAGCAAAAATGTTTGACAAATTCCACAAATTTGAACGAAAATGATTTAAATTTGTTTTCCACTGTACTAGAAAAAAAATTAACTTGGGATTTCGAAAATTGATGAAAGAGAAATTGGATTGAGTAATCTGGAGTTCATGGAGAACGTTCTAGAATCCAGTACAAAAAATGTAAAGTACTGATATGTTTAACAATCAGCAAGAATTGTTTTAGAATTTCCCAAATTCAAATGAAAATTATTTGACTTTGTTTTAAACTGTGCCCACAAAGTTCACTTGGGATTTATAAATTAATAAAGGAGAAACTGAATTTGGAAACCTGGAGACTTATGGAGGATGTTTTAGAATTCAATGTGAAAAATGTAAAGTGTTGATATGCTTAGCAATAATCAAAAATGTTTAACAAATTCCACAAATTTGAATGAAAAAGATTTGAATTTGTTTTCCACTGTGCTAGAAAAAAACTACTTAGATTTCGAAAATTGATAAGAGAGAAATTGGATTGCATAATCTGGAGATTTGAATCCAGTACAAAAAAAATGTAAAGTACTGATATGCTTAACAATCAGCCAGAATTTTTTAACAAATTTCACAAATTCAAATGAAAATTATTTGACATCGGTTTTTACTGTGCCCACAAAGTTAGCTTGGGATTTTGAAAATTAATAAAGGAGAAACTAAATTTGGTAAACTGGAGACTTATGGATGACGTTCTAGAATTCAGTGTAAAAAATGTTAAGTATAGATGTGTTTAACAATAAGCAAAAATGTTTTACAAATTCCATCAATTTGAAAGAAAATTATTTGTCTTCGTTTTCCACTGGGCTACAACAAAATAAAGTTAACTTGGGATTTTAAAAATTGATAGAAGAATTGATAGATATGTTTGGATATAACTGCAAATTTCTGAGTTCTTTTTCAACAAGCCAATATTATAAAACCCTCACAATATGTATTAAAAAAGTTATAAGTAAATAAATTACGAAGGATTTGTAATTTACTATATTACTAGCAAACCTGTTAAAGTTTTCGATCTATGAGATTTTATAAAATTTACATCTCGAAGTGACATCGGATGAATACTACTATCATTAAGGAAAGCCATATGTTTATGTGTATATTTCCATTGGTAGAAAGCTTTTTAAAGGAGAAAAATCCTAAATTTGATAAGGTAAACCAATTTGGAGACTCTAGACGCAGTTCTCTTTAGTTGCTACACTTTTCCTTTCTTTATTCACACAGTACCAGAGTGACAATTATTCTTGAAGTTCTCTTCTTTTTTTCTGGTAATTTGTGTTTGGGTAGTATAGCAGTGTTTGGCATACACTGCTATATTTAGAGAGAGTCTGTCGTCAATTAATGTTGCGTTAAAGTTTAAAAAAAATAAAAGTAAATTAACATAATACAAAAAATAAAACTTTGTTCTCCAATAAACCTTTAAGAAATATTGAGTGAATGATTATTTTGAGTGATTATAGGAATAAAATACAAAACCAAAATTATAAATGCTGTTTTATAACTTAAAAAAATCTTGTTGACGTTACTACTTACTCCTGTAGTTTTAGTAATAAGTAGTTTAGAAGTTTTAATAATAATTTAAATATTAACAGCTGCAACTGTTGTGATGCATTGTGCGCAGATTAACTGAAGAACTGAACACAGCTTTATCATACATACACACATACACAAATAAAATATTCTTATAGGAAAATTAGCAAATATAATGTAACATTCCATTGTAGATGTAGCACTACAACTTTAACTATATGTTTGATTGAGAAGTTGAAGTTTATGTAATCATAGATGTATGATAGCACCCTGAATTCTAGTAAAAAAACATAGGTTTGTTCTGTCGAGTTCAGATTTCTCGTGGGTAAAAGAAGAAAACAATAAGTGTTGCATGTCAATTTGATTTAGGCGTCAAATAACTCTGAATTAATGGAAAACGTCTTTCAGACAACTGGGATTTTGAGCGGGAGTGACAGGTAGGAAGCCTTCCAAAACATTTTTTATCTAGATAAGAGAAAGTTACGAAAAATTTAAAGAGTCATTCCCCCGTGAAAAGAAAATATATTACTTCAAGCAAGACTCTCTTGAAATCACAGCATGCTATAATAGCTGAGAATCTCGGATCCAGAATCGCTGAGTAATGTCTGAGCTAAACTTGGAAGATATCCAGCATGCAAATTAATGTTGATTGTTGCCAACAACCAGAGGTAAAAAAAATGTTTTGACTCCATGCTCCCCGCGTTACGCATGCTTTTAAAGGTTGCACTGTAGAAAATTATTGTATTACTTTCAATTGTGTCTTTATATAAGTACTTGAAAACTAATTTGGTTCACATATTCACCTGTAAGCAGTGGTGGAACCAAAAATGGAGGGGGAGAGAGGAGGATAAGGGTCTGAAAAGGTCCTCTCCTCTTAACAGTTAGGGATTTTCTGTTATTTATTTAAAACTTTCTGAATGCACAGTCATCATAGCACACAATAATAAAAATATAATATAAGCTACATATTTATAATAAAAAAAAACAAGTACTGATTACTTTCTTGGAAAATGGATACAAATACGGGACCGTCTTTAAGTATGTTAACTTTTTTCTGGTTGTGCAACTATCTCTAAGGGTACAAATAAAAACCAAATATGCAGGGGAATGTCAGTTAAACGTAGAATGGAGAGCAAAGTATTTTAATACAATGCATTATTCTATTTAATTGTTTTAAGCACTTTGGAATCAATTTACTTCGATTCGACCCTATATCTTATCCCTTCTCTAAGTACTATGACTCATCTAGTTACAGTTCGACCACAGCTGGTAAACCTTGGTCAATAGACTATCAAGGTCATACGGCCCGACTAAGATATTTTTTTGCCCAGGGATATCCCCATGCAAATTTATAGCGACAAGTTATCATAATTATAGTCATATAAAAATTATAACATTGAATTAGCAAACAGATTTAAGAAATTAGCATTAAAGTAATATTCAAACACCAAATTTTCATTTTACGCAATCATTATCTCTGTTTAGCCATGCTAAAAATTAAGGACTTTTAAAGACCTAGAGTGACCCACTTTTTTATTTTTACCTTGTCACACTTACAATCTTTGTGGTGCAAAAAATAAGTAATAATAGAAATAAAAATAATTTAAATTGGTGAGATGATTTAATGGTTTATAGGGGTACGTTGCTAATAATCTGTCCTATAAATATGCAATAATCCATAGGATAAAAAGAGCACCAGGTTCGTTGAGGGAATTAATTATCAGGTAAATAACAGTAAAATTAAAGTAAATAGGAAACAATATAGTTCATGACAAGCACAAATACCTCGTACAATAATTTGTTAAAACTTGACTAAATTTTCGTGCCCAGGGCACGTGGCCCAAGCGCCTGTGTGATAGTCAGACTCTGCAAGGATATTCATGCACCAATCCAGGCCCATTTGGCCACGAGGCCCTCCTGGTTTGACACGTCTGTAGTTGGCAGCTACTCTATGGTTTGCAGATTGCGAGTACTGAGGATGAGTACCAATGACATTCCATTCCTTCTCTACGGTACCAAGCTACGCGAAAATGGCGGAAAATTTGAATCGATCTTCCTCTGCATTCTATAGGATTATCTTTTGAATCGTACATATTTCGCTTTTTATATAATGTTTCACTTTCTAATATCCTAGATATAGTAGAAAAGAAAAACAGCTCCCGTTTCCTTTCATATTACATTTTTCAAAGAATTACGGGGTACTTTAAAAACAAATTAAATGGATCACAGAATATTTTATAAACAAGCTAAACATGGATAATATATTTCCCTATTTTTTAAAAATCGATTGGTCTTTTTCAGACAAATTGAGATTTGGGAGTCTCTATCCGTGGGTGGACTGCAATATCCCCATTATTTAAACTTTCATCAGAACTTGTGGATGGACTGATGTTTTCAAGGAAGTCGTTGAAGACATTTGGGAAAATCACCAATCAAGTGGGAGAATTGTTTTATGATCTTTACTTATATGATGCATTCCAATTTTAAATCCATTTTTAAGCCTGATATAGCATGCCCTACGGTCCGAAAAATAGAGAAATTTAATTGATTATTTGGAGCACCAAGGTAAGAATTTTGCAAAACAGAGACAATGAGCCTGTGTTAAAACAGGAGTCAACCTATTCTTAAAGCCTGTTACGGAGATCCTATAAGCATTCATGCTGTGGGATTCAAATTCATGGACTTTGATATCGAAATCCAGTGTAATTGTTTTCAATCATCCTGCATTATTTTGTGTGTTCATCTGTATTCGACATAAACAATTCAAAAAACCTCGTGAGTCACAGTGGAACTGCATTTTATTCTGGTGGAATAAACTTCCCTATTTTTAAAAATAGATTCGTCTTTTTCAGACAAATTGAGATTTGGGAGTCTCTATCCGTGGGTGGACTGCAGTATCCCTATTTTTTATACTTTCATCAGAACTTTTGTTATCCATCTCTATTAATGAATCCTGTTTCTTCATGTTGAAGGACTGACATTTTCAAGGAAGTCGTTGAAGAGATTTGGCAAAATCAACAATTAAGTGGGAGAATGACTTATGATCTTCATATTTTTCATATGATGTACTCCAATTTTAAATTCACTTTTCAGACTAATATAGCACGCTCTATGGTCAGAAAAATAAAGTATTTTGCTTCTATCGATTATTTGGAGTGCCAAGGTGAGAATTTTGCAAAACAAAGACAATGAGCCTGTATTAAAACAGGAGTCAACCTACATCTTAAAGCCTGTTACGGAGAACCTACAAGCATTCATGCGGTGGGATTCAAATTCATGGACTTTGGTATCGAAATACAGTGTAATTGTTTTCAATCATCCTGTATTATTTAGTGCGTTCAATTGTACCCGACATATACAACCCAAAAAAGCCTCTTGAGTCGCAGTGGAAGTGCATCTTATTCTGGCGGAATAGACTTCCCTATTTTTAAAAATAGATTCGTCTTTTTCAGACAGATTGAGATTTGGGAATCTCTATCCGTGGGTGGACTGCAATATCCCCATTTTTTATACTTTAATCGGAACTTTTGCTATCTATCTCCATTAATGATTCCTGTTTCTTCATGTTGATGGACTAACGTTTTCAAGGAAGTCGTTGAAGAGATTTGGAAAAATCAACAATTAAGTGGGAGAATTGTCTGACGATCTTCATACTTATCATATGATGCATTCCAATTTTAAATCCACTTTTCAGCCTAATATAACACGCCCTACTGTCCGAAAAATGTGGTAATTTGCATTAATTGATTATTTGGAGTGTCAAGGTAAGAATTTTGCAAAACACAGACAATGAGCCTGTATTAAAGCAGAAGTCAACCTTCATCTTAAAGCCTGTTACGGAGAGCCTACAAGCATTCAAATTCATGGATTTTGGTATAGAAATCCACTGTAATTGTTTTCAATCAATCCTGCATTATTTTGTTTGTTCATTTGTACGCGACATATACAATCCAAAAAGCCTGAGTCGCAGTGGAAGTGTATCTTATTCTGGTGGAATGTATTACAAGTCAGTGTGTATGCATGTATTTGTGTATACAGGGTGACCCAAAACGATCGAATAAACTCCGCACAGCTAGATTCCTCGTTGGAAGTTGTTTGGACAGTAACGATCAGCAAGGTTCCACTGATGTTCAGCACAGTAGCATGGCCTAACTGAAGACTGAGTTTCAGTTAAGAAGTTACACAAAAATATTAAAACAAAGTTTATTTTTCCTTTCTCAAAAGAGCCGAACGCTGGCCGATTGGTTAGGGCGCTGATCGTCGGTACCGGAGTTCGTAGGTTCGAATCCCACTTTGACATGGGTGTTCGTAGCCGTTCGGAATCGACTTTAAACAGTAGGTCCCGGTCTCATTAGCCCTCGTGTTGCAAAAAGTAGACCGTAGCACTCCAAAGCAAACCAAACCAAACCTTTCTCAAAAGAACATAAAAAACCAGTTAAACAAAACATCCAAAACATTTGGCAGATAATATAAAACTAATTTGCAAATTCAACATTCTGGCAAGTGACTATATTTTGTAATTTACCTGATGGGGAAAAAAACTATATTGAAGCAAAAACACGACGAGAAACAGCCATCACCAGACAACAACAAGGCCACAAAAAACAGGAAAAGATAAACGTAAAGTGCCCCTTTTATACTCCTTCTTGATCTTGTAACCTCTACAATTATTCACATGCAAAAATAAATAAATAAATAAACCACGGAGCATACAAAAAAAAATAACCGAAATTAAGTAACCAAGATTAAATTATGATTAAAAGTTTAATTACAAGGAATGGGGTCCGTGTATTTGGTAACAGAAGTACATAAAAACATCACAAAGAAACGTTCCTGTATGATCCATAGTTTACGAGAAAAATGCGAAAAACAAAGTATGACGCCACTTCCGCTGAAAGAATAAAATACTATATTGGAAAACAACATATCAACAACAGAATTTGCATATATTTCCCAGATGATAATGTTTAAAAAGTTCGCCGCGCATATTGCGTCATTTATGCGCGTGCGCCTTGGAATGACGCCGCCGTTGACCTGGTATTTAAAATGCTGCATCTTGCAGCTACCGGTAGTCTTCGTATGGTGGCCGTGTATTCCGTTCGTGACTACTGCCACATGTACCTGATGAACGGCCGATGCAATGGAAATGCCTTACGAACTGTTAGGGAGTATGTCCATGCATATACTGCTGTTGATATGTTCAATAAAGTGTTTTTTCTTGCATCGAAAGTGACGTCATACTTTGTTTTTCGTATTTTTTCTCGTAAACTATGGATCGTACAGATACGCTTCTTTGGGCAGTTTTTAAGTACTTCCAACGAGGAATCTAGATGTGCAGAGTTTATGCGGTCGATTTGGGACACCCTGTATATTTATATTTGAAGTGAAAATTGAAAACAATACTTTAAAGACAATAATATTATTAATCAACTAACAATAAAACAAAAGAAATTTATAAACGTGGATGAATATATAATAATAATGATTAATAAATCATTCGAATATTATATTTATTACATTTGTTTATAGTACAAATTTCTTAAAGTCCTTTGGCGACACACATTCTTACGGTCTGCCCTTTAGCCATTCCTGATTTATACAAAATAATATTTTTGAAGCATTTTTTTTGTGTGTGCACGTTATTACAAACGTGTGTTTTAAATGTGTTTTTGATAACAAAAAGAAGAGAAAGTGATTCTAC
>CM063501.1:110709859-110722359 GCA_032207245.1 Pardosa pseudoannulata | reverse complement strand
TTACCTTAAGAATAAATATCCTACCAAATTTCAAATTTATACATGCAATATATGTTTAGATATCATGCACTTAAGATGTGAAAACCTTGTTTTGAGCAGTATCAGTTTTAAACTGTTCATAATATCCAAAAGCTAGTAGGTTAGATAGAGTTTTTATCCCCTATAAAATAATAGCTTAAGTTACCTATCCGTCTGTCCTGGAATTTATGAAGCGGTTGGACCTGGAATGGATAGAGGCATCCATATTGGATTCTTGATCAGTTAGGGTTAGCAAAATGCAAAGCGAGTTCGAAATCCACCCCTTCCCCCCTTTTCGATCCTTTAACCCCTTCCGGTATGATTTAATAATGAAAAACTGTGCATGAAATAACCATTTAATTTTTATTTAAAAAACTTGTTTCATTTTACAATTCTTACATATTCTTAATTAAAATCCACTTTTTACATAGTGTTAAATAATATCAGAAACAGTAAAATTAAGAAAATATCAAAGCAAAACATTAATAAGGTATACAGATAATAGTCTTCCAGCTAGTGGTACTTTTCAAAACAAAGTGCAAAGGAATTCTTAATTGTTTACACCGCCAAGTAGTCTCACTTTTAATTTGATTCTTGTAACACACACGGCATTTCTTAGTAGGTTTTCTTTTATTCTGACTCATTAATTTGGCAATGACTCGTACCAAGAAATTCTAAGTAAACAATATGCAATAATGACTTGTGATTTTCCCAAGTGATAAAAGTGTTGCCAAATTCAGTACACTAGAAATTTTAAACTAAATTAATTATCATATTTAACAGTAACTTTAATCGCATGACGAGTGTAGCTCGTCATTGTGCGGTATGGAATGAAAAACTAATGACGAGCTAGACTCGTCATTTTACCGGAAGCCCTATTTACCCCGGTTAAGAGTAGGCGATTAAATTTATCCATTTATCCCATAGTAAGTAGATAAAAATAACATTTTTCTTCTAACATTAGGACGTCATTCCTTTAACCGTCTCATTTAATCATTTCTTATTTTAAATTATTTTAATATCGTCTGCATTATTTTCATACGTTTTATCTCTGAACTTAGGTATTGCGTAAATAACTTTCTTTTATATTTGGCTTAAATAATAAATTAGGTACATATGGGATAATTTTAAATTTAATCCTCGATTATTTCTTGTAGCAATAAAAATTTTATCACCGGTATCAACAACAAATTCTTTTCATAAAAGTCTTGGAGTCTATTTCACGAACCAATAAATATATAACGTTTAAGTTATATGTTTTTGAAAATTAAGAAATTTGTTCGTTTGTGTGTTTGTTTTTTATACATAACCACACGGTTTGCAATTGATTCCACGCGTTTTGGACATCATTCATATATACCGCAAAATAATCACTGTCAGCCTCTGCTGTCCATCCTATCACGTATTATGACAAGATAAATTAAAGCTGGCAACTAACATACGGTCAGTAAAGTTAAATAAATTATTGAAAGTGTACCAGATAATTCTTAGCCAAAAAACAAACTATTTTTTTACCTGCCTCACAGGATATGTTACAATTCTGGAAAATTAAACATTTTACTGATCCCGTCATATGACGGGCTATATGCTAGTTTATTAATATTAGTTTGGTTTGGAGCACTACTGTCTACTGTTTTGAACACGAGAGCTAATGAGATCGGGACCTACTGCTGGAAGTGGATTCCGAAAGGCTAAGAACATCCATGTCATAGTGGAATTCGGACCCACGAACTCCAGTACCGACGATCAGCGCCTTAACCAATCGGCCAGTATTTGGCTTATTAATATTAGAGTTTCGGGAATATTTTAATGTGGTTTATTGTATAAGAATAATAAAACAACTAGCTATCAGATAAACTAAAATTTCTTTAAAAAATTGAGGATTTTTGAAGTTTTAAAGGTTATGGGTAACCTTAATAAAAATTTTTTTAGTGTCATAGTTGTCAACTGATATGATAATTCTCAGAGTAATTATTTATATTAACATAAGTAGTTATAAACCATATTATCGAGCTCTTTATTAACTGAAAATCTAATGTAAGTTTTAATGTACTTAGATAATCTATCAGTGGCGTACCCAGAAATTATTATTTTTTTTGGTGTGGGGGGGGGGTGCATATTGTCATTGCCAACAAGGGCACCCATATGGAAAGTGCAGAAGGGGCTTGAGCTCCCCCCTTCATTTTGTAAAGTCAGTTCTTTAAACTAAATTTAAAGCTTAAATGTGCAAATGCAACACATGCATACTCACATTTTTATCTCAGACCCCCCACTTCTAAATTCCCTCAGATAGGGGCCTAAAATTGCCATGAAAAAATATACTTCTTTAATTTAGTATTATCATTGTGTAAAAACTAAAGAATACATTATAACAGCCTAATTTCTCCATTTGAAAACTATTCATGAACTGATACAGTGGACTCCGTTTAATGTGATCAGTTTGGCACACCGTGATTTTGATAACAATAAACGATATGCAAAATTAGATAAATTTATCCCCTCTTTTCATTCACACCTTATATTTATGTACCGTATATTATTGTTTAACACAAAAGAATTTTATACATAATTAAAAAATCATCATTTATTGACTGTCTACAATTTTTTCTTAGAAGCTCATTGATAAATTGTTCCTTTGGTTTGATTTGGTTTGGAGTGCTACGGTCTACTTTTTGCAACAAGAGGGCTAATGAGACCCGGACCTACAGCTTAAAGCCGATTCCGAACGGCTACGAATGTCCTTGCAACTGTGGGATTCGAATCCACGAACTCTGGTACCGGTAAATTGTTCGTAATCATAATGTTTTATAAAGTCATCGGAGCGGTGTTGTACTCAACGTTTCAACACTTTCAATGTATTTCTCATTTCAGCACTTATAGGAGGTGTCTTGATATCAAGAGATTATTCATCTGACTCATCAGTTCCATCATTCGTCTATTTTCCTGTGACAATCTGACATACCTCAGATTCTGTTGTGGAAGCTACTGGAATGTGTCTCCATATTTCATTTTGTTTATTTCTTCTAGTAAGATCATCACGAGTTTTCAAAATGTTGCACAACAGAAGCTGAGAAATGTTGCGCTGACTCATTTTTGGTAACCTGTCATAACGACATTAAAATTTTGATTTTTTGTTTTAATGTTAAATCATTTCCCTTTCTGGCTTCCACATCGACAAGCTGCAAAATTCCCGGACATGTAATCCCATAATCTTTTGTTCTTTTGTTCACTTCCCATTTTCCTAGGTTGAAGAGGGAGAATTCTCGGAAAATCAAACAACGGTGAAGGGAAATGAAAGAATGTGTTCCTTCTGAATACATTGTGAATATTCCTTTGCCAGTTAGTTGGGAAACTGATAACATTAACCGATGTAACGATCACATAAAGCGATAATTTTAACATACAAATGAGTAGAGAAAATCGGGACTAAGTGATCTCGATAACAATAAGTGATTGATAACATTAACCACGATTACGTCCACTGTATAAATTTTACCAAATTAGAAAATATGACTATTTAAGAAAAATAATAGAGATAGTATGAAAACAAAATATTTTACTTACGAGAATTGGTAGAATCCTGTATCATTGAAAATTGATAAAATACCATTTAATGATTGAAAAAAGCAGTTGCAGTTTAAAAAAAAAAAGGGGGGGGCATATGTTCTTTTGCACCACACCCCCTGGGTACGCCTCTGTAATCTATCCTGCTATTTTGTTTAAAAAATACATGTTTAAATTTACAATCACTAATATAATCATCTATATATAATTAAATTTTCTTAGGTATATATTAAAGGTTCTCAGTGTATTTCACCATTAATTCATAGATTAAATAGTAATATAGAAATTTATGGCTAAATTATGGGATTTCTTTTCTAATATTTTAATTCTACTGTTATTTAATAAGAAATAAATACCTTAAGTAATTTTTGCATGTTTTTTTCTAAGAAATGCTTTTAAGGTAATCTTCGATGAACTGCCTTTAAGTATATATTTGGGGATAAATCTTTCTCGAATTCAATAATTACTTTTAAGAAGAAAAATTTAAACTTTTGCTTTATAAAGATATTTTAGAGTAAGAAAACTTTTTTTAAGTTGTAAAAGTTTCCTAATTATTTAAATTACACACAAATAGAAATTTAAAAAAAATTAGAACCATGAAGTCTAGTTTTTTGCTATAAAGAAGTAAGACTCATTTACCCCGTAAATATTCAACAATTTAAAATTCAATTTAAAATCCGTTTTTTATTAGTATATATTTCTAACAATAGATGGCAGCGCTATAAATTTTGACCTGTAGTTTTGTATTAATAGATAATCATTATAAATTTATATACTTAATAGATCCAAGAAAATTATTCTTTCATTACTTTTAAATCCATACACTTCAGAAAAATGCTTGGATTTTAATCGCAGGAAGAATGTTATGATCGGTATTTCACACCGGGATTACATTTCAAATTAAAACATTTTTCCATGGAGTAATCAATTTAATACATATACGAAGAACGAAACGAATATTATATGGATAATGTATTGTCGATCTGTTTCAAAATTTATTTCATACTAAAATTTTTTTTCTGTTCTATTACAATTTTAATATCATGGCATAAGAATTCAAATGAATTTGATATTCGGATAATTTTTCTGTACGACTTGTATTTTTATTCAATTACATTCTTTGAATGATGTTTAATTTCCTTTTCAAACGTTTATTACATTACTTGATTTGAAATTAATGATTAATTAACTAAAGTAAACCTAAGAGATAATTAAAAATATTTTTAATCAGTTATTTATACCGTATAAAATATTTTCAAATTAATAGAAGAAAACAAATCTATACAGGTTTCATTTATTGAAAAATCCCTTTTTAATTGAATGTGCTGCCATCTAGTTGCAAGATCTATTGTAATTGTTGTAGTAAGTTGTGTTGTAGCTTTATTTAAAGGAGGTACATACGCAATAGCTTTTTCAAAGAGGTGTTTCCTTCGGATTTTATTTATGATAAAAATCTTTTGTTTATAAATTATAGAATAATTTTATATTACTATCATATTATGAAAAAAAATAGTCGTTATTTTTCTTGAATTTGCTTATTTAGGACATTCAGGTTGATGGGACAGCAGGATTATACCTATAATCCTGAGATTACTTATGATTTTAATGAGCGTAATTAGGAGATATGAAATTCAAGAAAGAAGAGGGTTATTTTACGCTTAGAATCTAGAGTGGAGAAACTTAAATTATCCTACATTGGATTGGGTAACTAATTTAAGATAAACTGAGTTTACCCTTGCTGGAAACTAATAAATATAAAATTTAAAAATGCAAGCAAAGAATAAAAAAGTCTAGTCTTACGATATTTTAACTTACTCCACATTTACTTTACTACATATTTGTCAAATAGTTCTTTTATGTCATTGTTATTGAGTGATGTCGTAGAATGGGGTTTTAAACATTGCATTGACATTTTATTATATTGAAATTTTGAGAGGCAGGAAAAATTTAAGCTGTTCGCGTATCATAAATTCATTTCCCTGAAAGAAAGGACAAGCTGAAGACTCAAAGGGGATTTTAACCCTTTAAGTGGTGTAACCGTAAACCGCTGCCACCCGCTTGGACTAGACTACTCGGAATCATGTGTCATAATGACGTTAGACGAGGTCAGAGAAAGGAATTTATGGTACCAAATTCCCATCTTGCGGGCAATTTCTGACATCATTATGATGCGAAAATCGACTGTGACATGTTTTCGTCCACAATTTGGTAGCACCCATCATTTTTCTATTGCAGCTAGTAAAACGTCGAGTAAGACTCGACATTTCTTAAATCTAAAAATTACTGTTCACAGTTGTTTTACTCAGTACAAATTGCTAGGTTGGCAATCAATTTATGTAACTCAAACCTTAATTTGGACCAGACTTCTCGGAATGAGCAAAATTAATTTGAAACGCAAGGGGTTGAGAAAAATGTTAATAAAAAATTCATTAATTAAAAAAATTAATTCATTTATTAAATAACAAAACTCAGTAACAAATTAACTTTTAATAATCACATCTATTGCATTTAATAATTGATTAAATTTTAGTCAATTTAGTAGACAGTTAATATTACAGACTATTTGCTATTACGTTCCACACTCGCTCACTGAGCATGCGCGGATATTTGTTCCGAGGGAGTTTTTTCTCACAGCGGAAGCGAGTGTGTTGTGGTTAACATGGCAGGCCTTCTGTCAACCGCATCATTCCATTTTTTCATGTAATAAATGTTCGCGTTCGTGAATTTCGTGGTTAATTATACAGAATACAGTCTATTTACAGCACATACATTTGCCTATTAAATTGATTACAATCAGTCACAGTTTAGTCAATTAAATTTTAATAATCCCATCGAATAAATTTAATAATCGATTGGACTTTAGTCAATGTAGTAGGCAATTTTTACTATTTCCTATTAAAGTGACAAAAGATTTAAACTGGATAAAATTGAAAGCAAATGTAAAAACAATTTTACCTTTAACTGTTACTGTTTTGATACAAAAATAATTTTAATCGTGATGCGATTCCGAAAATTTTTATAAAATTCTTTGCCCAATGCTACAATAGATCCAACACTTTTTCTTCCCCTATTTGCGAGAATTGTAAAACAAATTAACTTGACGACTGCAGAAGTTATTGGATCCGATTTCAAAGATGTCAGAAGTTTGCTATAAAAGTATAAATTAGCACGAAAAACCTCAGAAAAACAGTGGGATAAATATTTTTCATTATATCAGGAAGTTTGGTATATCCTGGGTCCACTATTGAAGTTTGGCTGTATAAACAAGTTGAAAACATCTTGTTCATTTCCAAGCAGTGCACTTTCAGCAGGGGCGTAACTAGGGCTTGGCGAAGATGACACGCACAGCCATAGGCAAAATTTTTATTGAAGACTTTCAAGCGCAGTCCAAACGCGAACGACTCGCCAGAAATAAGGAAAAATTTATAAATAATTTTTTTAGGTTATAATTAAAGGGTAAGGTTTAAAGAAAATAAATTAGGAGTATTAATAAAATTAGACGTGACAATTTACATTTATGCTATTTATTAATTCTTGGGGTGGAGTCGAAAAGCTCGCAACTTAATGGAAACTAGATTCCAACTAAAAAATAAATAAAAGTGGCCATTTAAGTAGCCACGCCCTTCTTAATATAGAGGTGTCTGAGTTGTTCAAAATAACTGCATATCTAGCTCTAAAATATTTTTCTGATTTAGAATCACATGAATTCGTGTCAGAAGTTGAAGGGTTTCAAATTTCAATAAATCTTGATAATGAAAAACTTCAAGGAAAAGGGTTTCTACGAAGTTTTTAGAAGGAATTAATTATCTAGAACTAGAGAATATAAATGCAGATTTAGTAACTGCATTGAGAAACCTTTTCTTCCCCTATTTGCGAGAATTGTAAAACAAATTAACTTGACGACTGCAGAAGTTATTGGATCCGATTTCAAAGATGTCAGAAGTTTGCTATGAAAGTATAAATTGCACGAAAAACTTCAGAAAAATAGTGGGATAAATTTTTTTTCACTATATCAGGAAGTTTGGTATATTCTGGGTCCACTATTGAAGTTTGGTTGCATAAACAAGTTGAAAACATCTTGTTTATTTCTAGGCAGTGCACTTTCAGCAGAGCCGTAACTAGGGCGTGGCGAAGATGACACACACAGCCATACGCAAAATTTTTATCGAAGACTTTCAAACGCGATCCAAACGCGAACGACTCGCCACCGAATAGAAATAAGGAAAAGTTTATAAATAATTTTTCTAAATTATAATTAAAGGGTAGGGTTTAAAGAAAATAATTTAGGAGTATTAATAAAATTAGACGTGACAATTTACATTTATGCTATTTATTAATTCTTGGGGTGGAGCCGAAAAGCTCGCAACTTAATGGAAACTAGATTCCAACTAAAAAATAAATAAAAGTGGCCATTTAAGTAGCCACGCCCTTCTTAATATAGAGATGTCTGAGTTGTTCAAAATGACTGCATATCTAGCTCTAAAATATTTTTCTGATTTAGAATCACATGAATTCGTGTCAGAAGTTGAAGAGTTTCAAATTTCAATAAATCTTGATAATGAAAAACTTCAAGGAAAAGGGTTTCTACGAAGTTTTTAGAAGGAATTAATTATCTAGAACTAGAGAATATAAATGCAGATTTAGTAACTGCATTGAGAAACCTTTCTACAGAGCCAAAACCTTATGGCAACCAATACATTTTGCAATGAACTCGCTGTCTGAAGAATCATTCTTTCACTTACTTCTGTGTGCGATGGGAAAGGCTGCGGATCTAAGTGATTTTGATAGAGGGCAGATTGTAATGGCTCGATGTCTTGGAACAAGTATTTCCGATTTACAGTTGTTAGTACTTATGCAAAATGGATGAATGACGGTGAAACCAGCAGTAGAAGACATGGTGTTGGACGTCCACACGCTATCAAAGGAAAAGGTTGTCGGAGGCTGTCTCGCATGGTGAAGCAAAACTGAAGCCAGACAGTGGCTCACCTGACAACCCAATACAATGCAGATCCAAGTAGAATAGTATTGGAGCACACTGTTCAGCGGACACTGTTGGATACAGGGTTAAGCAGAAAAACGTCCCACTCGTTTGACTTTGCTGACCAAGCGTCATCGCCAATTGCGCCTACGCTGGGCCCGTGAACATCGGACTGGTCCATGGATCAGTGGGAGAGAGTTGCCTGGTCAGATGAATCACGATTTGTCATTCATCACGCCGATGGCTTTGTCAGGATACGCCGTCTTCCAGGCGAACAGTTGCTCCCTCAATGTACAGTAGGTCATACGCAGTCCAGTGGTGGCAGTATTATGCTTTTGGGCCTCTCTGGGACCTGTGGTTGTGGTAGAGCAGACCATGAATGTTAAGGGTATCTGGACATCATTGCGGACGAGTTGCACCCTTACATGGCCTCTGTTTTTCCAGCTGGAAATGGAATGTTCCAACAGGACAACACCCCGTGTCACAAGGCTAAAATTATGTTGGAGTGGTTCCAGGAATATGATGCTGAATTCCAGTTAATGTCCTGTCCACCTAACTCACCGGATCTCAATCTGATAGAACACTTTTGGGTTGTCATGGGACGGCAGCTCAGTGTTCAAAGATTACCAATTCGCAATATGTCGGATTTTTGCAACCGTTGCTTAAACATCTGGTACAATCTGTCTCCGGCCATCTACCAAGGACTTGTGGCATCCATGACAAGGCGGGTTGAAGCTGTGTTGCGCGCCAAGGGTGGACCAACTCGTTATTGGCAGGTAGTCATAATGTTTTGGCTCTTGAGTGTATGTTATAGAGACAAAATTTTGTTTATATACTTCTTTTTCATAATTTGGTGGTAGGGAGCACATGCCTCTTTATTGCTACATGCACCAAAGGACTTAGTTCTGGCCCTAGATTCTCGGGCTTAAATTACTTACCCGAATTTCCCTCTCTTCTCCTGTAATAAACGGCCAATTATATGGCTCCTTAGCCAGAGGGCCTTATCGCCGATTCTAAAGGGATAGAGTAACTAAGATGAGATCTTTTAGTACTATTAAAATTTAAAAACTTTGAGTAGGAGTAAATTTTGAAAGTGACGGTCATAAAGAGGTAAGGTGGTTGAGACCGTGAGGGCTGGTGGGACACCTTGTGATCTGAAATGATACAAGAAAATTATTAATACCCAAAACAAGGCCGTAGCCAGAAATTATTTTCGGAGGGAGACCAAGGGAGAAAGACATCCTTATTTGTGAATGGTACTTCAATTGATGAAAGGGAAAGGACTGTGGTGGGGTGGGCGAGTCTAATGCTACTTGGTCATACCAAGCCCGAACGAGGGCTGCTCTTTCGAATTAAGTCAGAAATGTGCGCCTTCCGTTGTTAACGAGTACGTTAAGGTAAAAGTACGACTTTGCTCGAACACACACGACAACTCTTTTTAGGGGGCGGTCGAACTCATTCATACACTTATTTATCCATCCGCAAGTCAGAATTTAGATCCAAACCAGAGACCGATTCATCCCTGATTCAGTACCCCCAGAGGTATAATCTGTTATGGAAATTTGGAGGACTTTGCAGTCACGACATATTTAACGTGCCCCAACTGCCATTAACAACACAGCGGTCTTTGGCTGGAAAGCACTGTATTTCTGGCGATCGGTCCAGCAAGACTTTTATGGACTGAGCGGTTTTTTTTTCTAAGAGAATAACTGTCCATGTTCATGAACAGCTAGGCAGATAGCACACACACACACAAACGTGGGACATTGTCTATCTACAAAATGATCTTCCAAAATTTCGGAAGGGGGGACCAGTCCTCCAAATCCCCTCCTTGCTACGGCCTTGAACCAAAAAATGAAAAAAAATTAGTAGACATAATGAGTTACACTATTTTCTTGATTCATGTATATTCATAATACAAATTAACCCTTTCCCTGTTTTGTCCGTACGCCGTACGGGCACAGCTTTCGGGCCTTTACGGATTTCTATTTCGCTTGCACTGTTTCGGCCGTATTTTTTTTCCAAATTTAGTAACAAAATATTCGTATAGATGGCAATAGTTGCTCAGTAAATGATAGTTTGCATTTTATTGTTGTATCTTCTAATCTAATTGGTTCAAAAGCGCGGGTTTTTTCGCATGTTTTGTATCAGAAGACGAAATGTTATCTTTCAGTGTATAGCTTTCTGGTTATATTTTACTAACCGCCTGATAATTTTATTGATGTAAGAGTTGAATAATATATTTTTACTTTTAAATAATGGATAATTCGGAGCTTATGGAGCTAATTTCTTGTGATTCGAACTGTGACTCGGAATCAGAAACTGAATTATCTGTAAATGATAGTAGCGGAAGTTTACTAGATGGCCTTCATAGTAGTGACTCTGATACAGATGGAATCAGTCAAACAAGACAATTTTTTAAAATTAATTGTGATAATCCTTCGGATCCGCATGTTAAATTTGCTTCACTGGAATTCCAAAAATTAACTTGAATATCGATGAGACTAAAGGTAAACTTCAGTTCTATGATGCTTTCATAGAAAGAAAAAAAGTTGTAATAAATGCTTAAAAATATTAGAAATATTAATTTTAATAACATATCTTTACTTAAAAATGTAAAATGAACAAAAAATGCAATAAAAAATGTGACATTTTTTGACCGAATTCTGGAAAAAAAATGAAACTGTCAAAGGGTTAAAAACATATTATTTAAAAATTTTATTACACAAACAGAGAACACATAAATTCGATTCAAGTAATTAAAAGATAGGGCTATTATTTTCAACTTAGCAGATTTCCGTTGGTCGACTAGGATTAGCAAGACTATTGTAATCATAAATAGGTAATTGAACTATTATTTTATTAGGTATGAAATTTCCCGAATTGTCCATATCTTTGGTAGAAATTGAATTTTTGACTCAGCTCTCACATGATCATCTAGTTTAATACTTTAAACATGAAAGTATTTTTTTTTATGGCGTTGACCCAAATTAAAGATATTAAATACGCACAGAAGATAATGTAGGTTTTCTGATTTAAGTTTAATCACGTCAAAAAATCAGATTATACACATCACTGCTGTAGCTAGTCTTTAGTAAGCATTTCAGTTCCTCTGCGATATATAAAAAAAGCAATCACGTGATGACCTTGGGAAGAAAAGTTTAAATTCTGAGGAGAAAACTCACGGGTATCTTTTTCTTAGTATGCAGTATATTTATTAGTAAGATATTAAAATGTAAACATCAGTCCAAGGATTTGTTTTGGGCGCTTAACAATCGTGTCGAATTAGTCCTTGTGCTGGAAAAGAAAAGGTATACTTTATCAAACCAAAACAAACTTTTAGTTGTTTTTTCATTTCCAACGCAGAGAACTGTAGACAAAACAAGAAAGTTCAATCTTAATAAAATAACCAATGATCAACTAACAGATTTACAGTAAAGTCTTAAAAGTCTTGATTAATGTTCTAATTTTTTCCTCACAGATGTCCCAAAACAAGAATTATCATTAAGTATAAGAAACACTTCTCAATGTATATACAGTAGATTCCTCTTAATGTGATCGCGATTAATGTTATCAATCGTTTATTGTTATCGAAATCATTTGCTCCTGATTTTCTCTATTCACCTGTATGTTAAAATTATCGCTTAATGTGATCGTTATATTGGTTAATGTTATCAGTTTTCGAACCACGTTGTAACTGGCAAAGGAATATTCACAATGTATTCAGGAACCCATTCTTTTCTTTCCTGTTATTTGAATTTCCGAAAATTCTCCCTCTTCCACCTAGGGAAATAGGGAATGAACAAAGGAGTGGGGTATTACACGTTCCTGGAATTTTTCAGAAATACGCACAGAAATGCTGGTGGTCAGTGGTTGTCAGATAAGCAGAAGGCAATATATTCTTATTGGAACTGAGAAGGAGCGTATTCACATTTTATGC
>CM063501.1:110692359-110704859 GCA_032207245.1 Pardosa pseudoannulata | reverse complement strand
GGTCAGAGTCATATTCATTTGGCCATGGCTTCCGTTTGATCGTTGCTTCAGAGTGTCTCAGTAACAAAAATTTTATTTGTACCTCCATTGAAGAAAATTACATAAACATTTTGCCGCTTATAATTGAGCACTTCTCATAGACTTTAAATTACGGGATTTTTACAAAGGAGGGCGTTGAACACATTTCCGCTCCGTAGAGAGGTGGCCGTAGCTTAAAAAATGTTGATAATCATTGATTTAAAAGAAAGTTCTAAAGAGCGTGAATCAAAAGGAAGAAATCAAAATAGTTCAGAGAGAGAAATGCGAACGTCCAAACAAGTTTAGTAAACAAATTATCTGTGTTATATAATTATTGTGAGTAAATGTCCTTGCTCAGTGAAATAGCTTAGATCGTCGGTTATCTCTATGTGAAATAGTATCATTTCAACAAACAAATATACTGTACAACCCCGCCATCTAGGTAATATAAGAAGGTGAGCTTTAAAATATATTTCTGTTCGGTAGTCTGTTTGTAAGTTGTTAACCATATTTAGCCTTGCATAAGGTATTAAAAATATTGCTGTATAATTAACAATGTTTTGTAAATAATTAACTTCTACTTTAAAATTTATAGCGAATCATGGCACTGATTCAGTTAAATCTGTAGTTGAAAATTCTAAGCCAGTCAATTGACTTATACTTTTAGTTAAATATAATGTCCCATTGTTTTACTCTCGAAGCGATTATGTAAATCAGTGTAATTATGTAACTCAATGAATAATGTAAATCAATAAAGTAAGGGTCTTTTCTCTTCGTGGATTATTCTAAGAATGTTGTCTCGGCTGAGACTTTGCAAATAGTGGAATACATCTCTATCTACCTTGGTCTTTGGAGGTTATAAACTCCTTGGTGTTGACAGTGAACCCAGATGATACCAAATGTGTTAATTGATATTTATAACACTTGTAAAAGAATGTTATTTTAATTTGGACTAATTATTCCGATGAATAATATTGTTGATACAGCTTCAGTTGGTAATTCAACTTCAGGAACGTTTTTAAGCCATTTGTATTATCTGTAAATACTGGAATATCAGCATCTAATATGGAATTAGAACCACTAATTTAGTAGGCGGCTTTCCCAAATTGGAAACAAGATTCTTGGTGACCCTGGTCCTCCGGGAGTCCATATTGGTGTGTCACACATACACAAACACGTGTAATATTTAAAATACTAGGCCTATATCTTCATATCTCCTTAATTTGAATATATGTCACAGGAGAACTAGTTGGTCTAAGTCAGGGGTGGGCAAAAGCCGACCCGCGGGTCGGATCCGGCCCTTTTGCTTACTTTATCTGGCCCGTTGAAAAATCCTGCAATAATCATGCAATTTTTTTAATCTCTTATATGCGATTTTGTTGAAATCAAAAGTATTTGTATGCATAGTGTAGATATAAATAATGAAAAATATATAAATAATAGAGAGTATTATAATTTGAATAGTTGTAACCATATCCCTACTTTAATGTATGCAACATACATACTCTCATAAAGCGTGTGGTCGGCTTACTACATAGAATTGAACGCTCACTCCTCTTCACTCTTCGAGGGACGACAGACCGCAGCACGCGTACTGTTTAGTCTGATTTAGCACTAGTCGCATACTCGTCATTTCTTTTGAGACTAATGTTTGTTATTTTGCAAATATAATAATAATCTACACTCGGTATTAAGGATTGCTACAAGTGATTTGGATCCAAATTTTGAAGAAATAATATCAAATGAACATTCCAGATTTCACTTTTCGCATTAACTAAAACTATTCTATTTTAACGTTTGATGTTTGTCTTTTCTTTTCATAATTCTATTTACTATTATATTTACAAAATGTAATATAAATATAAAAATGTAATAACTATGATCAAAATAAAATAATTTGTATCGTTAAGATATAAATAAATATCAAGATAAGATCTTTCATTAACTGATTTATTTAGTGACCATTAATTTAATATAATGGATCCTATTTCTTTAAAAATTACGTGACATATTTTACTGGGCACAAATGGTTCGCATATACACCTAAGTAAGACAATTTATTATTACTATTATCTTTTATTATCTGCAAAATTTCTCTACCCAAATGCTTTAAAACGATACTTATAGTGTTTTCGTCAAAAAAATTTCTTGGGCAGGGAAAAAAACTCCACCCAAATCATTGGCGTGTGCACAGCGTACGCGGTATAGTTCTCCGGCCCGGGAGACATTTTGAAAATTTCATTTTGGCCCGCTCTTAAAAGTATTTGCCTACCACTGGTCTAAGTGGTCAGCATGCTAGGGAAAGAAATCTCGGGTGCCAGGTAAATGACTGGCAAGTACGTGAAATACTCCCCTGTATACCCAGATACTATAATGCAGATAAATCTATAAGTCAGAATGTACTACTTTAGAAGGAACATCGACGAATCTCAATATCCTCTCGATGAGAAGTCGCCAGGTGAGAGAAGGGTAGGGAATCAATAGCAATAAAGTCTACTTTCTGAGAATCATCAAAATTGAGGCGTTCTCCAGCGTAGCATCAAGAACTCACATTAATCAGGGTAAGCGGACCGTTGCGAAGAATCAAGAAGATAGATACGGAAGGAGGAGCACTCCCCTCCCTTCTGAGGAAGATCAAAATTAAAGGGTGGTATCCAGAGTGGTATTACAAGCGCCTTTAACCCTTCAGAGTAAGCGAGATGTTGAGAGGTATTAAATTTCTCTCACTATTAATTCATAACATCCCTTTCTTTAAAGACTACAGGAAAACAAATTTAACCACAGAAAATAAACTATTAAATTTACATTTCTTCCATCTCTACAAGTGCTCTATGTCAACCTCCTGAAAGGTATGTCAGAATCTGTCGATGTTGAGTAGCTTCATGAACCCCATGTTCTCACTAGCAACGAAAGTTTCTTGTTCTGTTAATATTTAAAACCATCCTTTCTTTACGATTAATCCAAAATAGATAACAAAGCATTATTTTACTCTATTTGTGTCGCTGATGATTTTGCCCTAGTTCTGATTTTAGAAGCGAGCACGAACACTTCGCTGTCAACTCTCGATATATAGGGATGCATTTTGATAGTGACCTTTTTTTTTTAATAAAGAGATATGAAATGGAGAGTGGTCTTCAAATGTAGTAGAACCTCGATTATCCGAAGTAATTGGGACCGAACCTACTTCGGATAATCGAAATTTTCGGACAATCGAGAATTTATCAATAATCATCTAGTTTAATATGTAGTATCGTCATTGGTACAATAACATCCGATTTTTCTGGGGCTCGGAAATATAAGTTCCAAATTTCTAAATGTTTTTTTTTTCTTTTTTGTTTAGAACAGGGATGTTTGAGAGTGGGGAAGAGTACACTCATACCGAGAATTGTTCTTGTATTGAATTGTGTAGAAGGAATTCTAAAAAAAAAAAGGAATTCCGAAATATTTATCTGCACTCGTTTGGAAAGGATGGCTTGTGTATAAAAGGAATGTGGGAACAAAGAAAACTTTTAAAATGAATGAAAATTTTGGATGACAGTAGAAGGTGAAAAAAAAAGAAATGAAGAAGAAACCGACTTCGGTTAAGGGAGAGTTTCGGTTAATTGAGATTCTACTGTACTTATTACCGAATCTAAGGGGTTTACTCTGGACGTTGCGATTCAGGCCGAACGTTAGTTTTGACGTCACTTTGACCATTTGCTCGTATAATGTCCGCAAGCTGACGTCAAAATGACGTCACAATGAAGGTTTGAAACGAACCGCAACGTCCAGAGTAAGGGTCTAAGATTGTTTATGTGTGGCCAATAAGTAGTTCCAAGTAAATATTCTTGAAAAAAGATTAATGGCCAAGTAAATAATCTTCTAAAAGGATCTCCATGAAGTGTCCCCTAGAAAGGACTGATTACTTACACACATATGTTTGTATGGAATTTTCCCCCACGTCCCAAATACAGAACTAGTGGTTTTGTATGGTTAGTGAACTAACATTTCTGTTACAAATGAAAGTAACCGGAAAATCCTTTGCAACTCAACTAATCTATTAGGAGAAGAATCGAACCCTCTACCAGTAGAAGTGATATCCCTTAGTTCAAACGCCTCGAATCGCTTGACAAAGATTTACGAATAGCGCAGCATAACTGCGGGTATTTAGCTAGAAAACTACTTGAAGTAACAGCTGCATTAAAATGTGGAATAGATTTTCCTTAAGAAAGAAATTATTTACAAAAAACGTACGGAAATTTGTATTCTGTTGAAGTTACGAGATCTGCATCCGGCTAAGTAAACACATGCTGGTTACAGAATAAATACATATGTATTTAATAACCTAACCTCCAAGAATGATATTAATGGAAACAAAGAAATAAAAATCATGAAAGATCATGTGCTCTGTCTAAAGAAAGGAAAAAGAAACACGTAGGAATTAAGCGCTCTTTCAACTGGTTTAGAACCAGATCTGTCGCTATTCTTTTCCAAATGATTTTTTATTTCTGGAACAAAAAGAAAAAAACACTTAAATCACATGAGTAAGCTTAGTATATGGTTGCAGTCATGTGAAAATCGTTTTGAGGAAAAAGCCTCGTAGAGCTTTTAGAAGTAAAGGTCGAACGTGATGTTCACGTGCGTTTGCTTTACAGAATTGAAATGTAGAGTGTCTATATAGCTGTAAAAGCTCGATAAGAATCCGTTATTTTTCCAGATGTTTGTGTACGTTCCTTGATTTAATAAATCGAATTGTTTGTGCTGTTATAAAAACATCTGGTTTTCTTTAAACTTTTCAAATTGCGCACTAAAAATTCTATTCTCGCTGAGGTATTTTGGTGGGAAGGGAAACACAAACAACTCATAATTATGGATAACGCGTAAATGAAATTTATTCTAATGAAATGCAAAATTATTGTTTAAATTGACAAATAAGATAAAAAAAACCGTGTAAACAAGCAGGACTTATTTGCATCTAAACGTGTGTATTTCATTTATATCACATATCTATTTAAAAATGTATCTACATATAATAAAAAAAATCTTATCAGAAAAGTGCCTCAACGCTAACAAAGGATATTATCTTTAATCGAAAAATCTTCATTACATCAGCCATTTTTTAATTATTCATAAGATAAAAGTTCTGCTATATCTAAAATAATTATTTTTCAAGGTTTCATATGAAACGGAAGTTAAAGCGAATTAAATTGTTTGCACTATTTATCACGTCCATATAAAATTTAGTCTTCAAAACTCTTTTCTCAATTTTCAAATTATTTAGTTTATGCGCATATCTTACAAAATATTCCTAATGCATTGCGAAATATCATGTACTAGAGTAACTACACAAACATACACACGCACTCGTATATGTGAGACATATACAATTATTCTTTCCTCCTTCTCATTTTTTATTATTTAATTTCCCAGGCATGAAATGTCAGATAAACGAGTGCTTTCTGACTTAAATTATTTTTACCATCTCTCAAAAGTAACGCTTGAGTAAATGATAAATTTCTGTCCACTGGCAACATTTTTCAGCTGTCTTTGAAGATCCAGGTTCACTTTTGCCTCCCCAGATTGCTGACGAATCTCATGGGAATGAAATCACGTGATTCGCTTGCTTTGGGTCCGTTTTCGGTGTCAGTTTGCATATTCATCGAGCATTCTATGCAGTGTTGTTGCACTGTACAGACAATCGGTAAGACAGATGCGTTTTGATCCTCAATAAATGTGAAGCTCCACAAAGCTGTACTTCGTTTTCATTAAGGGCTTCGAGTCTCCATTTCGATTCCGAATGCTTTTTGCCCAGCAACCCCAGGCAATTAAAACAATAGGGGCTAATTTTCCTGTGTAATCTGTGAAGAAATATTTTCACTGATTATACACACGTACACACACACACACACACACACACATATATATATATATATATATATATATATATATATATATATATATATATATATATATATATATATATATATATATATATGTGTGTGTGTGTGTGTGTGTGTGTGTGTGTGTGTGATCGGACTTCTCGATGGGTGGTGGCAGTTATGGCCATAGAAATGACACCGTTTTAGCTAAAGACCTTTATTAAAAAAACGTTGGTGAATGGGTTCCCACTTCATCATAAGGACAGGACAAACTGAAGGGTCAGCTAGCAGGAAGTTATATGTACAAGACACGTAACACCTGGGTCAACATCTGTGGGAAAATATCTCTAGAAAAATATATCACCTCTAGCGTGTATCTCCTTTTTATTTTGAAATTTCCTAAATTGTCCGCTAGGGCCATGTAGGTTTATAATTGGTCAGGCCCCTTCTCTGAGGGCGTAAACTGTAGCCCTAGTGGTCAATTTAGATTAGGGTTAAAAAGGGGAATGCAAAAGGACACGGGAATTTTTAGCCCTTGATTTAAGTTTTGAAAACCCCTGAGAATTTTCCTTACACACACACATACACACACATATATATATAATATTACATGTATATATATATATATATATATATATATATATATATATATATATATATATATATATATATATATATATATATGCTTATACATCTAATAATTCAATTATTTTCTTTATATTTTTATACTTTAAAATTAAAACGTTAAACATTTACTCTATTTTAATATTTATTATTCCTAACATGATTTGCACATAGATAAACGTATGCTTGTATTTTAATTTTTAGATACTGCAAAGACATAGGTTACCAATTATATTTGTGAAAGTATGTGCACTGTGCAAAATATTTCTGACATATTGCATACAGTTATTTTTTCTATAGTTTTCATCACAATACAGAAGGTTAAAAAACTTTAATTTTTTTAATGAATGAACTTTAAAGGCTTTTTAGCGTGAATACTCTTCCAAAGAAACGTATCACAAAAGTTACAGTGAAATTCGCTAATTTACTTTAAAATTCAAAATCGGCGAAAATTTAAAAACTGTTCTCCTTTTTCAAGGGATTGGTTAATAGATTAATTATAGTAATTCGAGGCCAGTATTTGCAGCTACTTCTTTAACCCGTTGAGAACGGGTGCCTCATATATTCAACGTCTTTTAAATTTACTCAATCAGTATATCATTGATGATATTTTAAAGTAGAACATTTAATTAGCATTTCTTATTTCCATTAGAGGTACACCAAAGTCTGTTATAGGTGAACTTATATAATAGAGATATTTGAATACTAGAGAATTATATAGTTCAATCTAAAATATGTTGCACATATGATACGCCCGTCTTGAAAGGGTTAAAAGGTGCAGCAACAGTTTAATCCGCTAGTTCTGATATTGATGAACGCCGATCGAAATCCAAAGTAAAATCCAAAACGAAAATATGTCGAAATCCAGTAGGATTCAGGTAATCAAAGTTCAAGTGGGAGGGAAAACAAAACAGCTATTTATTTACTTTTAAATTCGATATTGAGCAGATGTGCTCATAATCAGGTGATGGACACAACCGAAGAACAACATACCAACTACAAGCCGCGTAAAAACTTCCACAGAGACGCACGAAACGCCCTCTGGAGGTGGGTCCAAACAAATATATTTTCCTTACTCTAATTTGATCAGTCAGCAAGTTAAAGAATCTCTTTGACGTAAGCTTCTTCTATAAAAAGTTCAGACAGATGATTTTGAATTTTGATCTCACACTGATTAAAACAATAGCGGCTAATTTTCCCATGTAATTGGGGAGAAATATTTTCAGTGATTACACACAAGCACACACACACACATATATATATATATATATATATATATATATATATATATATATATATTTATATATATATATATATATATATATATATATACATATACATATATATGTGTGTGTGTGTAATGAGACGGTCTTCTCGATGGGTGGTTGCAGTCATGGCCATAAAAATGATACCGTTTTAGCTAAAGACCTTTATTAAGATAACGTTGGTGGACGGGTTCCCACTTCATCACAGGGACAGGACAAACTGAAGGGTCAGCTAGCATGAAGTTCTATGTACAAGACACATAACATCTAGGTCAACATCTGTGGGGAAATACCTCTAGAAAAATCTGTCTTCGACAGTGTGCATGCCCTTCTTGTTTGGATATATCCCAAATTGGCCGCTAGGGCAATATAGAGTTAGCCCTTGATTTAAGTTTTGAAATCCCTGAGAATTTTCCTTACACACACACACACACACACACACACACACACACACATATATATATATATATATATATATATATATATATATATATATATATATATATATATATATATGCTTATACATCTAATAATTCAATTATTTTCTTTATATTTTTATACTTTAAAATTAAAACGTTAAACATTTACTCTATTTTAATATTTATTATTCCTAACATGATTTGCACATAGATAAACGTATGCTTGTATTTTAATTTTTAGATACTGCAAAGACATAGGTTACCAATTATATTTGTATGGGCATTGAGCAAAATATTTCTGACATATTGCACACAGTTATTCTATACACATATACATACACATATATTCTATTCACAGTTTTTCTATAGTTTGCATCCCAATACAGAAGGTTAAAAAAAAACTCTAGTTTTTTAATTAATGAACTTTAAAGGCTTTTTAGCATGAATACTCCTCCAAAGAAATGTATCACAAAAGTTACAGTGAAAGTTGGCCAATTTATTTTAAAATTCAAAATCGGCGAAAATTTAAAAACTGTTCTCCTTTTATAAGGGATTGGTTAATGGATTAATTACAGTAATTCGAGGCCAGTATTTGCAGCTACTTCTTTAATCCTTTGTGAACGGATTTGAGTCTTTCAAATTGACTCAATCAAGTATATCATTGATGATATTTTAAGCAAAATATTTAATTAGCATTTTATATTTCCATTAGAGGTAGACCAATGTCTGTTATAGGTGAACTTATATAATAGAGATATCTGAATACTATGGATTTACATGGTTCAATTTGAAAGATATTGCACATATAACACGCCCGTCTTGAAAGGGTTAAAAGGTGCAGCAACAGTTTAATCCGCTAGTTCTGATATTGATGAACGCCGATCGAAATCCAAAGTAAAATCCAAAACGAAAATATGTCGAAATCCAGTAGGATTCAGGTAATCAAAGTTCAAGTGGGAGGGAAAACAAAACAGCTATTTATTTACATTTAAATTCGATATTGAGCAGATGTGCGCATAATCAGGTGATGGACACAACCGAAGAACAACATACCAACTACAAGCCGCGTAAAAACTTCCACAGAGACGCACGAAACGCCCTCTGGAGGTGGGTCCAAACAAATATATTTTCCTTACTCTAATTTGATCAGTCAGCAAGTTAAAGTATCTCTTTGACGTTTTTTCTTCTATAAAAAGTTCAGACAGATGATTTTGAATTTTGATCTCACACTTCATGTTACTAAAGTGTAGCTTTGGTTAAATTACTAAACTGGGTGGTTATTCTAAACTCAGCTTCAAATAATTTGTCTTCCTTTAAGCTGTTTTTTGCCACCTTGAAGTCTATGAATAGCCGATAAGCTTTAGTACGGTATTCTTAAGTTTTTTCAAGGATTTGTAGTAATACATGAATTTGGTCTATGGCATAAACCAAATTAAGTACCAAGTACAACTAGTTTCAGTAGTTACATTATTTTTACTAAAGAAATACATAACATCTACTTGTGTTTTTCTCACTCACTCTGTTTTTTTTTTATCTATTCTAACTGAATCTGGAAAAATATGAATTACTAGTTAAGAATCCATTCTTAGGTACTATTTATTTCGCTATAAAATGGTACCTTGAATTGAAAAAAAATATAAAAAGTATAATTCATCATAAGTTCTGTTAGTTTTCATTTTTTTAATATGAATGTTAAGGAAACTTTTTTTTTAGTTGTGTTAGCTTAAAATAAATAACCAACGTTTTATCTGCAAACCATCAAAATTTTCCAAGGACCACTGATGGTCTGTGGACCACTATTTGGCGATATTTGGTCTATATTAAATATTTCAGATACAAATTCAAGTTGGCAATTTCCAATCAGCTTGTCTACAAGGAAAAGTAGATTTAAATATAGTAGATTAGAGAATATTTTATATGCCATGTTGACAACCGTAATGCCCTTTTAGTTACGGCAATGATGTCCTTTGCAAATGGAGCATTTTCACATTTAACGTTTATTTTCTCCGTGAATCAAAAATTGATCATAATATTATTAATAGTCTTTATGGGCTTAGGATCGTCAATGAAATGACTTTTGCCCTCTTATTAAGGCTCAAAATCCAGGAAGATGTGCCTTAATCCATTGGAACGTGCCTTAATGTTCAAACCTTCAGAAATGCTCCGTCGAAAATCTCGAACCACGTATTCTATTGGCTTGTTTCTTCAACTGATACCTAATTCTTTCTTCTAATTTCTTTCGAGACAAAAAAGTTTTAGAGCATTGTGAATAGATGTTCTTTTGATTTGTTCTTTATTTCCCCTTAAATCTTGGCCTCCCGAAAAATTCTTTAGCCGGTAGTCCATCCTGGGACAAAACTCGAATCAGATTTCTCTCCCGGCATTCGTTATGAAATATCCATGTGTCAGTAGTGACATCTTAATAGATGTTGGATCGTACGACCGTTTAGTTCTTTATTTCTGTCAACACCTTGTTGATCTGATGACAATTGTTTAACTCATATGAAGCGAGTGCAACAGGTTTGACCTCCTAGAAGACATTGGGGGGAATCCACAAGACAGTTGAAGTTCCAGTTGCTTTTAAGCATGTGAGGTGATGTTTCATTGATAACTGAAGTGATCATTAACAAGAGTTACGGTTACTACCCGCATAGTAAAGCGAGCGTAGCACGTTAGTTGCCAATGAGAATTCTAGCACTTAGATTGTATTTTGAACAAGGCCGAAAATTTTCCCATTCCCCTTACGGCAGGAGATAAAATACGCGTATTTCCAGCATGATAAGGATTGCCATCGATTACTGACCTTCGTGGTCATACAACATATGTCCAAATGGGGTCTGTTACCTTAGGAATATGTGCGAAACTTTTATCTGAGAGTTGATTACTGATTAATTTACTGTCCATGAGAATAAGACTTATCTTTTTTAACTTATTCACAGAATTGCTTTATAAACAAGTAACTCATTGTGTAACTTACAAATAAAAGGCGGAAAGAGACGCGATAAAACGTGCAATGGGGAATATCCTTCCAAATCAACTTTGCAAGGGAAATCCAAAATTCACACCAAAAATACAGATAAGTATATTACGACACAAATATTATTTTAGAGATTTTGAACTGCTGCCAATGATCTAAATTAATAATTACCATAACTTAATTGCAGATCAAAATAATATAGACTATAGTTGTTGTTGTTGTTGCCTTATGAACTTGCACGTTATCGCCAAGTCAATGGTTCTGTCCCCCTCGATGACAAATATTTTGTTTATTATTTAAATTGTTATTTTCACTTAAATTAGTTATTTTATATTATTTCGAAGCTATTTAATTCATTTTCTGATTTTTACACTTTTATTTTCATTTTTTAATTAATTTTTAAACTTTTATATTCTATTTCAAATTTTTATTTTCAATGCTGTTCTGATGTCCCTGGCCAAAAAAATATTTTTGTGTTTTCGTATCCCTAACCTCTCTACTCTTTAGTTACTGTGTTACGAACTCACGAATCCACCATTCTATCCTTATCTTTCATCCTTTATTTGTTTATGCTCTGCTCGTTGTCAATTTCTCTGCTTACTGTATGAAATCTCCGGGTTTGAGAGCTAGCCCCAGGTAATCCAGCTGAACCACCTTCTTGAAGGTCTTGAAAGTTGTTTTATGCCACTTGGTCAAACCAAGCACGATTGAGCCGGAAGCTACTCGTATTAAGGCAAAGGGGTGCAAATTTCGTTTTGACGAGCACCTTAAAGGTTAAAGTACGACTTCTTGCTCATGTGGGTCCTCGTTATTTTAAAGCAGGGACCAAGCAGAAGACCCATAGGCTTGATCTGTCACCCCCAGATGTATTGACTGAGATCTTGCAGGACATTGTGGCCACGTAATACTGCTAGTAATATTAATTATATTAGTAATGTTGCGGAATATAGTATTAATAAAGATTTGTTATCGTTATATAATATATATATATATATATATATATATATATATATATATATATATATATATATATATATATATAATGTGTGTGATGTGATAGTTTAGAGATACCGACGTAAATTTAGAGCCAACAACCTTCATTAAGACCCCAGAAAATTCTCAGAGGTTTCCACATCTTAAGTCAAGAGAAAAAAAAACCCTCGTCTTTTTACTTTCACCTTTTTAACCCCTAAACTAAATTGCCCAATATTACTACAGCTCACGCCCTCAGGGAAGGGGGTCTAATCCCCTTCCCTGAGGGTCCCTTCTAAAACTTTATACTGCCCTAGTGGCCAATTTAGGAAATCCCCAAACAAAGATGAGATGCACCCTATCGGAG
>CM063501.1:110682359-110687359 GCA_032207245.1 Pardosa pseudoannulata | reverse complement strand
CTGCTCATGATGTTCTTCTTGGACCCCTTGGAAAACGATGTTGAGAGAGGCGAAACAGCGAAGAACAGGTGCAGTTCTGTACTCTCGAGGCTAGGTGCTGCAGTGAAGCATACTATGAAAGTGGACCAGCTCCTGCTTTTGCCCATTTCAGTGTACTGTGGAATGGAAACCTCTTTTTATGCCAGTGATTTTACGCAGGTAAGTTACAAGCATTTTAATTGCATACCGGTAAATTAAAACAAAGATGGGCACACTTTTCTTATGAAGGGACCTTGCCTAAAAATTTTTCTAGAAGGTACAATAAATACTTAACTTTAACATTCAAACCCTTCTTATCAGGGCCCGATCATCCTTTGATTAGTTCCTGGACAATGGGTTACTTCGGGCTCCTGCATACTATCTTAAGTATCGTAATCATCAAGTAGGGTTTTATTTTGGGTCTGTTTTTTAGGTTTTATTATATTCTTTATTTATCTCACAAGGAAAAAATATTGCCTACATTTTTTTGGTATTATGGATTGTTTGTGAATACGTGTAATATTATAAGTTCTATATTAACTGTTTTGTATTACTGAGCATTTAACTATTAAAGTTTAATTAGGAAGAACGTAAAACATAATATACCTTGGATCTAGTAATTTTGTTTTTGTAATATTATACTTATAAATGTATTAGTACTTGTGTAATGAATTAACAATGAATTCAGATACTTAAAAATTGAGATTTAGCTACAAAATCATATTTTGCAATAAGAAAAAAAATTGTATTTACGACAGCTTTACGCTCGAGGCATGATATTTGTCAAATGGGAACAAAACAAAGGATTTATTAGACCTAAAGGTAAAAATTCTTGCACTAATAAATGAATAATCTTTGAAAGAAAAAAGTTTAACATGGAAATTATTGTATCTTGGACTTATGCTGTGATGAAACAAAGAAGTTGATTCAAGGTACAGCGGGTAGACTGTCCAAATATTTGCTGGCTTTTTCTTGCAGATATTTCTAACAAAATGCTAAATTTCCAACCAGATTGGTTTTAAACAACATAAATTAGTTTCTCTAGTCTATTTATGCCTCAAATGGCTTTATTTAGAGCGTTATAGTCTATCGTTTTGCTACACGAGGGCTAATGAGCCCGGAACCTAAACCTTCAAGTCAGTTACGAACAACTACAAACATCAAAGACTGCAGTACCCACAAACTCGGTATCGAATAGCAGCATCCGACCCATTCAGCCATCATTCGGCGCCTTGATTATTAAATTTTTTCCCAAATGTTGAATGAAATTTAGACTTAATAAATGTCTAGAGTAACATGTTCGCATCCAAATATGGAGAAGCGTAAGGAAACGTATAGAAGCGTTAGGAAAAACAATTCATGCATCTCCTAGTCGTATACTGTGTAAATATTTGTGTAGTTTTGGATAAAAAGAGAAACCTACCTTTTTACAAATTAGTTAGAGTATTAAACATTTATCTGTCTTAACGCTTGAAATAGCAATATTATATTCAAGTATTAAATATCACGTTTAATCCTCTTCTTAACATTTAATGATTGCAATTAATTTGTACTTATACAGTGGATTATAATGTTAAAACTATATAGTGTAGCTAAATAGATCGCATTACTAATTCTTCATGGTGTTTTTATTACTTAGATTTATATAAATTATTAAACAGAGAGGCTGGTATATAACAAAAAGAATCCATTGTGTTCATATGAAAAAGAATTATAAAATGAGCTTTTGAAATTTCTATAAAATTTTACACTTTAGTATCATAACTAAATTTAAACTACTGAAATTATAAAAAAAATATTGTTAGTTACAATTTAACTGATCCCGCAAATAAACATCTTTGAGCCTTTTTTAAATGTATCTTACATATTTTTTAGTAATGTTCATTTTTTTATTATTTGAAATTATTATTTATCTTAGCTCATTTCCTTTTCCAAATTTATTTAAAAGACTTTTCCAAATATATAATTTTATTAAAAATAACCGACTTTTTTTTCTTCTTTCTGTTTCAATCTATTGTCATTCTGTTTCTGTTTCAATCTGTTTGAACAACAAACACTGATAGAAATTGCAGAGGTAGACTTTTCGACACCAGGAAATTCCGTTTTGCAAACAAATCTCGTGGAATTCCCTTTACGCGATAGCTTGAATCAATACCAAATAAAACTTTAGTATTTATTTCTTTTTCGTTAATAAATGAGGATAATGATTTTTATTTTCAACACCCTCAAGGAAACATAGTACTTTTCCAGACTTAAAATGTTCATTATAATTTTATTTGGGGAGGGGGGATTTATTATAAAATAAAAGGCTTAAAAAAAAACAAAAAAAAACGTTATTTTGGTCGGAACGAAAACAGGAACTAAACCGAAAAAAATCGGTTTATTTCGGTTCGATATATCTTCAGTCATTTTGTTACTATAACCAACTTATCAATGTTTTCCATTTTAATGTTAACACTATAATTATTATTACATATGCACGGCTTCTCGATTTTCTGTTTTGATGTGCACTAGTACTTTTTCTGTTTCAGTTTCGCATGAAACTACTTATAGAATGCAGATTTAATTCGGTTGAAAGTCCAGTTAGCAAATGCGATTTGGATAATGGATAACAATGCCAGTGCCGTTCTCGTATCGCACATTGTTATCAATTTACATATCAACTATACGATCTCAACCCAAATATTTAGATCTCAGAGAGAGCTACACGACAAATGTACCAATTAAAAAAAAGAATAACATCCTCTAAATTTTGATAGAATAACATTTTTTATGATAGAATTATATTTTTAGTTCAAATAAGAACATACATCAAATTAGTCGGAACTGAACCAAAAACTGTTATTTTCGGCGGAACAAAAATCGGAACTAAAAGAGTTCTGTTTCAAATCCCAGGTTTTGAGGGTTACATTGTAAATTTCATGTATGATTGCGGGCCGTATTTTCATAATTGACTGATTTTCGTAAAACTCTGCAAGTAGGACAATGGTACAGCATGAAATAATATGCATAGTTTAACTGAAACAAAGGTTTAGACACCTATCTTTGCTTGCCATCTAATTTTAAGTTTAGATAAAACTTATTGGTTTAATTTTTTTAAGTTACTACAAATTGCACATTATTGTTGACAGTTGACAGAGTAACATCTTATTAAAATATTGCAGACGGCGTTAACAAATTTGGCGCCAAATTTCAAAATTTTGTCCCAAAGATCTTAGTTAAATATTTTACATCTTATTAATATATGTTTTTATTATATTCAGTATAGAAACTGATAACTGTTCAGAAAATTAGTTTCTTTAAACAATTGGAAGTCCCTGTGGTATTACGAAATACATTTCTGGGGATCATTACCATTTGTGCAGTTTAAATGTAAGAATAAATATGAGAGCGTAGAAAGTCAAAATTGAAAAATAGCTGTTTGGAAGAATAAGGAAAATAATTAAAAACTCATATAAAGCAAATTATTTTACTGGTTCATAAAAGAGGGAAATTAACAATAAATATAATCTGTTATACTGCCATGCTATAATACGCTACACAATTGAATTTTGAAGACCATTTATAGTGTCGATTTATTTGAATCGATATCGACAAATGACATAATAAAAATAAATAAAAATAAAATAATAAATAAATAAATAATAAAAAGCCAAAAGTCGAACTAAAATTAAGAACGTAATCGGAATAAAATTTCAAAAAGGATAATTTAGTGGAACTGTTGTGGATGGCTACCTGCATCAACCTATGAACGGGTGCCAAATCTGTTAAGGGGCCTTCCACAAAAATTGTCACACAAGGAGGGGGGTGTCGTTAAATTGTGACAGTTTGTGACAAGAGGAAAATGGGTAAGAAGATGTGTGATATCACATGTTTTGGTTAAAATCAGTAGAATGAATGTCGAAGTAATTTTTAAATTACCAAAATTTGTAGGTGATTTCTTAATTGGGGCAAAAGCAACTGTCATGTGATTTTTATTTCACTTACATTCCTTTCTTTCCAAAGACAGTCATTCAGAGCAGGTTTTGAGAATATGGTAGCTGCAGAAATTCTTTACATAGAAGAAAACCTCCCCTTGTGACACCTTTGAAATGCATAACCATAGATAAGTAAGTCCCTACACCTCAGTATGTGGTAGAAATCGTATACAAGCAGATTTATCTTATCTTTTCTATAGAGTAGGATAAGATATCATTTTAAGTAATACTAATATTGTTTTTTTAAATTCATTCTGTTTTAAAGCATTTTTTAAAAAACTCGATCTGTTTTAAAGTATTTTGTGTTAATAAAGAAAAAAATAAGGTTTATCCCTTAAACACCCGATTTAAAAAAAAAATTAATTAAATTTTTTTGCCTTTCCTTTCTTATAAAAGTAATTCGAAAAATACTTCAAAACTTCATATTTTGTTTTAAGTACAGTTTTATTCTTCAGATGTATGCTTAAATAAAAATTACTTTTCAGAGAAAAAATTCTCAAAAGTTTTGAAATTTTATTGCAAAAGATTTAATTAAAATTTATTTGAACATATCTCTTACACCAATATCAGTTTTAGAGTTTTTTTTATTTCTTTTCCGAGTAAAGGAAACATTTTGAGTTCATTTAATACATTTTACAAGGCTTATAAAATAAAATCACAGTTTTATATATTTTATTTTATTTTATTATTTATTTATTTATTTTTGTAGTGGAAAAATATTTTCAAAAAATGTTCATGTAATTATAAATTTTGAAAATGATTAAGAAAATTTATTAGACAATATCTATGAAAAATTTCTTGTATTACCCATGAGTCAATTGTTTGTATACCGCGAAGAGACAATCACAATAAGGTAAGCAACAATTCAGCAGTAATATTGAAGAATGTATGCAAGGTAGACAACAATTCCACAGTTAAATTGGCAAATATCTGCTGATAAAATGGCCTTTTTTACTGAAAAAAACTCTTAAATTGAAGAGAGTTATCATCTTGATCTTTTTTTTT
>CM063501.1:110647359-110677359 GCA_032207245.1 Pardosa pseudoannulata | reverse complement strand
TATCCCATTGGACATAGACCATTGAGTTCGTAGCCGTTCGAAATCGGCTTTAAGTAGTAGGTCCCGTTCTGAATAGCACTCGTGTTCAGAAGAGTAGATCGTAGCCCTCCAAACCAAACCAAACGAATGCTGTGGATTACATACATTTTTCTGAATGTCGGCCTTTTTCACGCAAAACATACGGAATGAAAATAACTGGTCCTGGTACTACCGCATAAGTTTGTTTTATAACTGGTAAAAATCGTATAAATTATATAATTAATGTAATAAATTCATTTAATATTTTTAAAATTAAGTGTGAAGGACAAAACCTTTTAACATCGCCGCCATACCTTCCGAAATAAATACACTGCTCACCAGCATATTCCCAACGCCCCCCTGGGGGCATCATCGCTCTAGTTGAAAACCACTGGTTTAGAACAGAGGTGGGCAAAAGCCGGCCCACTGTCCAGATCCGGCCCTTTTGCTTACTTTATCCGGCCCGTTGAAAAATCCTGCATGCAATTTTTTTAATCTCTTATATGCGATTTTTTTAAATAAATAGTATTTGTATGCGTAGTGTACATATGAATAATGAAAAATATATAAATAATAGAGAGTATTATAATTTGAACAGCTGTTACCATATCACTACTTTAATGTACGCAACATACATACTCTCATAAAGCGTGAGGTCGGCTTACTGCGTAACGTATTAAGGGGTACCGTAGACGTCGGGCAACTGATTTTACGCGGCACGCAGACATTTATATATACGATCAAAATAAAATAATTTGATATAATAAATATAATAATAAATAAATAAATAATAATAAATAAATAAATAATAATAAATAAATAAATATCAAAACAAAATTTCTCATTAACTGATTTATTTAATGACCATTAATTTATTATAATGGATCATATTTCTTTAAAAATTACGTGACATATTTTACTGGGCACAAATTGTTCACATATACACCTAAGTAAGACAATTTATTGTTACTATTATCTCTTATTAACTGTTAAATTACTCTGGGAAAATGCTTTAAAATGATACTTATAGTGTTTTTGTCAAAAAAATTTCTTAGGCAGGGAAAAAAACTCCACCCAAAACATTCGCGTGTGCACAGCGTACGCGGTATAGTCCTTCGGCCCGGGAGACATTTTGAAAATTTCATTTTGGCCAGCGCTTAAGGGCATTTGCCCACCCCTATTTTAGAAGGTTTGGAGCACTACAGTCTACTTTTTTGTTATATGAGGACCACTTACTAAACGTTAAAAAGAATAAAAGAGATACTACGGGAGAACTAAATCTCAAATATACTATTGGATAAGCTAAATACACTTGCAATGATTTTAACTGTTAAAAACTACGGTTAAAACCGAACTGTACAGAAAAAAATTAACTAAACAAACAAATTAACTCTCAAAAAAGCGTCTACAATTATTTTTAGAATTTTAAATAAACCCCAATTTCAAAAAGTTTGAAAATAACTATTATAAAGGTTTATATGAGTGAATCAGAATTAAACGCGATAAGTCCAAAAGAATGCCTATGAATTAATTTTTAAAACATTTACTAAATTGTTTAATAAATAAAAAACAATAAATTGTAAAATTTATTGTTTATTATTAAAATATTTTGCTTAGTAAAAATTTTAATAATAAACAATAACTAAATATACAGATCAATCTTCAATAACTAAAAAGATGTTATTTATACGATTCAAAATCACAAAAACTAGAAACTCTCGAAAATTGAAATTAACCGCATTGGCTGGAATGTAACTCATATTTTCAAAATAAAGGATCAATGCCATTTCCTATTGTCAGTATTTTAAATTGCTTCAGAATTAATAATGGGTTTTGCGGATTACACCATATTCCAAAACTGGTCCAATGTTTTGTTACCGATTCCACAGAAATTGCAATACTTTCAGCAATTACTCAAGAGGAAGTTAAAAGAGAAACTCATTCCGGAGAATTTCTTACCCACTTGCGCCCAACGTTATCTACCGGTTTTGATGTCGACTACCTTTGTGGATATCACAAACAATATTTATGTTCGTTAAACATTAGGCAATGTATTGAGGTCGTGAACAAGAAGAGTGTCATTAGAATCAGTAAATTTCTGCCTGAAAACAACCTGAGTGGACGGTTGTAAATCCTTGAGAAAAGCTGTTTTGAATCTTGTATGATAAAAACAAATCAGGATATTTTAGACTATGACAACATGATTTAACAACGACTTAAGCTACGATTCCATAACAACAATTTAAGCTGTGACTAGTTGAACAAGGTCTTTTTTAATAAATTGAGTTAAATTGAATTAATTGATGTTAAACTGAGGTTTTATGCATAACCACACGGTTTGCAATCGATTCGCTAAATTTTGGACATCATTCATATATATCGCCAAATAATCACTGCCAATATTGAAACCTCCGCTGTCCCTCCCATCACGTAATAGGGCAAGATAAATTAAGGTTGGCAACTAACATACGGTCAGTAAAGATAAAAAAATTATTGAGCGTGTATCAGATAATTCTCAGCCAAAAAAAAACTATTTTTTACTAGCCTCGTAGGGTACTTTACAATTCTGGAAAATTAAAAATTTTACTCATCCCGTCATATGATGGGCTGTATGCTAGTTGATGATAAAAATAAATTATTTCAAGCTAATGTAAATAAATTAGTATATTTATATCTATAAAAATAGGAAGTGCTGCAATTTCGCAATGCCTATACACGAGCGGTCGCTGGAGACAATGATTCATTTGCCAATCTGAATCCTTATATTCACTATAACGACAAACGATGTAGAATAATTGCTTCCGAGGCTAGAGGGCGCTGATGCCAGCGCCAAGGTAGAAAGAATTGTAGTTTGTGTTATGTCTGGCTTGAAGACGGCGGCCTAACAATACGCTGTGTCCTTAGTCCATTAAAGTTTTGTTTTTACAAATGCTGAACCACCGTCATTTGAACTAGAGAGCCATTTTTCTATAAACGATGTTAATCAGTTTTAATTCAAATGAAACTGAAGCTTAAATAGTTTAAATTATATTTGCTAAATGGTCTAAAGTTTTACTCAATTCCAGAACAGGATTCACTGATATCATGTTTCTTTTTAAGAAATTTAACTTTTGTGTTTGATGTGAGGTGAATACATTTCTCCCTAGAATCAATCTTATTCGGTTTATGTGGCCGCTTTATGTTCCGTCTAACTTGAAGGAGTTTTGCTGCATGTATGTCTCGTCAAATTTGTTATGACAAAATATTATTAAAAAAAAAAAATAAAAAAAAATAAACTTGCGGCAAGTATGCATGTTATCTGGGACGGAATATTCTTTTGAGTGGTAGTATACGAGACAGTGTTAGGGCGAATACTTCTGATTTCTCGGAAAAATCTTTTCTTATCTGATAATAACATTCGAGAAACTTTCCGAGTTGACTGCTTCATTTTTATGAGAGAACGACATTAAGTAAAGCAAGAAGTTGTACCAGGCGGAAAAGCCAAACTGACAGTTTTAAAGAGTTATGAGTAATATCTGATAAAACCGTAGGTATGTTGTTTGTTTTTGGACATCTACATTGTTTGCATTTTCATCCTTTCCTTTTTTCATTGCTTCATATTTCATCTTAAACCGCTGCAGTTTAGTCATATTTCGAAAACCTTGCTCATGCTATATTGTTCAGAAAAGCAAATTAGACAATGTGTGTTCAGAAGAAAGTTGCATTTGTCGTTATTCAGCACTTTGGAGTAAGTTCTGTGAGGTGGAGGAAATTTTTGTAAAATTTCTCTACTAGAAAACGATTGTTTTAGTATATTATTTGCACTTAAAGTATTCCTCTGCTTGAGTCACCTTTTACATCCTCATATAGTTGAGAATATTATATATCTTAAATATTCTTATATAATTTGTTGGTATAGATATTTCGCTTGATGTAAAAAACAATGAACAGGATTTAATCAACATTATATTTGACGTTACCGAGAATATCTTTATAGATAACTGTTACAAACTGTTTATTAAAAATGAATTCTTCCGGAAAGAATATCGAGATTAATAACGAACAGGATGAACTGAACAACTTTAAATATCAGACTGTCTCTAGCGAAGGAAATGCACTGCAGGTAATTACCACCTCAGCTAGACGAGCTCTGCAAAACTTGTTCATCATTAGTTTCGCTTATTTCCTTTTCTTCTCTGGATTCTGGTCGCTATCAAATCTTCAAAGTACCATGAATGCTCAAGGAGGTCTTGGACCCGATTCGCAGGCTGTGATCTATCTTTTCTCCATGGTGTCTTGCTTATTCCCTCAGACGATGATTGAGAAGTTTGGCAGCAAGTACACATTTGTTGCAGCCCTGCTAGTTAGTTGTCCGTACATAGCTGCAAACTTCTGTATTCGATGGGATGTCATGATGACCACTTCCGTCCTCTACGGATTAGCTTCCGGACCTCTGAACGCGGCCTTGATGTTTTACCTGGATGAGATGGCGACCAGGTATAAGGTTTCAGTTGAAGATAGTATTGAAAATGTGAAGGCGTTCTTTTTCGGTTTTAATATTTTCTTTGGGGAAATTACTCAGATATTAGGAAATGTCATCTCTTACTTTGTACTGGAAAAGGGCAAGCACGTTGACTTTTCGAATTCGAGCGTGCACAACGACTGCGGGGTCGATTTTTACCCTGGTGCTAGAGACCACAACAACACCAACTTAACACCCCCTTCTGAAAATGAAAGACTGATGTTAATAGGTGTGTATTTCATTTTGTGCATCTTAAGTGTTATCGTTGCTCTTTTCCTGGACCCATTGAGAAACGATGTTAGAGAAGTCCAAGGTTGTCAAGCGGTGTCCAAAACATTGTGCGGTTCATTAGATTTGATGAGGAGACCCGATCACTTGTTGCTTATTCCCATCAGCATTTTCTGTGGAATAGAGAGCGCTTTTTATGCCAATGAATTTACTGAGGTAAGTCGGAATAGTATGATTCAACCGTGTTTAATAATTTTCTTTTAGTTTTTTTACTGCATCTAAAAAAAATTATTTTCCCACATTTTAACTTTTATGCTGTTATATTATTTTGAATATACGTTTTATTTAATCAACGATTTTCCGATTTATTTATGTCCTATATAATTTATTATTTATACATTTTTTACTTTAAGACTGAATTATATTTTATGTTCCTGATGTATATCAGTATATTATTTTTAACATAATATGTGCGGGTACATTTTGCAGCCAAATTGTAAAGGAAGCGGGCGTTTTGCGCGTAAATTTAGTTATTCAGTTAAATCTCAATAGATCGAAAATTATTTAAATTTTTAACCAACTTTTCGTATTTTATTTTGAAATATATAAACAAATATATAAATAGACAAATAAACAAATATATATATATATATATATATATATATATATATAAATACAAATATTTATATAATATATAAATATACATATATATAATATCATTTTCGCAAGGATAAATAAAAAGTTAATTTTAAATCTAAATTGATTTTTTTAATCATTCTTCCCGTTCTGTGTTTCCGCATCGACTAATGTAAACATTAGTTTTTATTTGTTTAAATTTTTCCAGAATCTATGTAGTAGACAAGAACAATCGGCTTCGTTTTCCTATATATACCGTTATTTTTGTACCCACAAACAAACCATGTTGTTACACTAACCCGTATTAGTACGCGACCCGTGTTCAAGTATCAATCGTCAAAAAACGTACTAGTACGTGTGCCTTATACAATGTGTTAATATTTGTTTTAAGATTCAAGTAGAAGTTTTGGAAAATAAAGTTATCATATTGTATATGATTATCTTATCCTTAAGGTAGCAAAAACTGGTTACATACATTACAAACGAAAATTAGAGCATAGATAAACTAAGTAAAATTTAAAAAATCTAAGATTTGCCGTTTTTTTTCTTGGTTGAAGCCAACTCTCGGTGTTAAATCACCCGAACACTACACTTTCTTGAATCAAAAGATGTACAAACCAATAAAAAACACACGATTTATTCATCGAGAACGGATTTTTTTCATACATCAAAATTTAAAATTAAACATAGAGGGCCATCTGGTGGCTGGCTATAATTACTAAACTCAAGAGTGAACACATGAATTAAATTTATGTTTCCCATTGAAAAAAACCAATTGATATATCAATTGATTATAATCAATTCATATGATATAATATTTAGCATTCAATGTTGATAATAATTCATTGATTTTTCATGTATCATACATCATATTTTAAAATCATGTTGCGTTATAACATGTATCCCGTACTTGTAAACAAGAGTATAAAACACACTCTCAGCTTTCCAAAGAAAGAGTGAAATTCTGTAGTAATTTTTAAATGTTTGAACTATCTTCTTTGAGTTGAATTTTGTTCATTTTTTGTGAGATTACTTGCCATGTTTATTTAAATAATTTTTAAATCTTTAGTTCGTAGATAAGGATGTTCAAAGACTGATATTTCTGGGTGCGTGAAATCTTATAATTAAATAAATTATAATAGGTATAATTGTTATTAGCTCATTAATTTAAAAAAACATGAACTAAAACATTAGTCAAACAGATTTTTAGTTTCTTACATAAAGTATATTTGATGCGAAGTACATTGCACTAAAGCATTCACTTTCTTATGTTGTGGCAGACACCTAAAGAGTTCGGTTCAATATTCCAATGGTGTTTTCTGCATTATTATAAAATTGTAGCCCTATTTGTAGAGCATTTGTAATGCATTTATTTATTTATTTATTTTATATACCAGGGGTGGCCAAGCTCCTTGATAGTCCGAGTCATTTTTCAAAATTTGAAATTTTTCACTAGCCGCAATTAAATACGTATTTAAAAAGTGTGCAAAAATGGTATTAAATTTATTTTTATATAAACTGTAGATATTGAATATCATTTGGAAGTTTTTCGTTATTTAATTTTTCAAAGAAATTTTTGAATTGTCGACGTGTTGTAATGTACTTACAACACAAACACCAGTGTTCGTTCTGAAAAGGGAAACACAGGAAAATATACGCTATGGAATTAAAGGAAAATGCCTACTATTTAAACTAAAAAAATTATTATGTACAATATTTACAAATTAATACATCACTTGATTAGTTTTTAGCATGACCTGCAATTATTTGGTTTTGCTATTAATCAATATTCTTGAAATAATATTCCTTATCAAAAGATTATGAGATCCAGGTAATAATTATGAATATTATTAAGTTTACCTCCAGTAATTACAGGGGAGCAGGCTGGGGCTGTCAACAGGCTGGACGTCGGTGCGGGCGTAACGGCCGTTATCTTGCTGGACGTCTATGCTGGCGTACCGATCATACGCTTCCGGGCTCTGGATTAGATTGCTGGCCCGGGCTCTCGATGTCCAGCAACTCTCGAATCCCGACATCGAGTTCTTTTCACATTTTTCCCCCATAACTTTACACCTCGGTTCAACGCTCCCTTTTTCTCTTTCCCAATCACTTGTTGGTGAAATTTTCCCACATCTGCACCCTCTTTGGGTGTGCAGGGAGGCTCATTAAAATGGCCCCTTTGGTGAAAGTTGACATTATTGCCTAGCTACTGCCCCCGTATCTCACGGCTACATCCCTACCTGGGCTTGACCGTTACACATGTGCCACTCCATGAGCTATAATTTCTCCTCAGGGGTCCCCACTAAAACTCCAAGTCAACAGCTGCACCTAATGTCTTCTTGGAAATTTAGTCCACATCTGTGTATGCACGTGCTGACTATCGTGGGAAAGTACATCAGTACACGATGATTTTTTGCATTGGTGGGAACGTAATTTACAATGTGTTACACTGTTTTCGTAACATCAGGATGTTTTAATATTTTATAGCAAGATGTTATCGGTGAATTATGCAGTAATCGGTATGAATTGTGGTATTTGAGAATCATCTCTTAGATTGCCCAATAAGACCGATTTTTTTACCCAGCATTGATGGAGCTGCATCAGTTGTAATAAAAGAGTTCAAAGAGCCGCAAGTGACTTGCGAGTCGCAGGTTGCTCCCACCTGTTATATATAACCCATTTTTATACTTCTATATCACTTATCGTTGTCTTATAGATAACTTTTTTATAACCATAAGGGATTATGAATTTTAGTAAACTTTTCTGCTCTTATACAATAAAAATTTTAGTCATTCATTTCAGAAAATCCCTGCAAATCTTCAAATACAATATAATTTAAGATTTACTTGTTCGGCATTTATTTAATGCATTTACTGTTACAGTTATTTGATAGAAAAAAATTGCAATTGTGTGTATTATTTGTTCATTTTCTAAAGTAAAATTATATATGAAAGAAAAAATTGTATGAAATATTTAACTTACATCCAAGAATATAATTTTGGAAGTTCGAATAATCAAGCACGTAAAAAATCAACTGTGAATAGAACAACGTCTGTTTATACACTCTTAAGAAAGGGGGTAAGAAAAGTGCGTTAAACCAATAGCAGCCATAGATGGTTGGTTATGAGTGCTATAGTCTATTTTTTGCTACTGCTAAAAGCCGATTCCGAAAGGTTGCAAACATCCATTTCGGAGTGAGATTCGAACCCACGAATTCCAGTACCGAAGATTTTTCGGTTAGCTGTTATAGAAACTAATTACGGATCGGAAATACACAGGACTATTTCCGCTATCTATTGCGTTAATAGATAATAAATGATATGTAACAAAAAGAAAGAGAAGCTCAAATACACCGTCACATCAACAGTAATTGAATAACATATTGAAAATTGCTGTGATCGTCTTTTTATCCCTTGAGTAATTCACATGGGTCAAAATTGACTTGAATGTCTTATGTGTTACAATGTTTTATGTAAAAAAACTGTCAATTGGTAAAAAGAATTATACTTTACTACCTGTTTTGTTACTATGACTAAGAATACAAAATCATAATTTTTTTTTGAAAAATTCCCCAATTAAGCAATTTTACTAAAGTTAAATTTGATATGGGTAAAAAAAAAAAAAGACTCGGAACACCTTAAAGGCTTTATCACATGTCAACCTGTACGCGTTGAAAAAACAACGGATTCAGTTTACAATTTCTCTTTTTTATGAAAACCGCAAGAATTTCTCTCGTGGATGTAAAAACCAAATTTATGGAACGTGAGTGCGAGAACGCTAGATTGAAGATTCCATTGTATTTGTTATGTATTTATAGAATGGTAATCAAAATGCAAAATATTCGTATTTTAGCACGCGAATGTCGATCCGCAAAAAAATCCTTTACCTTGTTTATCCCTATATTAATGTACACTTGTTTTTGACTCTGGGGAAGAGGATGTTACATTTGATAGTTTCATTTCTATGAATAGTTCTGATCCTTAAAATTCTCTTTAAACAAATTGAGACAAAAACTTTCAAACTTATTTATTGGCTACTGGGAAACCAAACGTACATCTACTTCCCTTAAATAAAAACACTTCATTCTTTAATCTCATATGCTTTGAATGAAAATACGTTGAACTCCGCTTAATGAGATCAGTTTGGGACACCGTGATTTCGATTACAATAACCGATTGATAACAATAAACGATATGCAAAATTAGATAAATTTAACCCCCTTTTAATTCCCACGTACTAAATTTCAAAACAAAATGAAGAAAAATCTTATATTTATGTACTGTATATTATCCTTTAAAACATAAGAATTGTATACATAATTTTAAAAAATTGATCAATTGTTGACTGTCTACAATTTTTTCTAAGAAGCTCATTGATAAGACGTTCGTAATCATAATCAACCTGTCATAACGATTTAAAATTCCGATCTCTTGTTTTAATGTTGAATCATTTCGCTTTCTGCTTTCCATATCGACAAGCTGCATGTAAGCGAGCAAGGCATAAAATGGGAATATGCTTCTTCTCATTTCCGATAAGAATGTGTTGTCTTCTGCTTATCTGACAACCACTGACAGCCAGCAGGGTGTGCGTATTTCTGAAAAATTCCAGGAACATGTAATTTCCCAATTTTCCTTGGTTGAAGAGGAGAATTCTCGGAAATTCCAACAACAGCAAAGGGAAGGAAAAGAGTGGGTTAATTCTGAATATATTTTGGATATTTCTTTGCCAGTTAAAATGAGGTTCGAAAACTGATCCCATTAACCGATGTAACGATCACATAAACCGATAATTTTAACATAGAAATGAATAGAGAAAATCGGGACCAAGTGATGTCAATAAGCGATTGATAACATTAACCAGGATCACATTAAACGGAATCCACTGTATTAAAATAATGAGTGAATAAAACGAATAATTAACTAAACAAATATTTAAAAATACCTTAAATGCATATAGTTATACGTCTTCCTTTTCACAGACTTTGGCTTTGTAAAAGGAAGTACTCAGGTAAATAATCCCATACCTCACCTAGAAGATTGTATAAATATCTTTGTACATATCAAAATTTTACAAATAAAAGGTAACTCTGGACTGCATTCCTAAAACCTCAATCATATAATTTTGATTTAGGTAAGGCTGCATTTTATGAGTCAGTTAAACGCTTCATAACTCTTTTCATTTTGCTCTAAGTTTTTCATCCATAACAAATTGTAGAGGCACGTTAAGGTACATATTACAAATAAAAGATACAATGCTCATAAAAGGGGAACGAAGCCATATCAAATAAATTCTTAGAACTAAAAACGAAAGGGTCAACCATCCTTTACAAAAGTACGTTTATACTTCTTCTTAAAACAGCATTGGAGTACTTTTTGAGTTCCATTTCTTATTTTTGAAACCGAAGAAAAATTGATCGACGAAATGAATCGTACCAGGTAGGGAAGACAAAAGATTGAGCAACGCTTCATAAATTGCTCTTTGTTTATTTATTTTTTCGTTTTCCCTTGAAACCTCTTTGTTTGAATTTTTCGCTCGAACGGTATTACTTTCTTTCATGCTTCGATTGCAGCCACATTAGCTTAGTCATATTTCGAAAGCTGTTTATGGTCTTAAATTGCCCAAGAAAACAGTCTACGCGGAAAATTCTCAATCGGGAGGAAGGTGCATTTCTAGTCCTCACATTTTGCTGGGAGTACTGTGGAGCAATAGATTTTGTTGTGTATAGGAAATTTGTGATAAAATATGTGATACAAACGGCAGACAGTTATTTGCAGCAAAGGATATTCATCTGAAGTTTTTCTCATCTGGAAATTTAGTATTTATTTGTGATTGACTTCAATTCGACTAATGGTGCTAACACTACAAATTCTATTTATTACTAGCAAGTTGAAAGTTATATAATTTGCCAATGAATGTTTGTTTAATTGTGTTTGTCAGCTAGAAAAAAGTGAACATAATATATGATCCGTGAAATTTTATAACCCAGAATCCTTCTGTGATATACAAATAAACTATTTTTTAAAAATGAATCGTTCCGGAAAGAATACAGAAGAAAATAAGGAATCCAACGTGCTTGATAATTTTAAAGATCATGACATTTCGAGTGAAATTGATTCCCTGCAGTTGTTTGCCAACCCAGCAAGAAGAACTCTTCGAAACTTGCTCATTATTAGTCTTGCATATTTCCTCTTTTTCTCTGGATTCTGGTCGCTTTCAAATCTCCAAAGTACCATGAATGCTCAAGGAGGTCTAGGACCCAATTCACAGGCTGTGATATATCTTTCCTCCATGGTGTCTTGTTTATACCCTCAACTGATGATTGAGAAATTTGGCAGCAAGTCCACATTTGTGTTCGCCCTTTTACTCAGTTGCCCGTACATAGCAGCTAACTTCCATATTCGCTGGGATTTTATGATGACGACTTCCGTTCTGTACGGGTTAGCTTCTGGACCGCTGAACGCCGCTCTACTGCTCTACCTAGATGAGATGGCAAACAGATATAGAGCTTCTATTAATGGCAACGCTGAAACCGTGAAGGCATTCTTTTTCGGCTTCAACAATGTTTTCGTGGAACTTACGCAAGTGCTAGGTAATGCCATCTCTTATTTTGTACTAGTAAAAGGCAAGCACAGTCACTTTGTGAATTCGAGCTCCCTCGAAGACTGTGGAGTTCATTTTCATCCTGGATCTGTAGATGATAATAATACCAATTTGATACCACCATCTGACAACGAAAGGTTGATGCTTACAGGAGTATACTTCCTTTTGGGTGTTTTAAGTGTGATTGTTGCTCTTTTTATGGATCCTTTAAGAAACGATGTTAAATACGTTAAAGGGTGTCAGTCAGTGTCAAGAACTTTCTTCAATGCCTGGAACTTGATGAAGAAACCCAACCACTTACTACTAATACCACTAAGCATTTTTTGTGGAATTGAAGGTGCATTTTTTGCCAATGAATTCACTGAGGTAAGTTAGAATAATTAATTATTCTCGGCAAATGTAGACACTACTGGTATTTCTTTATTAAAACATTTATAGTTATTTATTATTTTAGTTCGAATAATTACTAATATTTTTTTCTGTAAATCAAGAATAGCTAAATTACCTCTTAACACATTGTGTGTGGGACACGTACTAGTATGTTTTCTGACAATTGATACTTGAGAGCGGAACACGTACTAGTACGTTTTCTGACGATTGATACTTGAGCGCGGGACACGTACTAGTACGTTTTCTGAAGATTGATACTTGAGCGCGGGTCACGTACTAGTACGGGTTAGTGTAACAACATGGTTTGTTTGTGGGTACAAAAATAACGGTATATACAGGAAAACGAAGCCGAATGTTCTTGTCTACTACATAGATTCTGGAAAAATTTAGACAAATAAAAACTAGTTTTTACATTATTAATTTTATGATTGCTCTTTTCATTGTTTATATAATGTAAAAATGTTTATATATAACATAATTCGAAAAAATTAAAACTATATATTACTATTTCTATTTGATTTTTCATATTTACGATACTATTATAAATTTATCCATTAAAAAATGTATTTTTTGTTTACAAAAATCTTATGGTTGTTATTTATATATTTCTATTTATATATTTGTTTATAAATTTCAATATAGAATACAAAAAGTTGGATAAAAAATTAAATACTTTTCGATCTCTTGAGATTTAACTGAATAACTAAATTTACGCGCAAAACGCCGGCTCCTGGTACAATTACGCTGTGAAATGTACTCACACACAATGTGCTAAGACGTATTTACAATTGTAAATAAAAGCAAAAATTAGATTTGAAGTATGTGGAGTTTCAAAATATAAGAGTACTGGATTGTGCTGCTTCACCTGACGAATTATCTAAACTCAATAACATATCATTTCCCCACTTACACAAAATTTCAGAAAACTAGGCTTAGTTTATTTAAGGAAATTAAGCCAAACTTAACAGGTTTATTAACTTTTATATTTATATAAATTCATATCAGTTTTTTTGGATCACTTAAACTTTTTTTCCTACCTCAGTTACAATTTACTTTTTATATTTTTTGCAAATCAAATGCAATCATTTCCGCTCAAATAGTTTTAAAAAAAATCTAGAAGTAGTTTAACTATTTTTTTGACTTTACTCAAAATAAATTGCATACTGGCCTAGAAAATAGTTTTGTTCTATCATGGAGCAAAATTCCTCTAGTATTTTTTAAATGGAAGCCTTTCATCGGTACACATTTATCTTCCGTAGGCTAACATAGATATAAGTGTGTTTGGAATACTTACATGTGAGGGCCCAGTTGCGATACATTGCACCAAAATTTGATATATTCTAATGGCAACAATAACTGCATCAATCATTTTTGTTGAGTTATAGTTTGATACGTACTTTATTGCAAGAATTTATCCCTAATTCATGTAACTTGATAAATCAAATTACTTTTAAACTTGACCTGAATGTTGCGGGGGTTTTGACTTCTAAAATCGAACATAACAAGGCGAATACGATATGTTAGATATCTAATCACCTTAAATATATAAAAAAATCCTTTAAAAATCACTGAACTTTTTTTAAGCTTTTCGTTTTTAATCAAATATTTTCGCACTATAGGGTAGACAGATTTACATTTACCCTATTGGAGGATTATCAACTATTTAAAATTAAAGTATGATTATACAGTAGAACCTGTTTTTAATGACCCCACGATACAACTCTTACGTTAGAATAACCATCTTAAAAAGTCTGAATTATTTTACCATAGGAATAATGTTAATTTTGAATCATTACAACGATCCCAAGCGTATTATTTTTCGTTAGAGCGACCGCCAATTTTAGTCCACAGAACTCATAAGCAAGTGGGCTATTTCAAAATTATTGTATTCTGGTGCAACTTCAATTCGATTCCGACAACGGAGAAGAAATCGTCTAAGCTTTTGAAAAAGTGAATGAAAACGAAGCTTTCAATGCAATCAATGCCTTGCGTCAATATTTTGAAGGACAATTTAATTCTGAAGATTTCCTTCAAAATTTAAATATGGAATCAGTGATAATGAAAAATTCCCAAATGAACTTGAAACAGGCGTCAATCAAAGACTTTTTTTTTCAAAAATTCAGTAATGGAAATACAAATAAATAGAACTGTTCTCTAGGTATGTACTGTTGCATTATTTCTTTGCTGAATTTTTTTTATTATTTTTTTCAATTCGTTACAGGGACCTTTCGTTACAACGACTTATACCGAGTAGTTATACCGAGCTTCTACTGTATCACAATGCTATAACAATAAACCTGCTTTTTTCTTTTTAGAAATTTTGTCAATTTCATTACTTTAAATTAGGCTTCGTACTTCCTACAAGATTAATATTTATTAGCTTGTATTTTTATCAGAAAACTGTGCATAATATTTTTTAAGTATACATTTTTGCATAGTCACTAATTTCTTATTCCCTTATTATTGTGCAATTATGATAAAAAATTTATGGAATTTAAGAAATGAATATTTTATTTCACATATGTGCATATGAAATGCAACGTTCAAGGTTTTTTCTACTAGAAAATATATTTAAAAAGTCAATTTTTTTAAATGATGTGAAAAGACCATGGCAAATGGGATCTTGTAAAAAATTTCTCCAACCCTTTCAGAAAGAAATCTGTAAACAAATATGAATATTTATTAGAATAAAATATTCAGTTTATTGATTTAATAACGGCTAAAATAGTTTTAATTTTGTTAAAAAGTATTGAATAATAATAATTCCGATGATCAAAACTTCAATAATCATTATAGTAAAAACTATCGTAGAAACATTTTAAACTGAACTGACAGTTGTAGTTCCATTTGACTTGAAAGGATTAAACTACAAAACACATTTTAGGTAAATCATATTTCTTCGGAATGCCTTTACAAAGGCTAATTTGTTTACTGTATAAGTAGCGTAAATGTATGTTAAATATTTATTGTGCAAATATTAGGAAATATATTATCATATGTATTTTAAATTTAAATTAAAAATTTATTAAAAATGATAGTAAAGATATATTTTTTCGTTAAACTAATTGTCTGCGTGTTAGTTTCGAAAATATTTTTAAAGATCTGGCATATTGTGTTGATATATGTGTATAAAATTAACCTTATCGATTTTCGTATTTCATGTTATTTCAAGTTTCGTTTAGCTATAGAATTTTACAGATAATATATTTCTCCCGAAATTTGATTAAATCAAATACTAAATTAAGATTATGTTGGATGAACACTAATTAAGAGAACATTTGATTGATTAGAAAAAATAAAGAAATAACATTAATTTTGAAAAATATCGACACTATTACATTATCTTCATTATATTGATTCATTCTATAGATAACAAGCATATATTCAACAAGATTGCATCTTAGTTTGTGTTTGATTGAAAGCACGTTTGTCTGATTAAAAAAAGTTAAGAAATGACTTTTAATTTAATTTTAAATTACACAAGCATTGAAAAAATTAGATTATATTCCTTATATTGATTAATTATATAGATAACAAGTATATATTCAAATTGAGATCACATCTTAGTTTGATGTTATATTGAAAAGAGGTTTGATGATAGGAATTCAGAACCCGTTTGCTTGATTAGAAAAAATAAATGATTTTTAATTTAATTTTAGTTATAAAATATTGTAAATAGTTATCTCCATTGTATTGATTAATTCCACAGACAACAAGCCTAATTGATATCGAAATCACGCCTTCGTTTAATGTTAGGTTGAGACAACATTTGATAACTTTCAGTTGAGATCACGTTTGCCCGATTAGAAAAAGTAAAGAAATAGCTTTGATTTTAATTTTACAAAGAATGGAAATAATAGATTATCTTCATTATATTGATGCATTCTGTAGATAACAAATCTATATTCAAATTAAGATCTCGTCTTAGTTTGATATTAGATTGAAATGACGTTTGATGCCTTCGAATTCAGAGCATGTTTGCTTGATTAGAAAATATAAATGATTTTTAATTTAATTTTAGTTATAAAATATTGTAAATAGTTATCTCCATTATATTGATTAATTCCACAGACAACAAGCCTAATTGAAATCGAAATCACGCCTTCGTTTAATGTTAGGTTGAGACAACATTTGATAACTTTCAGTTGAGATCCTGTTTGCCCGATTAAAAAAGTAAAGAAATAGTTTTGATTTTAATTTTAAAAAGAATAAAAGTAATAGATTATCCTCATTATAGTGATTTATTATATATATAACAAATCTATATTCAAATTGAGATCACGTCTTAGTTTGATATTAGATTGAGACCATGTTTGTCTGATGAGAAAAAAAACAATAAATGACTTAATTTAAAATCTAAAAATATTGAAAATATTAGATTACCCTCATTGATTCATTGTATAACTAACAAGTATATATCCAAATGTGGAAAGTTCGAAACAGTTTTATTCATTAGACTTTTTTAAATCTTACGGATAGTAGAGAAAATTCTTGTTTTCTGAAAAAAGCTTTACCAACCCATAATTGCACATGTAACTCTATAACTCGGTCTATGTTTCGCATTTTACAAGGAATTTTTCGATGTGTTTTTTTAATATTGAAAAAGTTAATTGCTCAAAAATAATTCACTATAAAACTGTTTTTTGAACGTTTAAAATATTCGTAACATCGTAAAGAAATTCTATAAATGTCCCGGATTTTAACAAAACTCCTTAATTATACCGCTTTTCTGCTAATTCGTCTTACTGAAAAAATTTAAACAGAATAACTCGAAAATAACTCGAAACTTTATAACTCGAAATTAATAATTTACAAACACACTTTGTGATGTTCTCCGTTCTCTAAAAGTATACATAAAATGTACAAAAATGAATTTTATGTTATCAGACGCTTGATATACATATTTAATTTATAAAACATTTAAAGAGTTAGATATTTAAACTTTATAATTATTCATTGTTGTGCTAAGCTGGGTTTTTTTTAAATTATATTATATATATATATTATATATATATATATATATATATATATATATATATATATATATATATATATATATATATATATATACATACATATATATATATATATATATATATATACATATATATATATATATATATATATATATATATATATATATATATATATATATATATATATATATATATAATATATATATATTTATTATATATATAATATATATATAATAGTTTTTGCCACTTCGTGCTTCATATTTTACGGCTTCAGTGCTTCTCGGGTTTTTCCAAAATATTTATCAAAAAATAAAAATGAAAAAATACAACCATGTCGGCAGCCACATTGCGGAAAGGAGCGTTGTTTCATGTTGATGCGCGAAAGAGAAGGATCCCTACATGTCAAACAAAGAGATGAGTTAACTCAGAGTACATACCACGGGCTCTTGAGATGACAAAGTCTGCAAGTGAGGAAGAAAATGAAGAGGAAGACAAAGAACAAACTGAAAAACGTGGCCTTGCCCTGGAGAATCTGCAACAATTGTACAACATGGCAAGAATTTGCACAAGACATTGACGACAATATGGTTCGAGCTGTCGAGTTCAGCAGTCGCGTTGACGGGGTTATGTCCTTGTATAGGGAATTTTAAAGGAAAGGGAAAAACAAAGATAACAACTACCCATCACCGTGTTTCTCTCCAAGGTAAAGCCCCCTGTCTCTACCGTCAGAGCCTCCAGCACAAGAGTCTCCGAGTGAGCCTAAAACTTCTATGAGTCAAGCGAGAGCCTCTCCTCCGCCACCAACACAGGACTCTTCACCTCTCTCAGAAATCAATGTTGGTTAATGTTTATTCCTCTATAAGGTTTTGTAATTAACCTTATTAATTAGCACTGACACGTTTAACCCTCCAAGCAGTTCGCACGTACAATTCCACCAAACCGATGATGAAAAACAATTAGATATAATATTTTTATTATTTTACAAAATCAAAAATATTCAATAAATGCTTATGTTACTTTTTTTTTTATATTTTAATACTATATACTAAAAATTTTTTTTAGTTTTGTCGATAATCTGGTCATTGTTTAATATCTTTATGACATGAATTTATAATAAATAAACTCTGAGAATAAAAAACTGATTTGTTTTTTCATGGCTTATAAATAACTCTATTTCGAAGTATTTCGTTCGCGGTAAGAGATGTATAACTCCTCATTGCACCACTATATATCTTCGATGATTCGTAAAAAAATATAAATGATTTCAAAGATTTTTTTATTTTGACTTTTTGAATCCATTATAACATAAAATATATCTTCGAGACTTGACGAGCTTTATGTGTATTTAAAATTAACAATCATAATATCTATTTATAACTATTTATAAGAATATTAAATAAAATAATAACAATTTTTTTTTCTCGTATTATTCTATCGAAAATTTAAAAAGAAAAAAATCAAAGAACATTTATATTACTACAGTAAATTTAGTATTTTTTTGGAGACTTTTTTTTCGTCGATGTGACTATTAATATAATACGTAATTATTGAATTTTTGCTTATGTGTAATAAAAATATAAATGTTTTTACATATTTAAAATATTTAATAAAAAATTAAAATATATTGGTTTCAGATTTATATAAATATCTTATATAACATATTGTACCACAAATAAATATTTCTGTAAAGTTATTTAAAATTTATATATCTTTAATATGGTATAAATAGTATATAAAACAAAAAAATAAATTTAAAAATATTTTATAATTTTTAATATTTTATTATTGGCTTCTTTTTTTTTATAAATATTCAATAATAATAAACTTAACAAATATCACTTACATTGCATTACTGTTTCATAGATCAAAAAATTTGGGAAATAGTCAAAACATTGTCCAATATTACATTTTAAGTATACTTTTGTTGGTTTACATTGCAGTTTATTGAATCAGTAAGAGAGTAATTTATCTTGAAATCTATTTTTCTATAGAATAATTATCTAATTAATCTTGTTGTGTTATTTTTGATACAGTTTTGAACTGGTTTTTATTGAAAGTTAAGAAAATAATAGCACTCTCAATGCAATATCGAATTCATGTAAATAATCATTATCGTCGTCTTAATTTTAGGGCACCTTTTTTTATACTTAAAAAATACACTGTAAAATATATTTTTTTAACAAAATCTATATCGATATTTATAGCTCTGTTTTTAAACTAAAAGTAACCTCCACAATGTTTTGAAAAAAAAAATAAATAAATATACAATTAAAGATTAAAATGACAATTTTTAAGAGGTTGCTGAAAATGAATTTTTAAAATACAATATAATTTGATTTCTCAGTTTTCTTTTGTTACTGTGCTAAAGTGTGTCTATTTTAAAGGTGTTAAAATAAAATCCACTCAAAACATTTATAACTTTATTATTAAATAGAATTTTATTTGCTGTCCTGTTTATAGGACAGTGGTCCAATATGGGTTAACCGCGAAAAAGAGGGACCACTGTAGTAAGGTAGGTTCTACTAAATTGTAGGCCTTCTTAAGTTCTATTTTTTATTCGAAAACAGTTTTACGTATCAGTAAAAATCGTAATAATCACACCATACGATCGTGGTATTACATTATGTTACTTTTTAGTGCAATATTTTCCTAAACAATGATGCATTGTTATGGAATACACATTAAGGGGTCGTACGATTTTAAAAATCGAAGATATGTAAAATAATTATCATTTTCGATTTCTCATAGTTTGAATATTACCAGTTTTACAAACATAATATTTTAAACAAATTATTAACTTTACTCACATATTTCATTCATTTCTGAAACATAAAAAATAATTTTGTTAATTTTTAATACGATTTTAAAAAAAATCGAAGATATGTAAAATAATTATCATTTTCAATTTCTCATAGTTTGAATACTACCAGTTTACAAACATATATTTTATACAAATTATAATTTATCACATATCTCATTCATTCTGAAACAAAAAAAATATTGTTAAAAATTTTTAAGTACGATTTTAAAATCTAAAGATATATAAAATAATTATCATTTTCGATTTCTCATAGTTTGAATATTACCAGTTTTACAAACATAATATTTTAAACAAATTATTAACTTTACTCACATATCTCATTCATTTCTGAAACATAAAAAATAATTTTGTTAAAAATTTTTAAGTACGATTTTAAAAATCTAAGATATATAAAATAATTATCATTTTCGATTTCTCATAGTTTGAATACTACCAGTTTTACAAACATAATATTTTAAACAAATTATTAACTTTACTCACATCTCATTCATTTCTGAAACATAAAAAATAATTTTGTTAAAAATTTTTTAAGTACGATTTTAAAAATCTAAGATATATAAAATAAAATATCATTTTCGATTTCTCATAGTTTGAATATACAGTTTTACAACATATATTTTTTAAACAAATTATTAACTTTACTCACATATCTCATTCATTTTTGAAACATAAAAATTATTTTGTTTAAAAATTTTTAAGTACGATTTTAAAAATCTAAGATTTATAAAATAATTATCATTTTCGATTTCTCATAGTTTGAATACTACCAGTTTTTACAAACATAATATTTTAAACAAATTATTAACTTTACTCTTATCTCATTCATTTCTGAAACATAAAAATAATTTTGTTAAAAATTTTAAGTACGATTTTAAAAATCTAAGATTTATAAATAATTATCATTTTCGATTTCTCATAGTTTGAATACTACCAGTTTTACAAGCATAATATTTTAAACAATTATTAACTTTACTCACATCTCATTCATTTCTGAAACATAAAAAATAATTTTGTTAAAAATTTTTAAGTACGATTTTAAAAATCTAAGATAATAAAATAAATATCATTTTCGATTTCTCATAGTTTGAATACTACAGTTTTTACAAACATAATATTTTAAACAAATTATTAACTTTACTCACATATCTCATTCATTTTTGAAACATAAAAATTATTTTTGTTAAAAATTTTTAAGTACGATTTTAAAAATCTAAGATATATAAAATAATTATCATTTTCGATTTCTCATAGTTTGAATACTACCAGTTTTACAAACATAATATTTTAAACAAATTATTAACTTTACTCACATATCTCATTCATTTCTGAAACATAAAAAATAATTTTGTTAAAAATTTTTTAAGTACGATTTTAAAAATCTAAGATTTATAAAAATAATTATCATTTTCGATTTCTCATAGTTTGAATACTACCAGTTTTAAACATAATATTTTTAAACAAATTATTAACTTTACTCACATCTCATTCATTTCTGAAACATAAAAAATAATTTTGTTAAAATTTTTAAGTACGATTTTAAAAATCTAAGATATATAAATAAATATCATTTTCGATTTCTCATAGTTTGAATATTACTAGTTTTACAAACATAATATTTTAAACAAATTATTGACTTTACTCACATATCTCATTCATTTCTGAAATATAAAAAATAATTTTGTTAAAATTTTTAAGTACGATTTTAAAAATCTAAGATTTATAAAATAATTATCATTTTCGATTTCTCATAGTTTGAATATTACCAGTTTTACAAACATAATATTTTAAACAAATTATTAACTTTACTTCCATATCTCATTCATTTCTGAAACATAAAAAATAATTTTGTTAAAAATTTTTAAGTACGATTTTAAAAATCTAAGATATATAAAATAATTATCATTTTCGATTTCTCATAGTTTGAATACTACCAGTTTTACAAACATAATATTTTAAACAAATTATTAACTTTACTCACATATCTCATTCATTTCTGAAACATAAAAAATAATTTTGTTAAAAATTTTTAAGTACGATTTTAAAAATCTAAGATATATAAAATAAATATCATTTTCGATTTCTCATAGTATGAATACTACCAGTTTTACAAACATAATATTTTAAACAAATTATTAACTTTACTCACATATCTCATTCATTTCTGAAACATAAAAAATAATTTTGTTAAAAATTTTTAAGTACGATTTTAAAAATCTAAGATATATAAAATAATTATCATTTTCGATTTCTCATAGTTTGAATACTACCAGTTTTACAAACATAATATTTTAAACAAATTATTAACTTTACTCACATATCTCATTCATTTCTGAAACATAAAAAATAATTTTGTTAAAAATTTTTAAGTACGATTTTAAAAATCTAAGATATATAAAATAATTATCATTTTCGATTTCTCATAGTTTGAATATTACCAGTTTTACAAACATAATATTTTAAACAAATTATTAACTTTACTCACATATCTCATTCATTTCTGAAACATAAAAAATAATTTTGTTAAAATTTTTTAAGTAAGAGACACTTTCTTGTTAATAAAAATGATATCAAGACTAATGCCCATGATAACTAAAAATATAATTAAATTTAAGACAATCTTATTGTTTTAAAACATATTACAATATCTTAAAATAATTTTGAACCTAAATTTGTATGTATTTAAGATACTTACATATTTTTTAAAATATTTGAAAAAAAAAAGATTTTTAAAAATTTTATTTGCTGTTAAAGAATGTTATAATTAACATAATAATTAATTTTTAGAGAGAAATTTTAACTGTTTTAATATTTTTTTGGTATTTTATCACATGTATATAAGTTGAAACTAAAAAAGAGAAACTGAAACCGCATAAACAATGCGTCATTTTGAGCTCTGAAGAAAAGGAACTAGTGAGCTTTTTCCGTAACACCACGCTGTTGATAAAGTATCACGTGACTGCAGTGACATTGAAACGCTTTGTGAATCGCCATTTTGTGAGTGTGCATTTTTCGTTCGCTTCGTGTGGTTCAGTGTCCTGATATAGTTCTTACTACACAACGCTGCTTTATTCCAAATTCGAATGTTATTAAAGTAATTAGCAAACGATTCGGCTTTTTGTATTATCTTGAAGTGAGAAAAAATGTCGGTACCTAAATTTTTACTGTTTAGATTATTGTGATTATGTTTTAATCTGAATGCATCGAGCTAATTTTATCGCTCAGAATATTTCATAATGGTAGATTACAGGGTATGAAAAAAAAAGAGAGATTAAAAATTGTTCTGTAATCTGTTCTCAGTTCAAGTGATTACGTTCATAATGACGGTTATCTCTGATACTTATACCATTCGTGAATTCTTTAGTTACGACAGTGAACTGTATTTTGTTTGACTTTTGTTGGCTCATTTCTTCCGTGTAATTTGGTGATTTGAATGCACTTTTTATACTCACAGTAATGCTACAAATTGCATTATCTTTAGAACTTATTCTGGTTTGAAAAGGATGTGTACCTCTTTCCTGTTATTTTAGATATCAATATAATTTATAGTTGTTCCTGGGGATTCCAAATAAAATCCAGACGAACTGCTGCCATGAAATTATGAAGTACAAAAACTAGAAGTTGGTACAAAAATGGAATAATTTGGACTTACATGAATTGTTCAGCTATCAAGTTTTGAAGTAATTTCGAATATATTTATTTTGCTTTTGAAAAAAACGTTTCAAGAGATCTCAAATTTGTAAGTGTTTTAAAAACTTTCAGTTTTTCAGTGAAATTATAATCGAAGGTGAAATGAGTACTACGAAAGATGTACCAAAAAAATTATCTGAAATTCCATGCATCAACGAAAGCATGGAATGCCCTGTATCGGGCAGGATTATTATATCTTCCATGTCCAAAGGGAGAATTCTGCGAAACGGTTTCACCCTCGCATTCGCCTATTTCTTGTATTTTTCCAGTTTCTGGTCACTGTCTAATCTTGAGAGTACCATGAACTCGGATGGAGGTATGGGAGTGGATTCTCAAGCTGTGATATACCTGTGCTCTATGGTGTCCTGTTTCTTACCAGAACTATTGATCGATAAGTATGGAAGCAAAAGGACTTACATTTTATCCCTCATGCTCAGCATTCCGTACATAGCAGCGAATTTCAGCCTTCGCTGGGATACCATGATGGTCTCTGCAGTACTCTACGGGTTGGTGTCCGGACCCTTAAATGCAGCTCTGACGGTTTATACCGACGAAATGGCAATCAGGTATAAAGCACAAGTTGACGAAACCCAAGAAAATGTTGAGGCATTCTTCTTTGGGTTCTACATGTGTTTCGCAGAACTGACGCAGGTACTTGGAAACATAATTTCGTACTATGTTTTAATGAAAGATCACTCCCCTCCGCCCGTCAATATCAGCGTGGCGACAGAATGTGGTGTGCATTTCAAACCAGATTATTTGAACAACACCAATCTAGATCCACCACCATTGCATGAGAGGTATATGGTGACTGGAATATTTTTAGCCCTGGGTTTGATGGGAGTTTTTGTGGCCATGCTGTTGGATCCATTGGAGAACGATATCAAAGAGGTTAAAGGATGCTCTTCTGTTTCGCGAAAGATTGCTGGCGCCGTCAGGCATTTGAAAAATCCACACCAACTGTTGTTACTGCCTATCTCTATCTACTGTGGTATAGAGGGTTCGTTTTATTCTGCTGAATTCACTCAGGTAAGTTAATTATTTCAATTAAAAAAAAAATAGCAGCCGCATTCGTAGAGGCGGTAGTTCTGAAAACTGTTGGTCTCTTAAACTTAACCACCATAATTCTCCCAATTAAATAATTTGATTCTAATAGAGATTAAAATATGTAGGAAAAAATTATAGCAATAAATGCAAAACAGAACATAAGTAAGATTTAATTAGAAAGGGAACTCAGACAACTGTTTTGCAGCTTAGACCGAGAGGCATTATCAGTATTCTCTCATACTGATGGAGCAGCTAGTCGTGGCTATGATACAGCTATTTGTTTCTAAGTTCTTTCTATTTGCTTCTTACATACGTTGATTTTTATAAATAGCTATAACTCGCGTTTAGTTACAATATAATTATGTGGTAGTTCATTACATATTTTTTATGAAATAACATAGGGGACCTAAATTAGTTCTCAGTAAAAAAGTTGACATAAAAATGTGCTTTTTCATCTTCAATTGTAAGAATAAAAATATATAGTTTAAGTAAAATGAACTTGAGTAAAATTCGAGACGTGTTTTATACGTAACTAGCTTTTTGAAATTAAAATCACACAAAATATATAATTTTATATTTTTTTTTTAACCTGAAAGCCTGTACTTGTATCGACTTTTTAACATAATTTTCATCAATATCAAGATACTTGTCGCATCGTAGAACTAGCTATTGAAATATGTCTGTTGGCTAGGCACAAGCTAAACGTTTGATTTTATGAACATGAGTCAAAATTTTCGGTCTTTAGCAAGAGACAAAATTACTATAATTTAAGTGTTGTGCCACAAGGAACATACTGAAACTTCAGAAGACGAAATCAGTAAATATGAAATAGTAAAGTGTTTGTTCTTTCCAAAGTTTCCCTCATCTTTACACACTAAGTCTTCAGTAATTACAGATGATCGCTAACCTCATATTGATTGTACACATTCGCGAGGTCATCTTTAATTGCCCTAAGACACTTTTTTAGTTTTTCTTCTCTCAATGTTTTTTTCTATGGATTTCATTCCTCAGTCGAAGAATTTAAGCCTTTTTCACATCTTTTTCTCTAAGAAAATGAATGTCAGACCCTGTTAGCGGGATTTTCAATAGACTGGGACATTTTAAGTACTCATGAACAGACTTATAAAACGGTAGAATTCTTTCGTAATAATATCTCTGGCTACACATCAAATGTAGGTATTCACTGCGCTGCAGCTGCTGAATTTGAAAAACTCTTCATATATATATGCCTTGTATATCGTGGGGTTTAATTTGCGATTACGATTTCGGATTAAAACATCGACAGATTATAACTAAGACTTATAAAACGGTTGAGTTCTGTCGTAATGATATCTCTGGCTACACATCAAATGTCGGTACTCACTGCGCTGCAGCTGCTAAATTTCAAAAACTCTTCATATAAGTGCCTTGTGTATCGTGGGGTTTAATTTGCGATTACGATTTCCGATTAAAACATTGACAGATCGTAAGTAAGACTCATAAAACGGTCGAATTCTGTCTTAATGATATCTCTGGCTACTCATCAAATGTCGGTTCTCACTGCGCTGCAGCTGCTGAATTTGAAAATCTCTTCATATAAATGCCTTGTATATCGTGGGGATTTATTTGCTATTGCGATTTCCGATTAAAACATCGGCAGATTATAACTAAGATCTACTCAAATCACAGTTTTGCTGAATAGCAGCTCAAGAAAATCCAGAAAAATATATCTCACATAAATTAAATAGTCGTGGAAGATAAACTTGTACTCTTAATAAATTAAGTTACTTTAAAATTATTTATTGCCAAAATAGAAATTCGTATTTTCATTTATTATGCATGTTAATTTTCCTGATTCAACTGATTATTTTGTGAATAAAGTACCAGAAATTTATAATTTTTTTTTCTACGGGCGACCTTAAATATGCTTAATTTAACCATAAAGCGAAAAATACGTCAAGTGAAAAAGATTATTGGAAAATGCTGCGTAGCTTTTCGCTGTTTAGGTTCCGTGTAATTATTGATTTCCGTTTTGAAACTGTTTCAGGGTTGACTTTGTCATTCACGCAAAACAAAAGAGAGGTCAATTTCTTATCTGAAAGGAAACTGGTGTATTGCTAACCTATATCAGATGAGAAAAATCGTGTATCCAACCTATTATCTGTAAAATCCCGATAGAGTTATTAAAAAATTTCATTTTTAATTAGTTTTTTTAAGAGTGCCTACAGTTTATACATAAATATGTATATATGTGTGTGTTTATGTGTGTATAACCCATAAAATGTTTCATTTCATAGATCATACTTGGAAAAAATTCCCATATTTGTTATTTTCCAGGGCTTTCTTGGCAATGCATGTTTACAGTAGTCATATCTTAGAAGGCATTTCTTATATGTGTCTAATAGAATAACATATAGTAAAATCTAGTATCCGCATGCACGAATATATTTATGTTCTATGTTCCTTACACACACACACACACACACACACATATATATATATATATATATATATATATATATATATATGTGTGTGTGTGTGTGTGTGTGTGTGTGTAAGGAAAAGTAAACTAGATCGGAACACTAATGTAGGTATTTTATATAAAACTTCCAAGACACCCCGAGAAAATTCTCAAGGGTTTTCAAATCATAAATCAAAGGCAAAATTTCCCTCGTCCTTTTGCTTTCCCCTTTTTAACCCCTAATCTAAATTGACCACTGGGGCTACAGTTTAAGCCCTCAAAGAAGGGGTCTGACCACTTATAACGCTACGTTGCTCTAACGGGCGATTTAGGAAATTTCCAAACAAAAAGGACATGCACGTTATCGCAGTCAGATTTTCCCGCAGATTTTGACTGAGATGTTGACCCAGGTGTTAAGGTACTTTTTACTTATAACTTCATGTTAGCTGACCTCTCAGTTTGTCCTGTCCGTATAATGAAGTGGGAACCCGTCCTCTAACGTTCTGTTAATAAACGTCTTTAACTAAACGGTGTCATTTTTATGGGCCATGACTGCAGCCACCCATCGTGATATCTTATTACACACACACACACACACACACACATCTATATATATATATATATATATAGTTTATGGATATTAGTATTATGGATGGATTTAATTACATTTTGTTTATGGTAGAATTATATTTTTATTACGAATACAAATATACGCAAAATAAAATTATTCATTCAGAAACGAACCGAAAACCGTTATTTTTGGCGGAACCGGAACTGGACCGATATATATTCTTTTAGTTGAACCGGAAAGAAAAAAATTACGGTTCGAAGCTCTGGTTTTTAATATCTAAACAGCTGTTGAGCTGCGGATTACCAAGGCTTAGTGGAAACGGCAAAAGAATGCCGAATATTTTTACGGCGAAGGCACTGCGCCTTGTCGGCACAGATCATGCGGTTTGTGAGTACGCAATCATTCAAAGGAAAAAATTATTTTGTAAGATAGAGGTTGAATGATTCAACCGTGTTCTCTGAAGGCCCCAAGATAAAACCTTTTTTTTTGGTGTCCGAAAGGCAGATAAGGTTATCACTTAGATCGTGATTTAACATTATTTGATCTCGTCGTATATAAAATTAATATCTCAGATGTTATCTCAAAAACCTTTTGTTTAGATAAACTTTTTGATTTGACGTTTAGTAGGTTTAGGTGAGTTTAAAAGCAAGATAATTTGTACAATTTTCTAAATATCATACCTCATTAGATGAATTATAAAACATATGCATTTGACATTTAGATTTACTTTAAAGGCTATCAATTTATGCTAGTGAGTATCACTCTGGATCGATGTATGAGGTATGCGAATTTATATGAGGTTTATGAATGTACGTAAGTTAAGCCTGGGGACCACAAAAGACTTGTCTATGTATATTGAGGTGAAAATTAAGGTTATCATACCGTTAAAATATAAACTGATCATTGTTACTGTGGCCCAATGTATGAAGGATGTAAATTTATATGAGGTAAATGGATGTACTGTAATCCAGTCCTGGCCAGCACAAAAGACTTGGCAGGATATGCATGTTCAGGTGAAAAGCAGAGAAAGCAATGTTAAAAGCACAGTTATTATATTGTTAAAATGTATGCTGATCAACGTCACTGTGGCTCAATGCATGAGGTATATGAATTTGTACTAAATATATGAATATACTGTAATCCAAGCCTGGCCAGCACAAAAGATTTTGAGGTGAAAAGTAAAAGCAGTACCTTATTATTATAGTATTTATTATTATTTATAAATCAGTAATAGAGCAATTGAAAATTTATAGATACATATATGTATATATGATGATAACCAAAAAATTAATTGAATATACTTACTACAAAAAATGCGATATTTGTTTCTATTGTTCCTTTAATTAGTTCCACTGCCGTCTCAGTTTGTCGAATTTCAATTATAATCAGCAAATATTTTTTTAAATATATGAGTTATTGAAATAAACTTTCAAATCAGGGGAAATGTACGATGTCAATACAGATGAATGAAGGCATAAATATTAGTGATATATTGGATAAATGTGACTATTAAAGCTTGGTAGGTTGGGAAAGATACGGTCGATATTTTACTACCCGAAGACCAATGGGACCGGAACCTTCTGCTCAAATTTCGAACGGATACGAGTATCCATCCCAGAAGTGGGATTCTAACCCACGAATTCTGGTACTAAAGAACAACGCCTTGCCCATTCGGCCGTCATTCGGCTAGAAATGTGAAAGGGGCATGTTGTAATAAAACGTTAACAATTGTTCTGTGGTATTACAGATTTCACCGCTTTAAATCATAATTGATAAGACTTTCTCAATATCCTCCAGTAGCTTGGTGGGAAGCTTGTCCGATCTATGTTCTTGTATAGTTAACTCTACGGGTCTTTATGTTCTCACGATGGGAGGTTGCCAAGTGGAAGAGAAGTACGGCTTCGAGAACAAAATCCCCCCCTACTGAACATGATCAGTATTGAGGGGATTTCTCAACTTTACACCACGAATGTCTAACAGCCGTCAGAGTAGACAACCCATTGCATGTTATCAAATTATTTATCTGTCCGGCTCCTTGTCTTATCTCCAACTGACTACTGGGTTTTGATGTAAAACTAGTTTGAG
>CM063501.1:110637359-110642359 GCA_032207245.1 Pardosa pseudoannulata | reverse complement strand
CTCAAGTTTTGTGAAACAAATACGATGGATACGATGGATGAGATCAGAGATCACTTGTCGGATCCGCGCATGTCTGGAAAAGGCAAATCTATTTAGAAAATAGGGAAGTTTATTTCCGTCTCTAGAGTTTGTGTATAGAATATCTGCAGTTGCAGGATTCTTTGAAAGGATATATACCAGGGGTGGGCAAATACTTTTAGGCGCGGGCCAAAATGAAATTTTCAAAATGTCTCCTTGGCCGGAGGTTTGGTTTGGTTTGTTTTTGGAGTGCTACGGTCTACTTTTGGCAACACGAGGGCTAATGAGACCGGGACCTACTGCTTAGAGCCGATTCCGAACGGCTACGAACACCTATGCCATAGTGAGATTCGAACTCACGAACTCCGGTTCCGAAGGCCAGCACCCTAATCATTCGGCTCCCGGACCGGAGGACTATACCACGTACGCTGTGCACACGCGAATGTTTTGGGTGGAGTTTCTTCCCTGCTCAAGAAATTTTTTTTGACAAAAACACTTATAGTATCATTTTAAAGCATTTGGACAGAGAAATTTGACATTTAATAAAAGATAATAGCAATAATAAATTGTTTAACTTAGGTGTATATGCGAACAATTTGTGCCCAGTAAAATATGTCACGTAATTTTTAAAGAAATATGATACATTATATTAAATTAATGGTCATTAAATAAATCAGTTAATGAAAGATTTTATTTTGATATTTATTTATATCTTAGCGATACAAATTTCATTATTTATATGTACACTATGCATACAAATACTGCTGATTTCAACAAAATCGCATGTAAGATATTAAAAAGAATTGCATTCAGGATTTTTCAACGGGTCCCGAAAAAGTAAGCAAAAGGGCCGGATTCGGACAGCGGGCCGGCTTTTGCCCACCTCTGATATATACAGTGGACTCCGCTTAATGCGATCAATTTGGGACGCTGTGATTTCGATAACAATAATCGATTGATAACAATAAACGATGTGTAAAATAGATAAATTTGACTCCCCCTCTTTAATTCTCACGTACTAAATTTCAAAACAAAATAAAACACACACCTTATATTTATGTACCGTATATTATCCTTTAAAACATAAGAATTGTATACATAATTTTAAAAAATTGATCAATTGTTGGCTGTCTACAATTTTTTCTAAGAATCTCATTGATAAATTGTTCGTAATCATAATCAACCTGTCATAACGATTTAAAATATCGATCTTTTGTTTTAATGTTAAATCAATCTGCTTTCTGGATGCTATCTCAACAATCTGCATGTAAGCGAGCAAGGCACAAAAGGTGAATACGCACTGACAACCATTGACCATCTGAATGGTGTGCGTATTTCTGAAAAATTCTAGGAACGTGTAAGACCCCACTTCTTTGTTCATTCCCAATTTTCCTAGGTTGAAGAGAATTCTCAAGAAATGTTTAAAAATAAATAAATTACATTAAAAATCCGAAAAGGGCCTAAATAATAATAAATAAAAATAAAATTTTTTTTATTAAACTTAATCTAAATTAATAAAAATTGTTTTTATGTTTATTTATTATTATTTAGGCCATTTTCGGATTTTTAATGTAATTTATTTATTTTTAAACATATATTTTTTATTTTTTCAAAATTTTTTATTTTTTCCATTTTGATCACTACTATTCTACTTTTTCGGCTTTTTTCGTACGGATGTCACTGGCCACAAAAATATTTTATGTTTTTCTATCCCTAAACTCTCTACTCTCTAGTTTTGTGTTATGAACTCACGAATCCACCCTTCAATCTCTTTGCTCTGTGTTTATTTTTCGCTCGTTGTCATTTTTGTGCTTACTGACAGAAGCCTCTGGATTGAAGGGCTCGGCCCATATGGTCCAGTTGCCACATCACCTTTAAAACCTTTAATTCAAACAATAAGGCAATTTGTCGCAACGTCACGAACTACTATAATGCCCTTCACATTCATTTTCATGTTTACAACAGGCAATAGTCAAACAATAAACGCCCTTCCGTTTGAAACTAAAGCTAGAATTGTCATAATTTGAGAATTTGCCCTACTGCGTGCAATCGCCTTATAGGGTAGGGAAGGAAAATAATGGGTTCCTTCTGGATATATTGTGATTATTCCTTTGCCAGTTAAAATGAGGTTCGAAAACTGATCCCATTAACCGATGTAACGATCCCATAAATCGATAATTTTAACATACAAATGAATAGAGAAAATCGGGACCAAGTGATGTCGATAATAATAAGCGATTGATAACATTAACCACGATCCCAAAGCGGAGTCCACTGTAATAACTTTACGAATTTCCACAATGAAGAAGTAACTCGCTCGTAATTGTGAAACAGCTGGTTTTGCAATGAAATTTTATTTAATTTTTCGTCTTAATCCATCTATAGCTTTCATTTCAATAATCATTCGTCAGGAGAGGAGTCATAAAATCGAAGAAGTAAAATGAGACTTCTGGATTGTAAAATGGAATTTATGGAATAAATTGAATTTTACTTATAGCTTCAAAACTAATACATGTATTGTTAACTTTATTCATAAAAAGTATGTAAGCTGTATGTAAGCGAGCAGGGCATAAAATGCAGATGCTCCTTCTTAGTTATCGTTAATAATGTGTTGTCTTCTGCTTATCTGACAACCATTGACCACCAGCATGGTGTGCGTATTTCTGAAAAATTCCAGTAACTTATATTTATGTACAGCATATTACCCTTTAAAACTTAAGAATTGTATACATAATAAAAAGAATTGATCAAATGTTGATTGTTTACAGTTTTTAAAGAAGCTCATTGATAAATTGTTAGTAATGATAATGTTTTTTAAAGTCATCGGAGCAGTGTTGTACTCCACATTTCAACACTTGAAGGAGGGGACTCATAATTGTCAACCGATATGATAATTCTCAGAGTAATTATTTATATTAACATAAATAGTCATAAACCATCGAGATCGTTAATAACTGAAAAACTAATGCAAGTTTTAATATATGTATATAATCTATCAGTGGCGTACCCAGAAATTTATTTTTGGGGAAGCATATTGTCATTGTCAACAAGGGCACCCGTATGGAAAGTGCAGAAGGGGCTTGAGATTCCCCCCCCCTTTTTTTGTAAAGTCAGTTCTTTAAACTAAATTTAATGCTTAAATATGCAAATACAACACATGCATGCACACATTTTTATCTCAGACCCCCCCCCCTTTTAAATTCCGTCAGATAGGGGACTAAAATTGCCATGAAAAAATAGACTTCTTTAATTTAGTATTATCATTATGTAAAAACTAAAGAATACATTATAACAACCTAATTTCTCCACTGTAAAACTATTCATGAGCTGATACAGTGGACTCCGCTTAATGTGATCAGTTTGGCACACCGTAATTTTGATAACAATAAACGATATGCAAAATTAGATAAATTTATCCCCCCTTTAATTCACCCGTTATATTTATGTACCGTATATAATCGTTTAACAATAAGAATTGTATACATAATTGAGAAAAATTATCATTTATTGAGTGTCTACAATATTTTCTAAGAAGCTCATTGATAAATTGTTCGTAATGATAATGTTTTTTAAAGTCATCGGAGCAGTGCTGTACTTCATGTTTCAACACTTTCAATGCCTTTCTCATTTCAACACTTGTAAGAGGTGGCTCAATATCAAGAGATTCTCCATCTGACTCACTAGTTTCATCAACCTGTCATAATGATTTAAAATTTTGATCTTTTGTTTTAATGTTAAATCATTTCCATTTTTGGCTTCCATATCGACAAGCTGCATGTAAGCTAGCAAGACATAACTTGTGAATACGCTCCTTCTCACTTCCAATAAGAATGTATTGCCTTCTGTTTATCTGACAACCATTGACCACCAGCAGGGTGTGCGCATTTCTGAAACATTCCAGGAACGTGTAAATTCCCATTCTTCTGATCATTCCCTATTTCCCTATGTGGAAGAGGGAGAATTCTCGGAAATTAAAACAGCAGCGAAGGGAAAGAAAAGTTTGGTTCCTTCTGAATGCATTGTGAATATTCCTTTGCCAGTTAAAATGAGGTTCGAAAACTGATACCATTAACCGATGTAACGATCCCATAAAGCGATCATTTTAACATACAAATGAATAGAGAAAATCGGGACTAAGTGATTGCGATAACAATAAGCGATTGATAACATTAACTGCGATCACATCAAGCGGAGTCCACCGTATTATCAAATGAAATATTAAACTGTGCTTAATATTCTTTTTCCTTACTACTAGGATATTAGAAAGGACAAAGTAATATATATAACAAGGCAAAAGAAGTAGGTTCAAAACACGATTCTACACATTACAAAGGCGGAGGAGCGATTCAAATTTCACTCCATTTTCGACTGGATTTGTCCCCTAGAATAAGAATCGAAAGTCCTTGGCCTGTTGCCAATCATAGATTTCGTACTCTTGCTAAAGCTGTTTATTACATAGTATTATCCTCTGCATTTCGTATCCCACTTGTATTCATAAAGCGACATAAATTAAAAATTGTTTTGAGAAAATCGCAAAAATCTGAAGTGAGCTTAACAAAATACAATTTGCGTAAGTAATAATTTTACCAAAACTTACAGATGCTAAGATAAAGGTGTTCTATATTATTATTTAATAAAACATTTATGTAACAATTTTTTTTTTAATTTTCTTTAATATCATTTGATTAGCATATAGCCCGTCATATGACGTGATCAGTAAAATTTTTAATTTTCCAGAATTGTAAAGTACCCTATGAGGTAGGTAAAAAAATGGTTTGTTTTTTGGCTGAGAATTATCTGGTACACACTCAATAATTTGTTTATCTTTACTGATCGTATGTTAGTTGCCAATTTTAATTTATCTTGTCATATTACGTGATACGATGGACAGCAGAGGTTTTGATTTTGACAGTGATTATTTGGAGCTATATATGAATGATGTCAAAATTTTAGCGAATCGATTGCAAATCGTGTGGTTATGT
>CM063501.1:110619859-110629859 GCA_032207245.1 Pardosa pseudoannulata | reverse complement strand
TATATATATATATATATATATATATATATATATGTATGTATATATATGTATATGTATGTATATATGTGTATATATATATATATATATATATATATATATATATATATATATATATATATATATATATATATATATGTGTGTGTGTACACGTGATCGAATGATTCTCGCTTTCCGCTGACCTATGATCTATTCAGTTTTATATAATTCTAAAGCCATTAATCAAATATAAAGAATTTCCTTTTTTCCGAAAATTGATCCTATTTCGGATACATCACGTATAAGTGATTTTAAAGTCTTCATAATTATCGATCGTTGTGACCATCCGCCAGAGTACTTACGTCAAATCTTCATCAGACACTCATATGTACAGCATTTTATACTTTAATTGAACAGGTTATTAAAGTGATGATTGTTCTTTTGTGCAGGCTTTCATCGCATGTTCCTGGGGCGTCCACCACGTGGGTTTCGTGACGATCTGCTTCGGCGTGTGCGGAGCCCTGATGGCTATCTTGGTGGGACCGCTCGTCAAGTGCGTCTCGCAGATGTCCGTCATCATCCTGGCCGCCCTCATCAACGTCGTCGTCTGCGCCCTGCTTTTTGTCTGGCATCCCTCGCCCGACTCACCCATCTCCTACTTCCTCTTCGCAGGGGTCTGGGGCATGACAGATGCCATCTGGTGGTCGCAGATAGCGGGTAAGTGCCAACTTTTCTCCTATTTAGTTAAAATCTCACCATGGATGTCAGAAGGCCAAGGAATGTCATGTTATTCACCACCAAGGATACAAAGCTAGGTAAAATAGGGAAGAATTTGTGTCGCTCCTCAGCTGCATTCTGTAAAATCATCTTTTAATAGTATTTGTTCAGATTTGTTCTTCTGCGAAAATAATTACACTTCTAATATACACATAATTCTAAGGGAAAGGAATTCTAACCTCTATTCAATGTTTCACTCAATACTACGTAGGGTTATCAATAAGTAAGGCACATAATTGCAAACGCAAAGGACGCAATTAATGAGAATATGAAACTGAAATGAAAGCATTTCATATTCCTTACTTTTGAACAAAAGCTTCATTTGTGTTGAGATATTTGTCCCAGCGTTATATCAGTTTAAAACTTCCCGTTTCTGAAGGAGCCTCCACACTATGGTCCACTGCAAGCCATCACCACCGTCTGGAGGGGATATGGTTTATCGTGGTTGATGGTAGCAGACGATAAAATAGCCTTGGCGGACGATGGCTTCCGATGCTGATTTTCTCCAAAGATCAAAGACAGCCAGATGCGCAACTAAAGTGCGCAGTAGACCCTATGGACGAATCCACGTGTTTGGCTCATTTAGTGGCCCAGCGTGTAGATGCAACCTTTGAACCATCGTTCGAGGTCACCATCAGGAAGTGGACAATTGGCCATAGTGTGTAGGTTACATTAGAGTTCCTTCAACTGTGAATAGAGCATTGACTCATGGCCCGTTTAAAGTCCCTTCTTCCCTTTAAACAATTTACACCATCTTCCCACATTTTAAGGTCGATACTGACTGTTCTGTAAACGTCCACCATTTCCGAATGGATTTATTTAATTGTTTTTTCTAACAGCAATCTTATCCCCGCTGATTGCTCTTCCAGAGTTGACGATGTAATGGCAAACGTCGTATCAACAACGGCTATCTCTCGCTACTAGTATGTAGAAACACCGAGATCTTGACAGCATTGGAAGCAGGTAGATGTGCCTTCTATTTCAACCAATCGTATGCTTACTAAATAATTTCGTACTGCAAAGAAAATTTATATGTCCTTTATTTATTAACACCTCTTCGTATTTAATTAAAAGAATCAGTTGACTATAGATACTTGATCAACAAGTTTAACGGGGGAAACGGACTGGAATTCAAAGGGAATTCAAAATTACAGGTACAGACTCACCTTTCAGCGCTGGTTATTGGTGGCAAGGTCCGGTAACTGACAACCAAAATCCCGTTTTCCTTAACATCGTCGTGTGTACTTTGGTTTTCGTGTGGCAGTACCCAGAAATCTTTGTGGTTTAATTATACAGAAATAACATTTTCTTACCATTTTGTCTCAAAAATCTAAATTGTTGACGATTTATAAGTTAGACTTTTTACCGAAAATGCATTCAGATGCACAAACCAGATCTGTTCAAATAGAAAAAGAACAAATACTTTCTGACCACCTGCATCAGGGCTAGTTTAACCTGATTTCGATGTCTCAATGGCACGATAGCTAACGTCGCGTGATATACAATTGTCGTGGTTAAATTTGGATAAACAAAAAGTCAAACGTTATTTTTATCATAGCAAGCACTACAACTACAGTTCCTCGTCACTAAAGCAGAGCTGATTTTTCAATTCATTCGATTAACTAGCTGTTACTACATTGTTCTCCGCACTGTTGAAATCCTTTAACTGCTGCTGCAGCCTTACAAGAAGACAGACGTCTGAAGTTTCTACGTTTATAGGTTAATAATCATAATCTGATATCCCGGAGAACTGAAAAATAAAGTTTTTGCGAGATTTTTTATATGAATTCTAACATGGGAGTTGATGTGAAATGTATATTTTCTTGTATAGTTTAGATTACGTGTTCTTGTATTGAGTGCTAAGGCTTCCGATTTACAGTAATAACACGTTGTTAGCCGCAAACTAACTTTATTAAATAAAATCTCTTCCGAGCACTGTTTAGAACATTAGATTTCAAACAAACAATTCGAAAGTTCAACATAATTTAAATTTCTTCTTTTTAAAAGGGTTATCTAATTTTCCTTTTATTTCACTAATTTTTTATTTATTTACTGCACATCCCCTATATAATAATAGCCTAAGTTATCTGTCCGTCTCTCCTCGAATTTATGAAGCGGTTGGATTTGGAATGGATAGAGGCATCCATATTGGATTCTTGATGAGTTAGGATTAGCAAAATTCAAAACGAGTAAAGTTTATCTTCTCGTAAACTACCGATGCGATTTTAAAGTTAAATCGTATAAATATCCTTTATCAGAGTGAAAAATATTCGTCTTTAAAGCGTTCGAAATCCACATCCCCTTTTGAATTTTAATGCTGTTATTTAAGCCCCATTTTCTCCTTATGAGCATCGATTAAATTTATCAATTTTATCACATAATAATTAGGTAAAAATAACATTTTTTCTATCATTATGACGTCATTCGTTTAACCATCTCATTTACTAATTTCGTTAAAATATTTAAATATCGTCTGCCATTATTTTCATCCGTTTTTTCCCCTAGTAAGAGCAGGCGATTAAATTTATCAATTTATCACATAATAATAAATAGATAAAAATAACATTTTTTCTAGCATTAGGACGTCATTCCTTTAACGATCTCATTTAATAATTTCTTATTTTAAATTGTCTAAATATCGTCTGCATTATTTTCATACGTTTTATCACTAAACTTACTTATTTAATACTTAAATAATTTTCTTTTATATTTGGCTTAAATAATAGATTACGTATATATATGATAATTTTACATTTAATCATCGATTATTTTTTGTTGCAATGAATATTTCAATACCGGTATTAAGGACAAATTTTATCTACCTCCAGGGTGTAGTGAAAATAATAGTTTCCTTCCTTTACTTCCATTAATTACTGTGGGAAAAAATAGGAAAAGCTTAACAATAACTTTGACGTAGCTAAGAAAACTTTGAATTGTCTTTCTAAATGAAATGAATGGGATTCTAAACTTCATTCACAGTATCTTGAGACTTTAGAGGAGTATGAATATAAACAAATTATTAAGCGTGTACGAGATCCTTCTCAGCTAAAATACAAATCATTTTTTTACCTGCCTCATCAGGTACTTAACAATTCTGGAAAATTAAAAATTTTACTGACGGCTATATGCTAGTTCAGTAATACTTTTCAAAAGCATAGAGATTTTCCTATATATTTAAAAAAAAATCTATACCCGTTCATACCTTTGCAGGTTTAATAAATACTTATATCCATTCAAATCTTATTTTGTGGTGTATAACGAGACCAAAAATTATTAAAAATTGTTTTTGACCTCAGGCCATGAAAATAATGTCTTTGTGAAAATAATAGAGTTGGGGAAAAAAAGGAATGCATACTTCAACTGTCATTATATTATACATTGGACTCCGCTTAATGTGATCGCGGTTATTGTTATCAATCACTTGTTGTTATCCAAATAACTTGGTACTGATTTTCTCTATTCATTTTTATGTTAAAATTATCGCTTTATGTGATCATTATATCGGTTAATGTTATCAGTTTCCGAACCTCATTTTAACTCGCAAAGGAATATTCACAATATATTCAGAAGGAACCAATCTTTTCTTTCCCTTCACTGCTGTTTTAATTTCCGAGAATTCTCCCTCTTCCACCTAGGGAAATGGGTAATGATCAAAGGAGTGGGGCACAACACGTTGCTGGAATTTTTCAGAAATACGCACACACTCCTGGTGATCAATGGTTGTCAGATAAGCAGAAGGCAACATATTCTTATAGGAACTGAGAAGGAGAGTCTTTACAATTTATGCCCTGCTCGTTTACATGTAGCTTATCGATATGGAAGCCAGAAAGCGAAATGATTTAACATTAAAACAAAAGATCCAAATTTTAAATCGTTTTGACAGATTACCAAAAATGAGTCAGCGCAATGCTACTGGTGGTCAATGGTTGTCAGATAAGCAGAAGGCAACATATTCTTATAGGAACTTAGAAGGAGAGTCTTTACAATTTTTGCCCTGCTCGTTTATATGCAGCTTATCGATATGGAATCCGGAAAGCGAAATGATTTAACATTAACACAAAAGATCCAAATTTTAAATCATTTTGACAGGTTACCAAAATTGAGTCAGCGCAATGCTACTGGTGGTCAATGGTTGTTAGATAAGCAGAAAGCAACGTATTCTTATAGGAACTGAGAAGGAGCGTCTTCCCAATTTATGCCTTGCTCGCTTACATGCAGCTTATCGATATGGAAGCCAGAAAGCGAAATGATTTAACATTAAAACAAAAGATCCAAATTTTAAATCGTTTTGACAGATTACCAAAAATGAGTCAGCGCAATGCTACTGGTGGTCAATGGTTGCCAGATAAGCAGAAGGCAACATATTCTTATAGGAACTGAGAAGGAGAGTCTTTACAATTTTTGCCCTGCTCGTTTATATGCAGCTTATCGATATGGAATCCGGAAAGCGAAATGATTTAACATTAACACAAAAGATCCAAATTTTAAATCATTTTGACAGGTTACCAAAATTGAGTCAGCGCAATGCTACTGGTGGTCAATGGTTGTTAGATAAGCAGAAAGCAACGTATTCTTATAGGAACTGAGAAGGAGCGTCTTCCCAATTTAAGCCTTGCTCGCTTACATGCAGTTTGTCGATATGGAAGCCAGAAAACGAAATGATTTAATATTAAAGCAAAAGATCCAAATTTTAAATCGTTTTGACAGATTACCAAAAATGAGTAAGCGCAATGCTACTGGTGGTCTTTGGTTGTCAGATAACCAGAAGGCAACATATTCTTATAGGAACTAAGAAGGAGGGTCTTTACAATTTATGCCCTGCTCGTTTACATGCAGCTTATCGATATGGAAGCCAGAAAGCGAAATGATTTAACATTATCACAAAAGATCCAAATTTTAAATCGTTTTGACAGATTACCAAAAATGAGTCAGCGCAATGCTACTGGTGGTCATTGATTGTCAGATAAGCAGAAGGCAACGTATTCTTATAGCAACTGAGAAGGACAGTCTTTACAATTTATGCCCTGCTCGTTTACATGCAGCTTATCGATAAGGAAGCCAGAAAGCGAAATGATTTAACATTATCACAAAAGATCCAAATTTTAAATCGTTTTGACAGATAACCAAAAATGAGTAAGCGCAATGCTACTGGTGGTCAATGGTTGTCAGATAAGCAGAAGGCAACATATTCTTATAGGAACTAAGAAGGAGGGTCTTTACAATTTATGCCCTGCTCGTTTACATGCAGCTTATCGATATGGAAGCCAGAAAGCGAAATGATTTAACATTATCACAAAAGATCCAAATTTTAAATCGTTTTGACAGATAACCAAAAATGAGTAAGCGCAATGCCACTGCTGGTCAGTGATTGACAGATAAGCAGAAGGCAACGTATTCTTATAGCAACTGAGAAGGAGCGTCATCACAATTTAAGCCTTGCTCGCTTACATGCAGTTTGTCGATATGGAAGCCAGAAAACGAAATGATTTAATATTAAAGCAAAAGATCCAAATTTTAAATCGTTTTGACAGATTACCAAAAATGAGTAAGCGCAATGCCACTGCTGGTCAGTGATTGACAGATAAGCAGAAGGCAACGTATTCTTATAGGAACTGAGAAGGAGCGTCTTCACAATTTATGCCCTGCTCGTTTACATGCAGCTTATCGATATGGAAGCCAGAAAGCGAAATGATTTAACATTAAAACAAAAGATCCAAATTTTAAATCGTTATGACAGATTACGAAAAATTGAGTCAGCGCAATGCTACTGGTGATCATTGACAGATAAGCAGAAGGCAACGTATTCTTATAGGAACTGAGAAGGAGCGTCTTCACAATTTATGCCTTGCTCGCTTACATGCAGCTTGTCGATATGGAAGCCAGACAGCGAAATGATTTAACATTAAAACAAAAGATCCAAATTTTAAATCGTTATGACAGATTACCAAAAATGAGTCAGCGCAATGCTACGGTGGTCAGTGGTGCCCTAAGCAGAAGGCAACAAAATTTATAGGAACTGAGAAGGAGAGTACAATTTATGCCCTGCTCGTTTACATGCAGCTTATCGATATGGAAGCCAGAAAGCGAAATTATTTAACATTAAAACAAAAGATCCAAATTTTAAATCGTTATGACAGATTACCAAATATGAGTCAGCGCAATGCTGCAGCGCAGTTAAACGTTTCTCAGTTTCTGAATTGCCTTGAAAGTGTTGAAGCTTGCAATACAACACCGCTCTGATTATTTAAAAAAGCATTATGATTACGACCAATTTATCAATGAGCTTCTTAGAAAAAATTGTAGAAAGCCAACAATTGATCAATTTTTTAAATTATATATATCCTTTACAGTACATAAATATAAGGTGAGCTTTTTCATTTTACTTTGAAATTTAGTACATGTGAATTAAAGGGGGGGGATTTATCTAACTTTGAATATCGTTTATTGTTATCAATCGGTTATTATTATCAAAATCACGATGTCCCAAACTGATCCCATTAAGCGGATTCATTGTATATATATTTGGAAGTAGAGAAGAAATTTCTGACCTTGACGCTCCAATTCTAAATACAGAGATTTTCGAAAGATGGATAACCTAGATTTTCGCTGAATATAAATGTCATATATATTTCTTAGTTTACTTACGTCAAGCCGGATTTAAAGTAAGGTAGCGTAGGTTGCAGGAGCTGCCACCAAGTCAAAAAGTTTGTGAAACAATATGTTAATCTTTAGAAGTCAGGCAACCAAAAATATATAAATGTATAATTAAATAAATATAATTTAAAAAATAACGAGTTGACCGTTATTTACAAAATTTGTAAAATTATTTATCAAATATATTTTAAATTATAAAAAAAAAATTATATTATTATGAAATACAGACACAATGAATAGTAAATATTTTCCTAAAATTTGTTCTCTTGTTTTAACATCGTACTGTACAACGCGATTTATATACATGGTTTCCGCGCACCTGGAAAGTCAGGGAAAGTCATGGAAAATCATGGACTTAGACAATGGATTAATTTTGCCATGGAAAGTCTTGATTTTTCAAGCAAGATGAGTAAAAGTCATGGAAAGTCATGGATCCGCTAAACTACCGATTAAAAAAAATGCATTGAATTGTTTAATTCTATTTTTACTTGTCATTTGGCTGAAGTTACTGAGTTTAGTATTTATGTATTATCCTATTGACCCTATTGCCAAGTAAAATTTGTTCGCCAAGAAAACTCAAAGCAAGAAAGCTTAATGGGTGGGTAAATGTATATTATTCTAGTTTTTTCTTAAATTGTAGATTAAAATTTTATATAATTATTTTTTAATAAAAATTAGTTAAGATTTTTGCACAAAATAGAAATTTATCTAGGGATATTGCATTAAATGTTAAATTTATTGGCTATTATTATGGTGTATATATTATGAATTCTTGGAAATTGATTGAAAAATTGCTATATGATTAAACTTAGGTATGTAGATACAACAATTTATTTTTATGTGAGTTTATTAACACTTATAAAGTAAGTTTATAGTTTTTTTTATGATAAAATTCCTGTAATTTCTCTAAAAGCATATATTTTATTTGTATGTACATCAGAAGTTTTATTCATATATACTTTTAACGAAAGCTTTTTAAGTCATGGAAAATGATCTGCTAAATCAGGGAAAGTCATGAAAAGTCATGGATTTGAAACATTTTATTTTGGCAGATACCCTGTATATATTCTCAATTTTGTCCTGCTACACAAATTGAGAATACTGATAACTAGTTTTGTTTATATATAAATGCTAAACATATAGAGAAAAAGTTACAATAATTGACTAATATGCTGTACACTGGGACTGTTAAGCAAGGGAATTTTTATGAAAATTCTTCGTACTTTAATCGAAATCTGTAGGCTTTAGTGTCTTGTAAATTTATGTAATAGCATTTTTTTACGAATTATAATAATACATTTAAAAGTTAAATATTTTAGTATCTCAGATTCAAGATCCCCAATCCCATTAAATTTGTTATAAAAAGTAATAATAAAGTTGAATTTTGTTATTTGTTAAAACGCTTTTTCATAGTAAATACAGGGCGCTTCGCTTAATGTGACACCGGAGACCGGACATCGGAATGTTTGGGACACCGGAATTTTGATAAAAATAACCGAATTTTAACAATAAAGGATATACAAAATTAGATAAATTTACCCCTCCCCCTTTTATTCACACGTACTACATTTCAAAATGAAATGAAAAAAACCGCTGTAGATTTATGAAATGTATATTATCCTTTAAGACATAAGAATTGTTTGCATAATAAAAATAATTGATCAATTGTTGACTGTCTACAATTCTTTCTAAGAAGCTCATTGATAAATCGTTTGTAATCATAATGTTTTTTTTAAAGTCATTGGAGCGGTGTTGTACCTAACGTTTCAACACTTTCAAGGCAATTCAGAATCTGTGTAATGTTTTACTGCGCTGCAGCATTGAGCTGACTCATATTTGGTAACCTGTCATAACGATTTAAAATTTCGATATTTAGTTTTAATGTTTCATTTCGCTTTCCTGCTTCCATATCGACAAACTGCATTAGTGAGCACATATGTGTCCTTCTCAGTATAGAAGTTGATGCTATCTGACAACTATTCATCACCAGACGGTTGTGCGTATTTCTGAAAAATTCCAGGAACGTGTAATTTCCTACTCTTTTTTTCTCCTTTTCTCTAAGTGGAAAAGGGAGAATTCTCGGAAATTAAAACAAGAACAAATGGAAAGAAAAGAATGGGTTCCTTCTGAATACATTGTGAATATTCCTTTGCCAGTTAAAATGAGGTTCGAAAACTGATAACATTAACCGATGTAACGATCCCATAAAGTGATAATTTTAACATACAAATGAATCGAGAAAATCGGGACCAAGTGATTTCTATAACAATAAGCGATTGATAGCGTTAACCACGATCACATTAAACTGAGTCCACTGTATTAAAATAATGAATGAATAAAACGAATAATTCACTAAACAAATAGGTAAAAATACCTTAAAAGCTTATAGTTATACGTCTTCCTTTTCACAGACTTTAGCTTTGTAAAAGAAAGTACTCAGGTAAATAATCTCTTACCTCACGTAGAAGATTGTATAAATATCTTTGTACATATCAAAATTTTACAATTAAAAGATAACTCTGGTGTGCATTCCTAAAACCTCAATCATATAATTTTGATTTTGGTAAGGCTGCATTTTATGAGTCAGTTAAAC
>CM063501.1:110589859-110614859 GCA_032207245.1 Pardosa pseudoannulata | reverse complement strand
TATATATATATATATATATATATATATATATATATATATATATATATATATATATATATATATATATATTACTGTGAAATTGTATCTACTCTTTTTATTTCAATATATCCGTACACAACACATAGAAATGGCAATTATGTATAATGTAATCATATATTCTACAATACCCTTTTCATTTGACCGATTAGTTTGCAAAACTGAATTCACATCATTTTAGAGTAAAGTCTGCAGTCCTAATTGCACTCATCTAGATTGTTCTGTGTTCGCATATACACGCATAGAAACAAACGCTCACACAAAATTAAAAAAAAGTTTCTTCAGATGTCTTAACGTCTAAAAATCTGAAGATCTAATTTTTATTGATTACAATACTTTCTCTGTGTACTGGTGTAGGTATCTTGCTGGCACATCTAGCAATCATGCAATGATTGCTACAAATGAGACAACTTTAATTACTAATGTAATGTAAATAAATTATTACCCATTAATTAAGTAACAAGATGTACAAAAAGAAAATCAATGTCTTACAAGTGAGGTCATCGACGTTAAGTGAGTGTGGAGGGAGTTTCACTCCTGCCCTTGACACGGAAGATTGGAAATCTGGGGCAGAATCCACGTAACTCGTGCTGCTCTGCTTCTTCAACCGATCGTGTTACAACGTTTGGGAAAAAGGCTGAGTCAAGGTCTGTTTACAAACAGTAAGGGACTGACTGACAGAGGGGAAAAAAGAACATGTAATTTAAGTTTTGTATTTTTTCTCGACCTTCCAACGGTATGTAAAGTTATGGGTTAAGGAGGATTAATGTCTCACTGATAGTGCTTACTGGAGTGCCTTGGCGAAAGACCGATGAGGTTTGGTTTTGGAGCGTTACGGTCTACGTTTTTGCAACACGAGGGCTAATGAGACCGGGACCTACTGTTTGAAGACGATTACGAATGGCTACGAACATCCATGCCGTAGTGGGATTCGAACCCACGAACTCCGGTTCGTAAAGCCAGCACCCTAACCAATCGGCCATCGTTCGGCAGGTTGTTGAGGCCAAAAAGAATAGTGTCCTATACCATTCTTTTTGAAGTTCTTTTGGTTTTCTAGAATAGCGTAGTCGTTCGGGATTTCTGTTCCCCTGTTCGTATATGACGCTCAAAGTTCAAACTGACAAACGAAAATCTGGCCATCAACAGTGCGTTACTGATCATAGTGAAGGTTCCAGTCTAATTATCCCCTAATTAGACAACGCGTTGGTTACTCATAATTTTTTATGAGAACGGATTCACCTCCTCGCTTCCTTGTGAGCTGGAGTGTATTCAATTTTTGGTTTACTTTTTGCCTAGAGGTCTAAATTGATGTTTTGATCTGTTTTACGTTTGGAGGTTAAAATGAAGACTTTCCACTTCGCTAGGTACTCCGTATAACCCAATTACCTTGACCTTTAGCCTTCTTCATATTTTACGGCATGAATTTTCGGAGTTAATTTCCAAACTGATAGCCTACTCCCACTATTGTTTATTGGTTAGTTTGAAGAACTAAAGTCACATTTTTGCAACACGAGTTCTATTGAAATATATATATTCTGTTTAAAAACAAAAGACCGCGAACATCCATGCCAGGAGTGGAATTTGAACGCATTGACTTTAGTCCTCAAAATCAGCTTCTTATTCCATATCACTACCGTTTTCTAGTACTATCTTGTATTTTTAACAATTCTTTAAGCCGAGTTAGCAGTTGGGTTTTTTTCCCCACGTACTAGAAAGCATTTATAGCCCTTTTTTCAGTTTATCCTTTATTTTCTATTTACTGTATAGCCCAATGGTCATCAAATATTTTCACCGTAGCATTGCTATAAAAGTATTTCGTGGTACAGGTACCCGTAAAGAGGTATGAATACAAAGGAAAAGAAGAAAAAGCATATTCAATGCTCATTCATTTCTAATTAGCATATAGCCCGTCATAAAACGAGGTCAGTAAAATTTTTAATTTTCCCGAATTGTAAAGTACACTATGAGAAAGGCAAAAATATGGTTTGTTTTTTTGGCTGAAAATTATCTTGCAACAAAAAATAATCGATGATTAAATTTAAAATTATCACATATGTACCTAATCTATTGATTAAGCCAAATATAAAAGAAAATTATTTACGTAATATCTAAGTTCAGTGATAAAAAGTATGAAAATAATGCAGACGATATTTAAATAATTTAAAATAAGAAAGGATTAAATGAGATTGTTAAAGGAATGACGTCATAATGCTAGAAAAAAATGTTATTTTTATGTATTTATTATGTGATAAAATGATAAAATTTAATCGCTGGCTCTTAACCAAGAAAATTAGGGCTTGAAATAATGGTATTAAACGATCGAAAATGGGGGGGGGGAGGGGGATATCGAAGTTTTAATGGCGACAGTATTTTTGCTGTGATATCAAGTATATTAATACTAATTTATTTTAGAATCGGAACCATAGTAGGAGAAGATAAACTTTATTCGCTTGGAATTTTGCTACCCCTAACTCATCAAGAATCCAATATGAATGCCTCTATCCATTCCAGGCCCAACCACTTCATAAATTCGAGGACATACAGACAGATAACTTAGGCTATTATTTTGTAGGGGTTACGATGAATGAAATTTTTTCTATGATTTCTACATTTTTTTTAAATTATTGCCGGGACATCTCTGACATACGCTTGTTGCACCCACTTCGAGTATAGTAGGTATAGCCTTATTATATATTCGATGAAGAAAGGAATTCGTTTGTTAAAATTCAGTTTTTAATATCGGTCAACATTAAGTTTTGAATTTCTATTTTATGTAGGGTTCAAATTTCACTTTTTATAGCACTATACAAGAAATTATTTTCTCTCGGATATATGCGACATATATAATCTAAAAAATATCCACTACATCTTTAGTTTCAAGATTTACAGATCAAGATTCACAGATTTTGATTAACCTGTAATGAAATCGTAAAAAATTAAAGATAGATTCTGAATGACTTGCAGATTTATACTTTTTTAGATTACAGACTAATCGATTTTTTTACGAATTCAAAACAATTGAAATATAGTTTCAAATTTCCGCCTATTGATATTTAAATTTGTGTGTTTTCCAGATATCGTTTAATTCAGTCTCCTCTTTTAAATTTATTTTGTGATTTAATATAAGAATTAGATTATTGTTGTAATTAATTAATAATTATAATTATAATACTAATCTAGTATTATTAATGATGAGAGATAAATTAAGTTTGTACGATAAGGAAGGTTCTTTAAATAATGGCATTGTTGAATTATATAAGAATCATTTTCTCTTTTAAATTTCCCTTTCTTTCAACTTTAAACAGCTATTTAACTATATTAAAACTTTTATATAATACTTATGAACTTTAAATAATTGCCGTATGTGCATTATAAGCATAATGTTATTAGGTTTTAATACAGAAAATATCCAGTCATGACATATTAAAATACAACATTATAGAAGAAACATTAAAAAAATTTGATTTATAATAATTAATTTCCACTAGATATTAAAAATTGTTTTTGCAGTTAATTTATATGTTAATTATATAATTATTCGGGCTATAAAACTTTATGTAATTTTTTTTATTTTGAAGAGTATATAAAATGATGATAAAATCTTGAGCATATAAAATGTTTCTATTATCTGCCGACAGATGGCAGCAGCAAAATGAGACTGGAAGTAAGAATAAAATTTTGAAGTGCAGTAGTGTCTTTTTAGTAATTTTGTTTTAGCGTAAATTATCTGGAAAGATTTTAATTATGAAAATATTTAAAGTTCAAAGATATTTTCTTGTATGCATATAATAAAGGATGCATTGTATAATGTATTTTATGCATTCAAAATATAAAGAATTATATACTTATGCATATTATACTGGCATATATTGGTAAAAATATATATATGTCTAGCTAAAATATTCTTTTATCTTTGTCTAATAAAATACTAGTATTCACACTCTAAAATTTACGGTCATTTTATGTAAATCAAATTTAATTTAAGTTATGTATAATGAATTTTATAGACTGTAGAGCTTAAAGTACATGGAACAACAAAATATATTTTCACCAGTCTATTTAATAATTTGACATTCATTATTTCTAAAGTAATGTTAAGCATGCATAATAGGTTTTCAGTCTGTTTCATATGAAGCCCTGGTTTTTAAGAAATTTCAATGGATAATGGAATACAAAGGATTTGAATACAAAGCATGATAAAATAAATGTGTTTTGTTATAATAAGCATGTAAAATGCATTCTTAACAGCAAATGAACTATAGTTCTATTTTTTCTTAAAACTTAAATTGAAACTTAAAATACATGATGAGAACTTATTACATACCTTTTTGCATATATTCAATAAATTTAGATTTAAAAAACAACTATAAAAATTAATATTTGTACCGGTCGAATTAAATTTTAAAAAGATTGAATATTTTAAAACTGTTTCTTTCCATATTATTAAACTTTTATGTTTTACATAAGGCGTGTTTTTTAAGTAAGGACAGTTTCGGAATATTGCAGCTGCAACGATATGAATTCTGTTCCGAGCATGCTCATTGAATACCTGAATCTATTGGCTATCCAAAGACTCCATTCCGGATGAATTTAAACATTTTTAAGACTATTTATGACTATTTAAAATACGTTGCTCAATTTAAAATCCAGTTGATTGTGAAACACTTTCTGTCATTCGTTTTCTTAAAGCAAATGATGTGAAGGTGGCTGAAATCCCTCGGTAGATCAATGAAATGTATGGAGAAAACATTGGGAGAAAGAGAGTTAGCAAAATGCGTTATAACGTTTAAAGATGATTGCATGAAGTGCGCTATTTTCTGTCATTATTGAAGATTTCGTGCAGGAAGATAATGGAAACTTTCCAGGAAACAAGAAACTTGATAATTTCTTATGTGGCAAACGAGCTTTTTGTTGTTTTAAGATGTTACTTTACAGAACTGTGGCATGACACTTGAATTATCTTAAGTTAGTCTTTGGATGGCACGAAACCAATCGTTTCTTCAGTGCCTACGAAGTGGTAGATTGCTATGAAAATGGAATTCAATAACTGGACTTACAGTTCGACAAGTGCCTTGATAGTAGTGGAAATTATGTTAAAAAGTATATTCAAGATAAATTTTTCGTGTAAAAATAAAATTGATAAAAATACACTTGTGTGTGATTCTTTTAATTTCAAATTAATCCTTAAAAACACGATCCGCTTGGATAAGGTTCAAGAGTAACCTGGAAAGTCCGGAAAAATCAGAGAATTACAAAATGACCAGGTTAAATTCAGGAAAAATATAAGATATTTATCAAAAGTCAGGGGAATTTACAAACATTTTCTAAAAGTCGGTGAAAAAGATTAAGATTTATCTTTTGTAAGCGCTTGTTATAAGTTTGTATTAATTTATAAAAATCAATTTAAAAAGCTCTTAAAACATAACACTTTAATGTTAATAATGCTTTTTAATTAATAACTTCATTAATACTATAGTTCCGCAACATTACTAATATAACTAATATTACTAGCAATATTACTAATATTACGTGGTCACAATGTCCTTCAAGTTCTCAATCAATACCTCTGGGGGTGACAGGCCAAGCTGTTACGTACCAATGACTTATACCAAGTCTGCTGCGATAGCACAAGGAATAAGACACCCCATACAAATGAGCGAATACATCCTTTTGCAGACTCTTTTTTTTACAATTCTATTTTTGATGAAGAAAAATCTGGTGACGCCAATAAAACAAATTAAGTATCAATATGGAGTCTCCATATAGTGCTGGAAAGGTTGGAGCAACTCCCTGCCGCTAATGAAGTTATCCGTTCGCCCCGCCTTGTCCTGCTTTTTTTTAAGGAGCTTCAGATCTACCGAGCGAAATCTAATAATTACTGTTGCAAGGGCCAAAGACGACTGACCCGTGTTAGCAATCCCTCTTGTCCAACGGGATCGAAGGGGGAGGGTGTCACTGACATCGCTTTCGTCCTTCGGTCATTCTCCCTCGCTGGCGTTGTCCAGTAGTGTAACTCATTGTTAGACAAGCCTATGTGTCTTCTGCTTGGTCCTTGTTTCTAAATTGTGAGGACTTGCTTGAGCATAAGTTGTACTTTCACCGTAGTGGCGCTCGTTAAAACAAAGGCGCACCCCTCCCTTTGCCTTAAACGAGTAGCGTATGGATCAATACTGCTTGGTTTGACCAAGTGGCATCAGAAACACAATAAGAAGTAATATTATGTGCCCTTTTGCCAGGGAATTTTGTGAGTTTTGATCAGGGAATTTGTCGGACCAGTTTTGCTGGAAACTCTGATGCAGCATCCCCTATAATAATAATAGCCTAAGTTGTCTGTCCATCTGTCCGTCTGTCCCCGAATTTATGAAGCGGTTGTATCTGGAATAGATAGAGACATCCATATTGTATTTTTGATGAATTAGGATTATTTTGATGAATAAATGAAAGCGAGTTCGAAAACGTTCGAAATCCACCCCTTTCCCCCCTTTTCAGTATTTAATGCCATTAATTCAAGCTCTGTCCCCGGTTAAGAGCAGGACATTAAATTTATCAGTTTATCACATAATAAATAGGTAAAAGTAACATTTTTTTCTAAGATTATGATGTCATTCCTTTAGCCATTTCATTTAATAATTTCTTATTTTAAAATTTTTAAATGTCGGCATTATTTTCATACTTTCTATCACTGGACTTAGATACTACATAAATAATTTTCTTTTATATTTGTATTGAATAATAGATTAGGTACGTATGTGCTAAATTTAAAAATTAAACATCGATTACTATTTGTTGCAACGAAAATTTTATTACCGGTATTAACAACAAATTCTTTTCATAAAAGTCTAGGAGTCTATTTCATGGACTAATAAATTTCTTTTGTGTGTTTTTGTTTTTTATACATAACCACACGGTTTGCAATAGATTCGCTCAATTTTGGACATCATTCATATATACAGCCAAATAATCACTGTCAACATTAAAACCTCTGCTTTCCATCGTATCACATAATATGACAAGATTATTTAAAGTTGGCAACTGACATGCGGTCAGTAAAGATAAACAAATTATTGAGTGTGTACCAGATAATTCTCAGCCAAAAAACAAACCATTTTTTTATCTGCCTTATATTTACAATTCTAGAAAATTAAAAATTTTACTGATCGCCTCATATGACGGACTATATGCTGGTTTTGAAATAATAGAAACTTTGATATCTTTCTCAGAACAAAGTTTTAATTTTGAGTATAAATAAGTAAGCATCGTCAGTGTGAATAAATACAAGAATTTTAAAAGTTAATTGGTCGTAAAAGAAAAGCAAACTTTATAAGTGTTAGATAATAATGTTATTTTAATAGAGAACTAAATGAAATTTATTTAAAGCAACCTAGACGTATGAAAGTCCCTAAAAGAGTTTATGGTGAATTTGGAACAACCAGCTGACTTTAAATCTCGATATTTGATTATAATGTTAGGAAATTCTCGGTACTTGGTAATAATGATATTTTAATAAAGAATTAAATGAAATTTATTTCAAGCGAACGGCGACATATGAAAGTCCTTAAAAAAGTTTATGGTGAATTTGGAACAACCCGCTGACTTTAAATCTCGATATTTGATAATAATGTTATGAAATTCTCGGTACTTGGTAATAATGATATTTTAATAGAGAATTAAATGAAATTTATTTCAAGCGAACGGCGACGTTTGAAGGTCTCTAAAACAGTTTATGGTGAATTTAAAACAACCAGCTGACTTTAAATCTCGATATTTGATAATAATGTTATGAAATTCTCGGTACTTGGTAATAATGATATTTTAATAGAGAATTAAATGAAATTTATTTCAAGCGAACGCCGACATATAAAGGTCCCTAAAAGAGTTTATGGTGAATTTGGAACAACCAGCTGACTTTAAATCTCGATATTTGATAATAATGTTATGAAATTCTCGGTACTTGCTAATAATGATATTTTAAAAGAGAATTAAATGAAATTTATTTCAAGCGAACGTCGACATATGTAGGTTCCTAAAAGAGTTTATGGTGAATTTGGAACAACCAGCTGACTTTAAATCTCGATATTTGATAATAATGTTATGAAATTCTCGGTACTTGGTAATAATGATATTTTAATAGAGAATTAAATGAAATTTATTTCAAGCGAACGCCGACATATAAAGGTCCCTAAAAGAGTTTATGGTGAATTTGGAACAACCAGCTGACTTTAAATCTCGATATTTGATAATAATGTTATGAAATTCTCGGTACTTGGTAATAATGATATTTTAATAGAGAATTAAATGAAATTTATTTCAAGCGAACGTCGACATATGTAGGTTCCTAAAAGAGTTTATGGTGAATTTGGAACAACCAGCTGACTTTAAATCTCGATATTTGATAATAATGTTATGAAATTCTCGGTACTTGGTAATAATGATATTTTAATAGAGAATTAAATGAAATTTCTTTCAAGTGAATTTCGACGTATGAAGGTCCCTAAAAGAGTTTATGGTGAATTTGGAACAACCAGCTGACTTTAAATCTCGATATTTGATAATAATGTTATGAAATTCTCGGTACTTGGTAATAATGATATTTTAATAGAGAATTAAATGAAATTTCTTTCAAGTGAATTTCGACGTATGAAGGTCCCTAAAAGAGTTTATGGTGAATTTGGAACAACCAGCTGACTTTAAATCTCGATATTTGATAATAATGTTATGAAATTCTCGGTACTTGGTAATAATGATATTTTAATAGAGAATTAAATGAAATTTCTTTCAAGCGAACGCCGACATATAAAGGTCCCTAAAAGAGTTTATGGTGAATTTGGAACAACCCGCTGACTCTAAATCTCGATATTTGATAATAATGTTATGAAATTCTCGGTACTTGGTAATAATGATATTTTAATAGAGAATTAAATGAAATTTCTTTTAAGCGAACCTCGACTTATGAAGGTCCCTAAAAGAGATTGTGGTAAATCTGGAACGACCATCTGACTTTAAATCTCGATATTTGATAATAATGTTATGAAATTCTCGGTACTTGGTAATAATGATATTTTAATAGAGAATTAAACGAAATTTCTTTCAAGCGAACGCCGATATATGAAGGTCACTAAAAGAGTTTATGGGGAATTTGGAACGACCATCTGACTTTAAATCTCGGTCGATGACCCAAAATAATAACCCTAAATTCTTGTAATTACTAAGCATCTGGGGAAACGTCCTTGATTAGGAAATATTATTTATTGAAAAGTTCTCTAAGCAGAAATAAATATTTATGATTCGAAAAATAGTTTCATTTTAGATATACACTTAATGTCTTTTGGTTCGAGAGATCGTTAACAACGTAAACTTCCAAAGTTTCGAAAAGAACGTTTAAAAGTAGGTTAGCGGATACATCTTAACTAAAAAATAACGTTTGTTATTACGGAGGAACACGTGGTGATGTCAAGGTTTAAAAGGTTGTTTTATAAATGAATTTGTATTTTAAAATGCCTGTTTTTGTTTATTATTGATCCTCTAACGGATTTGGAGGAAGGTCGCAGATTGTGGAACGCGACGAAAAGTGGAAAATGTTTACGTCGTTTCGTTTATTCACCCCCAAACAGAGCTTCGGTTAAGAAATAGATATTTAAAAAAAATTTGATGCATCGGTTTCAGTCAATAAGTTTAACCGATACGGGTTAAAATTATTACATTTTGAATTAGTTAGATTTTTTGGCAGATTTTGTTACTAAAATGATTAAAGGTTCTTAGTTAAAGTAACTGTCAATTTAATAACAAATCCGTAGTTGTAAATATAGACATGTATTATGTATATATGCATAAAGTATGTGGCGAAATTATTAGGTTGTCTACTAAGGTTTTTGCAATTTCAAATATAATTTTTTTACGAAAACAAATTGTTCTACAGAGAATTTTCAAAATGAATGTTGCTACTGGTATTATTATAAATGTTTTTAATAGATGGCAGCATTTGTATTCGGTGTTAAATTTTAAAAAAGTGAGATTATTTCTGTTTTGGTGGTCTTATATATATATATATATATATATATATATATATATATATATATACCGGGTGGCCATAATTAAATTGACAGTGCTCATAGTGTTCTGTAGCTCGATCCATTTGCGAGAATGACGCCACATTTTGTAGGAGGATCAAACAAGACGGGGGACGAAGGATTCCGCCAAAAAACAAATTAGATCCAAAAGTCACCGCTAGAAGAATATTTGGCGATGTGTAATAGAAAATGGAGTGTTAACAAATGCAAATCCATACGGAAATTACAGTTGGCACTGTGCCAATGGATGTAACGTGAAATTTGAATAAAAAACTTCTTCTGCTCAGTGTACGTGGTATTGCAGATCACGAGACTTTATCGGTGTTTATGAAGATTTTACACTTTTTTAAAAGTATTGCCATATTACACTTGAACTAAATCAGAAAATGCGCATAATAAAAGGTAATTTAATTCCGTATTAATTTGCATTTTACAATATTTCGATTATACAATATTTCGAAATACTACCCATGGGGCTCGTACTTAGGTGATTATATTAGTTCATTGCGGTAAAGGTAGGCATTTTGTTTACATCGTCAAAGAAACTCATATATCTATCTATCTTTATATATATATATATATATATATATATATATATATATATATATATGTATATATATATATATATATATATATATATATATATATATATATATGTAACATAGCGTGGCCTGCTATGCTTCGAGGATGCAACAGAGTCGAAGGGATGTAGTCGTCACCGAAAAAGAATACGATTTTTCAGGAGAAGTTTTGTAGCATCTTTATTAAGCAACGTACAGAGCAAAAATCCTACAAAGGATGGTCGCACAGTCTATATAACCTTGGGAACACTACCAGCGTGAGAAAGGAATTTATTTTAGTCAGCAATTATAAGTGCTCTTAAGCATCAAAATAGGTTGGCGAGTTCAGCTCGCCAACAGGAAGGAAACAAAAGAGTTTAACGCCGAATGGCCACTAAGAAGAGGATGAAATTGCGGATTTGGGGCTTTTTTAGAGGAGTTAGTAATTTTAGTTTAGGATTAAAGTCTTAAATTTTTACATTACACACACACACACACACACACACACACACAGACACACACATATATATATATATATATATATATATATATATATATATGTGTGTGTGTGTGTGTGTGTGTGTGTGTGTGTGTGTGTGTGTGTGTGTGTTTGTGTGTGTTAATATCTAAAGAAAAGCGTTGTTTGCTTTAAACTTTTAGACAGATTAAATGCGTATTGAAGAGAGGAAAAACAGGTTTCAGAAAATTTCCATCCTATAAATCGAGAAAATGATTAACTGGCAGATTAATGCACATTCCAAACTTCTGAGGCTAGAAACTGGAATACAATTTCCTGTAATGGTGTATCAAAGTCCTATAGAATGTTTCAAAATTTAATTTCTAAATAGATAAAATTGGGATTGAAGTGGCAAAATGTTGGATTTTGTAAATTTCTAAAAAAGTACAATGGTTCATTTTAACCGGCATTTCAACCAGAATTTAATGAAGCTATGCACGAAAAATAAATGCTTTCATTTACTTCAATAGATACAAAATCTCCGTAGTGAAGTATGGGTACGTAGCTAGTATAGGTATAAAACAAAATGAAGATTTTGTTAAAGGACACTTTAATGAGATCTACATTAATTCTAAGCTTCAGAAATTTTTTCCGAGTAGGCAAAAAGACAATGCTTCCTCATTTCTCATTAAATACAAAATCCACGCTGCAAAGTATGTGCCTAGCTAGTATAGGTGTAAATCAAAAATGCATATTTCGTTAAAGGAAACTAAAAAAAAATTTGCATTATTAATTCTTAGCTTCATAATTTTTTTTTCTGAGAAGTCGGAAATACATTGCTTTCTCTTTTCACTATAAATACAAAAGCCCTTCAGCGAAGTATGAGTACTTAGCTGGTATAAATGTAAAGCAAAAATAAATAAATAAATAAATAAAAAATGCAGATCTTATTAAAGTTTTCTTTAGTGAGATCTGCACTGATTCTTAGCTTCATAAATTTTTTATGGGATGTGGGGAGGTTAACACTAGATTTTCGGATGTTGATCCATTTACCTATTTTTACTGAAGTGAGCCAATTTGACTCATACAAGAAATTTGAAGTTTTTTGTAAAGAAAATAGTTCCAAATTAATTTAAATAAAATGTTTATTATCAAAAAATTCATGGAAAACATTTTTTACATATAAAATCTGTTTTTGAAACACATTTTCCGCAAACATTTCTATTACATTTATCACAATGGTTTCTACATCTGTTTCTTTTGCATGATTGCTGAACTTGACAATTCTTCCGTGCGTCAGTAGTATGAATTTCTGTCATTGGAATGGAAATGTTTTCGACTGTTTCTCTATATTTACTTCTTAGCTCTTCAGCCAGTTGGAAAATAAAATCTTTTTGTGATAAATTTACTTGACTCGTCTCTTTATACAGAATCCAAGCATTGATAGCTGCTAAATCTAAAATGTTGTAGAAAACTTGTAGAGGCCATCTGCGCGAATGAGAAGAGAAACAAATCACGTGCGACTTGACTGTTGCCCGGGACTGATAGGACCAATAAATTTCATGTTATGCGATTAACTGTTAAACCATTCTATGAGTCAAATTCGTTTACAACCGTGAAAATACGTATACCACATTTGATAATGCGAAATGAAGTGGTCTGCGGGGAAGAGGAATGAAAGTTTACATATATTTTATTACTTAACTAAAAACCAACGTATGTTTTTGAAAAGTGGTATTAAAGTTTTATATATAGGGATCAAATTTTTTGATCAGTTAAATTGGCTCGGTCTGTAAATCTAGTGTTAAGAAATGTAAAACGCAACAGTTTTTAAAATTCCATATTTTCATGCTCAAATATTAAGTTTATTTTTTTCTTATTTTTTTAGCACTTTATGGTCTGATGTTCCCCAGCGATCGTGAGGCCGCTTTCTCCAACTTCTTTTTCTGGAGTTTCCTGGGCTACTTCTTGAGCTATTCTTACGCCAACTACTTCACCGTGGCGGTCAAAATCAACATCATGCTGGTGTTCCTCATCGTCGGCATCACGCTGTACGTCATTGGCCAAGTGAAAATCAAGTGCTTCTCTGCCAGAAGCGGTTACGTTGCTATAGGAGAAGCCGAGTAAAAGAAAAAAATATTTGTCACTGATGCCATACAGTCTAACTTAATTCATTCCACCGATTCTGGCTGATCGTTTATTTAAATTGTCTACTCGGAATAAAACGTTGAATATTCAACAAGACTGTTTTTGTTACCGTTTTAAATTATTAAAGAAATGCCCGTTTTTATAATGGATGGTCATATTAAATTATCGTGGAATTTTTTTAGAAAAATTTGGCGAACTTTGTTAAAAATGTTTATATTATTATACTACTGAAATTATTATGAATTTTTTTTGCAGAAACATGTTCAAATTTGAAAATAGAACAAAATAAACTGCATCTGAACAAACGAGTATTTTCAGTAGTAAAGAATTCGAAGTTACGTTCTTATGAATTTAGTTGTACGTGTACTGTATTTCAGTTTATTTTCCCAGATAATTTCTTTTAACTTTTTAGACATAAAATCATGGTACGTGCAAGTATTATATCTCATATTAAATAACTTTACTGGTGTTATGTTCTCCAGTATTATCAACATATTTCATTTAATCGGTTTTTGTGAAAATAGGGATCTAGATATTTTTACATCAATTTTTTCACCAGTAAAATAACATAAAGGATACATTTTTTTATCTAGAAAAGTTGCGACATTTCTAATCTTTCTTCTGTAAATTATGGTACATGATAACATTGTCATTAATACTTATTTTAAATAGTGCTAATCAGATATTCCGCTAAGTAATTGCAAAATTTAAACACTGTAGCTTAAGCTTCATTTATTGAACACCTAAGTGCATGTGTTTACATGTTATTAAACCAATTTCAAAAGAAAATATAAGTTAAAGGTGTTTCAGTAGTAAAGTATTGGAAGTTACGGTCTTAAGAATTTAGTTGTACGTTTACTGTATTTAAGTTTATTTTCTCCGATTTTAGACATAAAATCATGGTACATCTAAAGTTATTTAAGATGAGATATAATACTTTCGTATTGTATCTCATCTTAAATAACTTTGCTGCTGTTATGTTCTCTAGTATTATCAACATATTTCGTTTAATCGGTTTTTGTGACAATAGTGATTTAGATATTTTTACCTCTATTTTTCACTGGTAAAGGAACATGAAGGCTAAGTTTTTTTTTATCAAAAATGTTACGACATATCTAACCTTTCTTCTGTAAATTATGATACAGATAACATTGACAGTAATGCTTATTTTAAACAGTGCTAATCGTATATTCCGTTAAGTAATTGTAAAAATGTTGTGTAGCTTAAGCTTCATTTATTAAACACCTAAATGTGCAAGTTTACACTTTATTAAACCAACTTCAAAAGAAAAAAAATTAAGTTAAAGGTATTTCAGTAGTAAAGCATTTGAAGTTGCTTTCTTATGAATTTAGTTGTACATTTACTGTATTTAAGTTTCTTTTCCCAGATAATTTCATTTAACTTTTTAGACATAAAATCATGGAACTAAAAAGAATTATATCTCATCTTAAATAACTTTACTGCTGTTATGTTCTCCAGTATTATCAACATATTTCATTTAATCGTTTTTGTGGCAATAGTTATATATATATATATATATATATATATATATATATATATATATATATATATATGTATATCTATTACCTCTATTTTTTCAATGGTAAAAGGACATAAAGGCTAAATTTTTTATCAAAAACAATTACGACATATCTAACTTTTCTTCTGTAAATTATGATACATGATAACATTGTCACTAATACTTATTTTAAATAGTGCTAGTCATATATTCCGTTAAGTAATTGTAAAAATAAAAACACTGTAGCTTAAGCTTCATTTATTAAACATCTAAGTGCGCGTGTTTACACTTTATTAAACCAACTTCAAAAGAAAAAAAATTAAGTTAAAAGTATTTCAGTAGTAAAGTATTCGAAATTACGTTCTTATGAATTTAGTTGTACGTTTACTGTATTTCAGTTTCTTTTCCAAGATAATTTGATTAACTTTTTAGACATAAAATCATGGTATGTGCAGTATTGTATCTCATCTTAAATAACTTTACTTTTCGTATGTTCTCCAGTATTATCAATCTATTTCATTTAATAGGTTTTTGTGGAAATAGTGATCTAGATATTTTTACCTCAATTCTTTCACCGGTATGTTAAAGGTGTTTCAGTAGTAAAGTATTCGAAATTGCGTTCTTATGAATTTAGTTGTATGTGTACTGTATTTCAGTTTCTTTTCCAGATAATTACTTTTGACTTTTTAGACATAAAATCATGGAACTAAAAAGTATTTTATCTTATCTTAAATAATTTTATTGTTATGTTTTATTGCTGTTATGTATTGTCAACATATTTCATTTAATCGGTTCTTGTGGAAATAGTTATCTAGATATTTTCTTTATTTTTTTCACTGGTAAAAGAAGATAAAGGCTAGTTTTTTTATCTAAAAAATTGCATTTCTAATCTTTCTTCTGTAAAATTATGATATATAACATTATCATTAATTTTTATTTTAAATAATGCTAATCATATATTCCGTAAAGTAATTGCAAAAATGTAAACACTGTAGCTTAAGCTTCATTTATTGAACACCTAAATGTGCAACTTTATAGTTTAAATCAACTTCAAAAGAAAAATAAGCTAAAGGTGTTTCAGCATTGAAGTATTCGAGGTTACGTTTTTATGAATTTAGTTGTACGTTTAATGCATTTCAGTTTATTTTCCTAGATAATTTTATTTAATTTATTAGACATAAAATCATGGTACGTGCAAGTATTTTACCTCATCTTAAATAACTTTACTGCTCTTATGTTCTCCAGTATTATCAATTTCACTTAATAAGTTTTTGTGGAAATAGTGACCTAGATATTTTTACCTCAATTTTTTCACTGGTAAAAGAATATAAATGCTAAGTTTTTTTATCAAAAAAAGTTACGACATTTGTAATCTTTTTATTGTAAATTATGATACATGATTCCATTATTATTAATTTTTATTTAAATAGCGCTAATCGTATATTCCGTTAAGTAATTATAAAAATGTAAACAGTATAGCTTAAGCTTCATTTATTGAACACCTAAGTGCGTGTATTTACACTTTATTAAACCAACTTCAAAAGAAAAAAAATCAAGTTAAAAGTATTTCAGTAATAAATATATTCGAAGTTCTTAAGAATTTAGTTATACGTTTGCTGTATTTCAGTTTCTTTTCCCAGATAATTTCATTTAACTTTTTAGACATAAAATCATGGAAGTAAAAAGTATTATATATTATCTTAAACAACTGTATTGTAGTAATATTTTACTACGGTTATGTATTATCAACATATTTTATTTAATCGGTTTTTAGTGAAAATAGTGATATAGATATTTCCCCCTCTATTTTTTTTCACTGGTAAAAGAACATAAGGCTAAGTTTTTATCAAAAATACTTACGACATACCTAAACCTTTTTTCTTTAAATTATGATACATGATAACATTGTCATTAATACTTATTTTAAATAGTGCTTGCTTATCACATATTCCGTTAAGTAATTTTAAAAATATAAACAGTGTAGCTTCATTTATTGAAACCAAAGTGCGTGTGTTTAGACGTTATTAAACCAACTTCAAAAGAAAAAATAAGTTAAAAATGTTTCAGTAGTAAAGTATTCGAAATTGCTTTCTTATGAATTTAGCTATACGTTTGCTGTATTTCAGTTTCTTTTCCCAGATAATTTCATTTAATTTTTAGACATAAAATCATGGAACTGAAAGGTATTATATCCTATATTAAATAATTTTATTGTTTTTATGTTTTACGGTTGTTATGTATTATCAACATATTTCATTTAATCAGTTTTTGTGGAAATAGTTATCTATATATTTTTACCTCTATTTTCACTGGTGAAAAAACAAAAATGATAAATTTTTTATTTATAAAAAGATTACATGTCTAACATTTCTTCTGTAAATCCTGATATATGATAACATTGTATTAATTTTTTTTCTCAAATAGGGCTAACCATATATTTATTTCGTTAAGTAATTGTAAAATTGTAAAAATTGTAGATTAAATTTCATTCACTGCGTGTTAACACTTCGTTATACCAACTTTAAAAGGAAAAAAAAAATTTTTTTTCAAGAACTGAAAAACTGTCTGCGGTTCCACTAGCATTCCAGCAATACTTGTTGGACGGACTTTCTTGTGTGATAAACAATTTTATTTTCGTTTTAGCTCAGTTTCCTTGTGAACGTGAACAAAATGAATGAAGCCGATCTTTGAAAACTTTTATGTATTTGTCTCTGTAAATATATTAAGTTAACATATTTTATTGTAACTTTGTCTTTTTAATAGTTGCATGCACGTTTTATAAAATGTTCAGCGAAGTGAAATGAGTATATGCATAATCTTATGTTAATTATGATAAAAGTAAGATAATTTTGTAATCCTTGGGCATAATATATTATAAATATTAAAATTAATCTAGCAAATTCATACTCACAAAAATATTTCTAAAATTCATATTGAAAGTTATAGGTTTGTCAAAATAATATCTATTGTTTATAAATATGACTGATATTTATATTGTTTGTTTTCAATGATATAAATATTTACTACAAAAAGTAAAAATATTTATATAATTTGAATTTGAATACTATAAATATAAATATTTATTGTTAAAGTAGCATACTTTAACAATAAGTATTTATAATATTTATATTGTATATTGTAAATATTAAAAGTATTTACAATAATGTTTTCAATTATTAATAATGATTCATAACTAAAAATGTTTTAAGAGTAATAAGAAATTTTTTAAAAAATTATCTTTATGCATTTGACATCCCAACTTATTCAAGGTGATTTACTTTCAAAGGATTTTATTAAAGCATAAATATAGTTAAATATACTATTTTAAAAAAATTTGGCATAAAAATGTAATAGTTTTAAACAAAAATTGAAAAAAAGTAAATGGAATAATATTTGTAATCCAGTAAAGCTTTTAGGAAAATAATTTTTTTCAGTATCTAGAATTAAATTCTATTATAATAATTTCATTAATTTATTTCCAGTTCTATAATTGTTTTAAACACTTTCTTAGCTAACGTTTAAATTTATCATACTTTTTCAGTATCTATTTTTTGTCTTACTCACATTCTGTTTGAGATATCAAATAAGTTAAGTGATCAAGGAGTTGCCATAAGGTGAAAGCATACTATAACCTCTTGAATATATTTTGTTGGTTTGATTTTTACACAATATGTATATACCTATGAATGCTTTTCTTCTTTCTAGTCATGGTATGGAAAAACATGTTTCTCTTCTCAGTCGTATCGTACTGCTAACATTTAATATTCAAAATATCTGTAATATTGTGTCAAACATGGCAAGTTTCCTATATTTTGAAGGTTTTAAGAAAACGCCATTGTTTTGTTATATATTTTTTTTTGTAAATGAAATAAAATTGTTGTGATATAACTGTGTATAAGTTTGTAGTTCTTTCTTTACAAAGTGAATTACAGTCATGATTAAGATATTTTTAAAATTGTTTAATTGGTGTACTCCGTCTTTGGATTAGAGACCCCTAGCCATATCTTAGCATATCTACACTGGTGTGCAAAACTTAAGCAACAGGTGGTTTTTTTGCCAAAACTCCCCGAGAAATCATCTGAGAGACATGAAATTCAGATATGAGGGAGAATAATATGTACGTAAAGGATGACGAAAGCATTGGCACTGAAAAGAGAATAAAATGCATACGGTATGAAATCAAACAAAAACAAGCTTTATTGAACGCATAGTATCGTGAATCATGATTGTCTATGCAAGAGGAAGAACAACAAGCAGATGTTCCTGAATATGGGATATGCCCTCCCCTAACTGCAGTGGTTGCTTCGCACCGTCTCCGCTTACTCAGAACCAGCTGGTCCAACATTTACGGCGGAAGGAGTGCCCATTCCGCAATCAGCATCTGTTTGAGCTGTTGGGTGTTCTCCGGAGGATGTAATCGTGCTGCAATGCGTTTCCCCAAAGCATCCCACACATTTTTGATGGGATTTAAATTAGGGGGGTACGCTGAAAAATCCATTCGAGGGATATCTTCACTTTACAGTAGATCCTCAACAGCGTAAAGGACGTTTCGTCCTTTACGTACATAATGCTCTTCCTCATTTCTGAATTTCATGTCTCTCAGATGATTTCTCGTGGAGTTATGGAAAAAAACCCAACTGTTGCTTAAGTTTTGCACACTAGTGTAAAAAAGCGAGTGTATTTAGAAAATAGGGGAGCTCGTTTCCTGTGTTGAGTTTGTTTATAAAATACCCGGAGTCGCGATATTCTTTTGGATGTATGATGAATGAAATATGAGTTATCCTTAAAATTCCTTCTATTAGTACTTTAAGGGGTTTTAAATAGCAGATCTTGATCACATTAGCACTAATGTAGAAAAATAATCATCGTAGCACTCCAAACCAAACCAACACTAATAGAATATAAGAAAATATAAAATATATATAAATTACAAAGCAGAATAAATACTATCGAAGCCTATTCTACAGCATAACAGCAGAGGAACTAACTAATGACATAGCCAGAATTTTTATTACTGGGATGGTCCAAGTCTCAGCCCAAAGTACATTGAACTTTCAATCTCATAAAAATAATTTGTTACGGACATAAACGTAAATAAACATAAATAAGTCTAATATATAAATCCATACTTTATATGCATACATACATAAGTCTTCTGTATAAATCCGTAGTTTATATGCATACATACATGTCTTATATATAAATCCGTAGTTGATATGCATACATACATAAGTCTTATATATAAATTCATAGTTTATATGCATACTACATAAGTCTTATATATAAATTCATAGTTTATATGCATACATATATGTCTTATATATAAATCCATAATTTATATGCATATATACATAAGTCATATATAAATCCATAGTTTATATACATACATGTAATACGCCATAAAGCGTGTCATCAACGTTGTACGTAATTTCATTGCATTTCAAAAATTTATTTTCAACAGCAATGTGTCTTAATTTATGCTCAAAGATTTTACCAAGTTTATCTGTAAATCTACCAGGTAAATACTGGAGCATATTTAATATATGTCCCTGTCAGACGAATTTAAATTAATAAATTAGTGTTATGAAGAACTAAGTAAATAAAACAAAAAAGTATATTGAGAAAGGTAATATGATATATCTTTTTATTTTTATTTTTACAAAATTACACACCTTGTATGACAACAAAATTCGAAAACAGTATGATATAATCGGTAATTTATAAATTAATTACAGTAGCAATTTAAGCCGTATAGGTTTTAAGGCCAGTTTGTTCAAGCCTTCCTTCGTATTTATAACCTTTGTTGACAACAATATTCGAAAACATTATGGTATAATCAGTAATTTATTAATTTATAAATTAATTATAGTAGCAACTTAAGTCTTATAGCTTTTGAGGCCAGTTTGTTCAAACCTTCATTCGTATTTATACACCTTGTATGACGATAACATTCGAAAACAGTATGGTGTAATCGGTAATTTATAAATTACTTATAGTAGCAACTTAAGTCTCATAGCTTTTAAGACCAATTTGTTCAAACCTTTATTCGTATTTATAGTCAGCCAATAGGCATAAAAAACAAATACGAAATTTGTCAACCTAATGTGACCAATTCGAATGAAGTAATATTTTTACCCTTTCATGGTTGAAAACTATCTTTCAACACTTGCAGTGGAAACTAGTACACAAATTTCAGTGTTTAAAAAAATCTTGTAATTCCTACCTTGAAAATATTTTTTGGAAGATCCAGATCCGCTGAACTGCCCTTATAAATGTTTTGGCGCAGTTTGTCCCAAGAGTATTTAGCGCCATTAAATTTCAAACAACCAAACAACCAACCCCCTATAAATGAATCTTCTGTTAGAACGTTTCAATTTTTGCTCCATTTTAGCTTAGCTTTGGCGCTTAAAGAAAGAATGGAATGTTTTTGGAACTCTGGCAACTGAACTCTAACATCTGCAGACAATATTGCGACATATTATTAAAACGCCACCTTCTAATATCTGGTATGGTTTTATTTTTTGCAAAAGACATATCAGTCTCACGGGCCTAATTTGGGAAGTCCCAGAAGTTTTAATGGACGAGCAATTTTTCTGATTTGCTTCTACAATATTTTGAGACTTTAATAATATTTTAAATTTTTGATTCGACTTTTGAACCTTTAGTTCAAACGGCTAAATTACTAACCTGAATCAGTTGTGTGACATATAAGTGTGTATATTCTTATTGTAACGTGGCTTCTCATAAGGTATAATATACATAGTAACGGAAGAGGTATATATTTCGGTATATTTTATGTATCAGTACAGTATTTTATGTAAGGAGCAGTCTAGGGGGGTTTATAGAAATTATCTACATACATATATTTGCAGATTTAGTTCACCTTTTCCTTCAGACACACACATATATTCATACATACGCATATATCTGGAAAGTGTGCACATAAAAATCTTCAGCTCCTTTTTGAAAAAAGTAGAATAAAATAATAAATTCTTTCCTCATTTGTCTGTGAGCAGAAAAAATTTTAGTCAGTGTAATGTTAAAAAATAAAAAGAATAATGCTAACAAACTACGTATCTTTGACCATATTTTAGTGCTGCCATCTAGTGTAACAAATTATAAACATAGCTAAAAAATATTAATGTTGGTTAACAGCTGAATTAAATAAGAACTAGAAAGAATGTAATGTTTAATTTATAAGAATTGCTTTTATAATACAAAACAACAGAAAATATTTTAATTGATGTAAATCTGATTTTAACACCATTGGTTTACGTTTTAGATTTTGTTATTTATATTTTGCTAAGACACTTTTATATTTATCTTTATTACTTATTCTAAAATTTTGCTTGAATTACACATTTAACATTTCTGCTCTTCTTAATGATACATTGTTATGGTAAGGCAGTGGTTCTCAAACTTTTTCAAATTTCTGTAATCTTCATGAATCCCGATTCTTTTATTGCGCATTACAAAAACACCAATGAGAACCTTTTGAAAACTAGTTCATTGCTATGTATTACACACAATTTCTATAATTTAAAAATATAGTGAACATCAATAATTTTGTTTTGCTTAGATAAAAATAAATAAAAGGCATCTAAGGCAACGGAAATATTTAAAGGATAAATTTATTAACCAATTATGATTACCAGTGGAATTTTAATATAACTAAACTTTCTAAAACAACATGGTCTATTTTTTCTAATCACTGGAGAAAAATAGTTCATAAAACTCACTTGACCACAAAATTATTCGCCAGTCACAGCTTTCTTAATGGTATAAGTTTGAGTTGCGTTGGACACGGTACATGATATTCCATACTAAAACCGACATCTATTTATATACAAGCATCAAGTATACATAAGTATATATATTTACATATGTATATCTGTATACTATAAGTGTAAATAAATATATATATTTATACATGTATATTCATATAATATATATACACATACATACATACACATATAAATATGTATTTATGTGTATACTATGTATTTATGTAATTATGTATTTATGTGCATACTAGACGACCCGACAGAAGTTGTCCTTTTTTAACGGTGTAAATCTAAAAATTGTAAAGTGTTTTTGAACAAATTATAAATTGGACCGTTTTGATGGAAAAGTAAGGAAAAAAATTTAAAAATACTTGACACCACCACGCTCACAGTCATCACAAACGTAATTAGATTAAATTAAAATTCCCACATCGCCTGTTCGGGAAACCCGTTGCGTTGACCACTGGATACAGATATGTTGGCAGTGAAGGGTTTCAAGCCGCATTATAATAATCTCAATAAGCTCGAAATTCTGGATTTTTAATAGTAAAATTTTTTTTATCAGATCAAATTGTGAATCTAAACCATTCTCGAATCAACTTAATGACATACACAGAATTTCATCAAAATCAGTCCAGACGTTTTGGAGAAGTTCTATTACAAACACACGGACAGATGATTTTTATATATAAAGATATATATGTATGTACGTGTGTGTGTGTGTGTGAAAAGAAACTGAAATTAAGTTTCTGTTACATCATTGCAGTTGGTCGTAACGTGTCGGAATCTGGGAGACCAAAAGTGACCAAACATCTTAAGGTTAATGGACCGATGTTTTATTAGCAGTAAGATTTGGTCTGCTACAAAGCAATACAAAAATTACATTTAAAGTAGTCTGAAAGAATTTCAGTGGTCAATCAGAAATCGAAAATGGAAATCACATGAGGACACACACATATGTGTGTTTGTGTGCTTGTGTATGTATGTGTATCTATATGTTTATGTTTGTATACATATATATGTATGTGTGTATTTAAATACCATCATTATCATTATCATAATTATATTTCATGTCAAATGGCACATAAGACTTTCAGTCTGAGTCGCCATTCCCTGCAGTCGTTTGGGAGGGATCTTGGTTCAACCCAGCTTGACCCCCACCCCCTGCCTGTCCTCTCTCACTCACTGTCTTTCTTCTCCACGTCATTCAGAATCTCCCACACAATCTCTCTCCGTTGTCCAAATTAAGTGAAACTAACAGTATTCCATCAGGAGTCATTCGCCATACATGACTGACAAATTCCATTTTCTACTGCGTATGGTATTTTACATGGGTATTTGACTGGGGTTATTAGTTATTGTATAAAGACAATAAGTTTTTAATATTTTTCTATGACATTTGTTCTGCTATGCATCCAGTTTGTTAGTCTGTACGATACTAATCTAGAAATTACAGACTATTTGTAATTTCCAGGTTGCATAAAGCAAGATGCTTTTTACTAACTCATTAAAAAAGATTATGTTTTATTCATGTTGTCATTTTATTAGATTTCCATTTGTCTGTTAGATTACAAAACCAATTTCGTGCTTTGGCGATTCTTGATCTGGTTTGCAATCAACGCTTCACACGTTTCAAAAGCCGGGCCCGATATTCATTTAATTTTGCTGTGAGGCGGCGCTCAAATTAATGCCGCGCTTCATCTGGTGGCGCGCGATTTTTGCCTGTTCAGACCTGAATACCCGTTGTATGTTTGCTCAGTATAACAGTAAGTGCTTATTGTGCAAGTTGTGTAATCCGAGACGTTTTTCAATCCTGACCACAGATTTCTGCCAGTTAGTATAACTAGAAAGGTAGTTAGAATGGTTTTTTTTTAATTTTTACCCTTATAAAAAATAGGTAATATGAGCATGGATAGGAAATAAGTGATTCTGATGAACCTATAAATAGAAGCAGGTTTTTTTTGGTTTTGGTTTGGAGCGCTACGGTCTACTTTTTGCAACACAAGGGCATAAATAGAAACAGGAGAAAGGCATCAAGATTACGGATACTTTCTTCCTCTTCAGACGAGGATTTTGTTAATGTAAATAGTGAAGTGAAAGAATGTTCCACGTAAGTAGAATATTTGGTTATGATACGTTATTAATTATAATTGTAATTAAAAATAATGTTTTTAAGGAAAATACTTTACATTTTCATTTTTGTAATTTTCAGCGTCTAATAGCACAATCGAATGCCTACCACCGGTGGTCCGTGTCGTCCGATAAGACAATCTAGTGCGGGTCTCCGGTGGTACGCGCCGGCATGAACGTGTTAAAGATAATTGTAAGCAGTATTATGATTTTTTTCTGTCCAATGCAGCTGGCACAACAGACAGATGTCTTAAGGCCTAACAATATTGAAATCCAGTTTCTTATTTAGAACTTCCAGG
>CM063501.1:110559859-110584859 GCA_032207245.1 Pardosa pseudoannulata | reverse complement strand
CCTGGACGGAATATGAGTAGAATTGGATTTAACACATTAATACCGTATACCTGCTTTAAAGACGGTTCAATATTTGCGCCAAATAGTTATTTAATAATTTTTTAATTTTTATACTTTAACACCTGGACGGAATATCGGTAGAATTGGCTTTAACACATTAAGGCCGAGTGTCTGTTTTAAAGACGGTTCAATATCTGCGCCAAAAAGTTATTTAATAATTTTCTTATTTCCATACTTTAACATCTGGACGGAATATCAGTAGAATTGGATTTAACACATTGATACCGTATCCCAGTTTAAAAGACTGTTCAATATTTGCGCCAAATAGTTATTTAATAATTTTTTAATTTTTATACTTTAACACCTGGACGGAATATCAGTAGAATTGGATTTAACACATTAATACCGTATGCCTGTTTTAAAGAAGGTTCAATATCTGCGCCAAATAGTTATTTAGCAATTTTCTTATTTCCATACTTGAACACCTGGACGGAATATGAGTAGAATTGGATTTAACACATTAATACCGTATGCCTGTTTTAAAGACGGTTCAATATCTGCGCCAAATAGTTATTTAATAATTTTCTTATTTCCATACTTTAACATCTGGACAGAATATCAGTAGAATTGGATTTAACACATTAATACCGTATGCCTGTTTTAAAGAAGGTTCAATATCTGCGCCAAATAGTTGTTTAGCAATTTTCTTATTTCCATACTTGAACACCTGGACGGAATATGAATAGAATTGGATTTAACAGATTAATACCGAGAGTCTGTTTTAAAGACGGTTCAATATCTGCGTCAAATAGTTATTTAATAATTTTCTTATTTCCATACTTTAACATCTGGACGGAATATCAGTAGAATTGGATTTAACACATTAATACCGTATGCCTGTTTTAAAGACGATTCAATATCTGCGCCAAATTGTTATTTAATAATTTTCTTATTTCCAAACTTTAACACCTGGACAGAATATCACTAGAATTGGCTTTAACACATTAATACCGAGTGTCTGTTTTAAAGACGGTTCAATATCTGTTCCAAATTGTTATTTTATGGTTTTCTTATTTCCATACTGTAACATCTAGACGGAATATCAGTAGAATTGGCTTTTTAAAGACGGCTCAATATCTGCTCCAATTTGGAGGAGATATTGAACTCACTGAACTCGGCAAATTATCTGCGCCAAATATTTATTTAATTATTTTTTTTATTTATATACTTTAATATGTGGAGGGAATATCAATATATTTGTCCTTAACATATTATTTCAGAGTGTCTGTTAAAAACAGTTTGCTGAAATTTCATATTTTCTCAGAACAAGTTTTTCTTTTCCGAGAAGCTAGATGGCAATTCAGAAAACAATTCTCACATTTTTTAGTGTTATTTATAATTTCGTCCTTTAGATAGACATTTTTATCGACAAAGTTACTATGCCTCGTGCACCAAATTCTATTTTATTTGTTTGTTAAGATATTAAATGTATGATACTATAGAGACATTTCAAACAATACTAATTGTATTACAAAAACAATACTGGAAACTAAAATTAACAGAATAATAACAAGGTTTTGTTGCATACACAATGTAAATTTATTCTTTAGTTTCATTTTGAATGACAAATTAAACTAAACCTAACTCATCAAAATTTAAAGCGATGTTTATTGTTGTTTATTGGCATAAAGTTCTAAAACTCCTCATTGTTTCATGTAACAAGCGATTATTTTGTGCCGTGCCGAAACAAAACGTTTGTAAAGATGCCATTTTAAAAACTTCAATACCGGGAATTAAATTAAAAAATTTTATGTAGGAATTAAATTGTAAAAATAAAAATGTATGAAAAGTAAAAATAAACATTCATTAGTTGAATTTTCTATTGTTATGTTACGATATGAAGTTTTATTTATTTGTAGATATAAACACGGGTAAATTTTCAAGATCCTCAAATCCCCTTTTGTTTCAACAGCGATAAGTTATAATGAGATGGAAATGTAACAAAAACATAAATTCTAAGTAATTAAACATGTCTGAAATACAAGAATATTTACAAGAGAATATCAGGAAATGAGAAATTACAAGATTAAATTTTTAAAATCAGTCCGTAGTTCTGTGAAATTCTGTATAGGGAGAAAATATTGATATTTTATCGAAAATACAAAACTGCTCTTAAGACATATTGCATTATGTAATTCAATCCTTCAAAATTTATTATTTGTCAATATTTTGCATAACTTAAATAAATTTTAAAGCATAGTAAGGAACCTTTTCGAAAAGACTTTATATATGTAACCAAGATATATATCCTTTTTTACATATATTTAACTATATATAATTATATAACTATATTAAAATTTTTATATTTTTTACATGAGTGAAATTTAAATAACTTACTTGAAAATAAAAATCTCTATATATGTAATATATCAAAATTATTTAATTTCAATATTTCTTCAAAAACCTCCTCTCTACCATTCTAATTCATTTAAATCTCTTTCCCAGCCTCTAAATAGTTTAATCACAGGAGTATTTTCCACTTAACATTCCTTTCTGTCATAAAACTGTAAACTTTCTGTCTATACAGCAGTTTCCCAGCTGTTGGCGGAACATGGTTTCGCGTTTTGCTGATATTGCATTTAATTCGCTTATTAAGTTGTTTTTTACTGTGGGAAAATTCTTTTTGTCATCGCTTTTGGATGCACCTCTGTCCGAGCAGAGTGAAATCTGTGGCTTTTTGGTTGTATGCTGTCCTGAAGAAAAGATGTGCATTGTTGCCGCTCTGAAATAAAGTTTAATTTAGACTTCTGCGTTTTCTTCAATGTCGGCCTGATTGCATTTTTATTATTGCTAGCTGTGGAGCTTTCTCCTTGTGAAGGATTTTTATGAAAAATGGATTACACACACACACACACACACATATATATATATATATATATATATATGTATATATATATATGTATATATATATATATATATATATATATATATATATATATATATATATATGTATATATATATATATATATATATATATATATATATATATATATATATATATATATATATATATATACACTTAAATATCTATACTTATATATCTTATGAAAAAATATTTATTATATTATAATTTTATAGTTGTGTTACTATATACTATTTTGTTTTTTTGTTTGGCTTTGCAATGCACCTCTTTCAAATAAACTGTTAGGAAAGAAATTTACTACTTTTAAATTTACTGTTTACAAACTTAGCCATGTAACTAATCAGTGCGTTTAGATATTATGGCATAAGAATAAATTTTTTAAATGTTTCGGTACCCCTCCACTTAAATAGTCCACGCCTCTCACGTTAGAAACCGCTGGTTTAAACACAAAATTAAGAAGATTTTAATAGGAAAAACAGCTATTTCATAGCTACAAGCTACTTACTTCTTTAGTTTGGAGACTTACAAAGCTTAGTTCTGCTTCGGTCCCTAAGCCTTACTTGTTTACAAGAATGAAACTGGCACATAGAAGAAGATGATGTCGCTATCAGTAGTTTTAAAACTTTTAATAAACGAAAACACAGAAGGCTAAAATCACATCAGAGGTTGTGACCTCTACTGCCGTGTAAGCAGAGAAAATAGTTTATAAAATCAAGGAGGCTAGAAGTGCAGTTTATAAATCAAACACTTATTTCTGCTCTGTAGATTTAGCTTACTCCATCAATACCCATGTCATTTTTGACGAATATATATGGATGAGTATTTTAAATCTTAGCTATTATGGGCTGCAATGAGTAAAAAAAAATATTTTAAACAACTTTGTGCATTAGAGCCTGCCTTCTTTAGGGATCAGCTGTTATTTTAAATATCACTAGTTGTCATTTTTAACTCTTGAATTCTCAATTCATTTCTGCCAGTTAAATATCGATGCAAATTTTAAATCTGAGTTATTATGGACTGCACAGAATAAAAGAAAAAAGAAGTTTAGATAACTTTGAATACTATGGCATGTCACATTACTGATCATATGTCACTTTAAACATCATAGAATGTCATTTATGAAAAAAGGGAAACTTCGTGAAGAAAGATTTATTTAGTATTACATGTAAAATAGGTACTGTAAAATGGAGTTTTATAATAGATAAAGCCATTTGTCATGATTTCAGTCTACGTTCCTGCCAAAAAAGTAAATTTATGTGCGCCGTTCGAAAAATCATAAAACGTCGATCCAAATGGAAAAATTATAAATAATAGAAATTACTTTAAAATGTGTGGATTGTTTATAAGATTATCCTCTACCCACTCTCTAAAGGAAATATACTTCTAATAAAATATAAAAATTCTACAAGTTATTTTTAGTGGTATCTAAAAAGATTTTTTTCTACTAACGCAGCTGGCAATGCAGGCACTATATGCCTTTATGCTAATACAAGGCTGCGAAGCTGTTACAAATTTAGCGCCAACCGAGGAGCACGTGTAGCTTAAGGTATGCTATGGACACGAGTAACATTACCCTCACTGAGATACTCGTAATATAGAAGGGACGGCAGCATGCTTGGCCTGCCACCCCAGAGGTGCCGTTTGAGATCTTAAAGGATATTATGAAGATGAACATATTTTACGTGTCCCAGTCACCTTTAACGAACACTGGGGATCTTAGGCCGACTCGAGCACCAAACCCGCAACATTTCAGTTACGAGATTGCTGCTTTTGCCGACTGATCTACCGTAGATCCAAACGTCGTAAACCAAAAAGATCGTATACCAAAAAGATACGGCAGGCATTGAAGGAATGAAGTAAGAAAAATTTCGTCATAAGATATTCATTTAGTATCACTTGTAAACCAAATGCTGTAAAGTCCAATTTTATAACTCATAATGCTATTTGTCATGATTTCAGATGATGTACATATCAAAAAATTAAATTAACTTCCGAGGCTTGAAAAAGTGTAAAATGTCGATCGAATGACAAAATTATATTTGACTCCCAATTAATCGAGCCTAAATGGGACTAGGGTTTAGCCGGCAAAGCAAAACTACATATAAGGAGAAGAGACGTTTTATTTAATTATAAAACATCTACTAGTTAAAGAAAGCATTTAATAATATATCAATTTATTACAAAATTATTGCATGGTATTAGTAAAAATATTATTACATACTATTAGGGTTTAAAAAATTAAGCCATATATTTTTGCTGAAGGCTGGAAAATCGGTAATGCACTGCTATGTTTTATTAAAAGCATCACATCAATGGAAAAAGCAGATGCATGTTCTTCCAAATAACATACAGCCATTTCCAATGCATTAAATACATAATTACGGAATTTTTAACCTTTTTATAATCTTTTGCTTAATTTTAATTTTCTTACTTAAATTAATAAAAGCCGGTTAAAGTAGAGATCCGGTTTAACGGAATTCACTTAAAAGGGGGATTCTACTGTATGATAAATAACAAGAACTCAAAAAATTGGTAGATCGTTTATATTATTGATATGTACCTCCTTGTAACAATAAGTTACATTCGGTTCAGCATTTTTTACCTCTTCCCGTGAGTCATCGTCAAAGACATACCAGAACAGGACCGGTTTGAACTAGAGAGAAACTTCGGAATTCTCCCAACCAATAGAAGTGTCCGTTGGTTCGGGGGATTCTGACTCCCCGCCGTTCTGGAGTGAACCCCTGTTTTTTCTCTTCGAGGCAGTTTGATTTTTTTAGAGGACAAGGTTGTGACCAGAGAAGAGTAGAAGGTGAACGCTGTTGGCATCCGCGGCTTGTGGGATAGACCTTTTGAGAAAAATCATCGCCATATTGTTTTTTAGGGCCGGCGCCGACTCGAGAGCAGTCTTCGATATCTACAAATGATAAGCTGATTCTAGTCGTATTTCTTAGGTATTTTTTTAATTGTATAAAATCATTTAATCAAGATATATTTGTCCATGTGTTTTTTAATAAGGTTATTTTCTTCTTCCTCAAACACTAGGCCATAACATTAGGACGTAACACTAGGACGAAACATCATTTTTACACTCCTCTAAAATAAAAAATCAATTCCGTGAAAACTTAATCCTTCTAGCAATTTTTGATGCCCTTATAAAGACGTTGAAAATCCAATAATGTCATTAAAAGATTAATTTGTTAAACAGTGGTTTGGTATCTATTTTTAATTCATTTTGGTTTCTCAATAAAGTTGGTTTTGTTTTTCAGAGGCAATTCTACTTCCTTCGGAAAAGAAACATCTATTATTTTCTTATCTTTCACATGAAAGTTATGTAATTCACATTCAAAAATATCCATTTGATTCATCTGCGCATGAAATGAAACAAATTGCTGTTAATTTCCTGCATTTCAGTCTTGGGTTGTGAAACCAACTAATGTTTTATTTACACATCGACATTTTGTTTGAGAAATAAAACTTTTCACTAGACTATAATATTTTTTTTTTGCTAGAATATAAATGGCAGAAATAATCTATTAAATAAGAAATTTTAAGAAAATGGGAATCTATAATAAGTTTAGTAGAATTTAATTTTAATATTGTTGTAATGTACATACAACCTATACACCAGTGTTCGTTACAAGGGGGAAACACAGAATGCATATAATACCTTATGTAGATTCAGACATTTATTCTATACATTTATTTACAAAAATACTTGGTTAACATAATCATCAATCATTTATATTTTCTATTTACACTGTTATTATCCCACAACTCTTTATAATTAATTATTATTATTAACAGAGGCCTAAGTCAAAGGACTGTAAATATTATTTATAAATTACCTCCATTAAAGTCACAGGGGAGCAGGCAGGGGCTTTCCTCACGGGCATACGGGACGAGTTGGTGATGGTGAGCGGGGTGGTCTCGGTCCGGGCGCACAGGACGAGCTGGTGCTAGTGGATCCTTGCTCCACTTCTCTCGACTGCCCATTTCTAACTCCAGCTCTCACTCCATTTCCAAAAACCTCACCTCGGTCCCAACGCCCCTTCTTTTCTTGTTATCCAATCCCTTCCTTCGGGAAAATTTTCCCACATCAAATGCCCTTCGGGAGTGCAGGTGGGCTCATTAAAGTAGCCCCTTTTTGTTCAAGCTGACATTACATTTTAGCCCCTGCTCCCATAATTCACGCTTACAGTTCTGTGAGAGCTTGACCGTTATGCTGCCATTCCGTGAAGTATCCTCTCTGCAGGGGTCCCTAAACTTGACGTAAGTAATTGGGGTCTTAAATTCGTCAAGGAAAATCCTCCTACGGCTATGCATGCACGTGCAACTCACCGTGAGAAAGTACCTCGGTACAATTATAATAATAGAATCCTTCTTACATACTTTTCATGAATAAACTAAAAAATACACATATTAGTTTTGAAGCTATACTTAACATTCCAATTTTTTGCATAAATTCCATTTCACAATCCAGAAGTCTTATTTTAAGACACCTCAACTGACGAATAGTTATTGAAATCAAAGCTAGAGATGGATTAAGACACAAAATTAAATAAAATTTGATTGTAAAACCAGCTGTTTCAAAACTGCGCGAGTTACTTCTTCAGTGCGGAAATTCGTAAAGTTGTTACAGGGATCAGTTTGTGACACCGTGATTTTGATAACAATAAACAATATGCAAAATTAAATAAATTCCCCCCCCCTTTAATTAACACGTACTAAATTTCAAAACAAAATGAAAAGCACACCTTATATAATCCTGCATTTTTGTATATTATTCTCTAAAACATAAGAATTGTATGCATAATTAAAAAAATTGATCCATTGTTCACTGTCTACAATTTTTTCCTTAGAATAAATTGTTCGTAATCATAATCAAACTGCCATATAGATTTAAAATTTTGATCTTTTGTTCTAATGTTAAATCATTTCGCTTTCTGGCTTCCATATCGACAAGCTGCATGTAAACGAGTAAGGCATAAAATGCGAATACGGTCCTTTTCAGTTCCGATAAGAATATGTTGCCTTCTTCTTATCTGACAGCCACTGACCACCAGTAGGGTGTGCGTATTTCTGAAAATTCCAGGAACGTGTAATTTCCAACTCCTTTGATCATTTCCCCATTTCCCTAAGTTGAAGAGAATTATCGGAAATTCAAACTATAGCGAAGAAAATGAAAAAAAAAACGGGTTCCTTCTGAATACACTGTGAATATTCCTTTGCCAGTTGAAATGAAGTTCGAAAACTGATCCCGTTAACCGATGAAACCGATCACATAAAGCGATAATTTTAACATACAAATGAATAGAAAAAATCGGAACCAAAGGATTTTGATAACAATAAGCGATTGATAACATTAACAGCTATCATTTCCCATTTCCCTAAGTTGAAGAGAATTATCGGAAATTCAAACTATAGCGAAGAAAATGAAAAAAAAAACGGGTTCCTTCTGAATACACTGTGAATATTCCTTTGCCAGTTGAAATGAAGTTCGAAAACTGATCCCGTTAACCGATGAAACCGATCACATAAAGCGATAATTTTAACATACAAATGAATAGAAAAAATCGGAACCAAAGGATTTTGATAACAATAAGCGATTGATAACATTAACAGCTATCATTTCCCCATTTCCCTAAGTTGAAGAGAATTATCGGAAATTCAAACTATAGCGAAGAAAATGAAAAAAAAGGGTTTCTTCTGAATACATTGTGAATATTCCTTTGCCAGTTGAAATGAGGTTCGAAAACTGATCCCGTTACCAATGTAACCGATCACATAAAACTATAATTTTAACATACAAATGAATAGAAAAAATCGGAACCAAGTGATTTTGATAACAATAAGTAATTGATAACATTAACCGCGATCATTTCCCCATTTCCCTAAGTTGAAGGGAATTCTCGGAAATTCAACTATAGCGAAGAAAATGAAAAAAAAAACGGGTTCCTTCTGAATACACTGTGAATATTCCTTTGCCAGTTGAAATGAGGTTCGAAAACTGATCCCGTTAACCAATGAAACCGATCACATAAAACGATAATTTTAACATACAAATGAATAGAAAAAAATCGGAACCAAGGGATTTTGATAACAATAAGTGATTGATAACATTAACAGCTATCATTTTCCCCATTTCCCTAAGTTGAAGGGAATTCTCGGAAATTCAACAACAGCGAAGAAAAAGAAAAAAACGGGTTCCTTCTGAATACACTGTGAATATTCCTTTGCCAGTTGAAATGAAGTTCGAAAACTGATCCCGTTAACCGATGAAACCGATCACATAAAGCGATAATTTTAACATACAAATGAATAGAAAAAATCGGAACCAAAGGATTTTGATAACAATAAGCGATTGATAACATTAACAGCTATCATTTCCCATTTCCCTAAGTTGAAGGGAATTCTCGGAAATTCAAACAACAGCGAAGAAAAAGAAAAAAACGGGTTGCTTCTGAATACATTGTGAATATTCCTTTGCCAGTTAAAATGAGGTTCGAAAACTGATCCCGTTAACCGATGAAACCGATCACATAAAACTATAATTTTAACATACAAATGAATAGAAAAAATCGGAACCAAAGGATTTTGATAACAATAAGCGATTGATAACATTAACAGCTATCATTTCCCCATTTCCCTAAGTTGAAGAGAATTATCGGAAATTCAAACTATAGCGAAGAAAATGAAAAAAAAAACGGGTTCCTTCTGAATACACTGTGAATATTCCTTTGCCAGTTGAAATGAAGTTCGAAAACTGATCCCGTTAACCGATGAAACCGATCACATAAAGCGATAATTTTAACATACAAATGAATAGAAAAAATCGGAACCAAAGGATTTTGATAACAATAAGCGATTGATAACATTAACAGCTATCACATTAAGCGGAGTCCAATGTAGTTCTTTCGGACACTATACTTTGCCTGATGGTGTTGCTTATTACGAAATAGCTGTTGTTATTTTTACTTAATTATGAGTTAATATACTGTTAGTTTGGCTTTCGGATTTTCATATTTTAGTTCTTGTATTTTTATGAGGCTATTCTATTTCCTTCAACATGGAAATTTCCCTATAATTTTCTGATCTTTCACACTAAATTTTTGCAATCCTCACTTCACAATATTTATTATATACATTTGAATGGGAAACCAAATGAATTTTATCGACTTCCTGCTTTTCGATCGTAAGTTATGAAACCACGTAATATCCTATGCACTAGTCATTGGTATTTAATCTGAAAAATGAAGGATTAAATATCATCTTCGGCGTTGGATGTATTCGGAATTACCCATTCTTTTCTTATATTAACCCTTTCGTGGGCCAATTATTTCTCACAGAATATTTTCAAATTTTCAAAATAGAAGTGCTAATTATATTCAATTGATCAAACAATAGGTGTCAGTGCAAAACTGAAGCGGGAATCAGTCTGCCCTTCCTTATAACAGCAAGGACAATATATTATAATGGGTTTTGCTCTTCCCACAGATATATTTTGTAAGATCATATAGTGTGGAGTAATCTTCCCACGGCCTCCGAAAGGGTAAAAAGGAGACAAAAATCATTCGTCAGTAGATGCATTATAAAACCGAAGAAATAAAATAGAACTTCTAGATTATAAAATGGGAACTAAACCGGATTTTTACTTAAAGTTTCGAAACTTATATCATTAATTTTATCAAAAAATATGTAAGAAGGCTTCTTTTATTGTATTAAAATTAAATCCTTCTAAATTTTTTATAAATTCAGAATTATTTGTAATTTCTTAATTTAATTGATAGATTAAATTCCCAATTTATGTCCTGTGATATGAATATATTTTAATACATTTTGTGCGGGTATATTTCGCAGCGGCATTGTTCCGGGAGCGGGCGTTTTGAATGTAAATTTAGTTATTCTGTTAAATCTCAATAGATCGAAAACTATTTAATTTTTAACAACTTTTTGTATTTTATATTGAAATATATAAACAAAATATAAATAGACAAACAAATATATATATTATATATTAATATACACACATATATATGTAATATCGTTTTCGTAAGGATAAATAAAAAGTTAATTTTAAATCTAAATTGATTTTTTAAATCAAATTTTCCCGTTCTGTGGTTCCGTATCGACTGATGTAAAATCTAGTTTTTATTTGTCTAAATTTTTCCAGAATCTATGTAGTACACAAGAACATTTGGCTTCGTTTTCCTGTATATACTGTTATTTTTGTATCCACAAAGAAACCATGTTGTTACACTCACCCGTACTAGTAAGTGACCCGCGCTCAAGTATCAATCGGTCAGAAAACGTATTAGTACTTGTCCCGCATACAATGTGTTAATAAACTGCTTTTATGTTTTATGAATTGTATTGTTGTTTTCCTATTATTATTTCTAAATTAATTATTGTATTTGTAAGTTTTTGTCTTTATAATTACACAGGCCTGCGATGAAAAAAATACAAGGGATGTGACATCTAAACTTAACGTATTTTTTAGTACTGATTTTGAAAAGAATCATTAAAAATGTGTATCACGTCACATTTGTTTGAAAAATTGAATTTTATGTGGTTTTTTATGAATATTTCTCACGTATTTTGCTTTCATATTCTCCTTCGTGTTTTGACATTTTACCGTGATGTCAAATTATTCTTCTGTGGTAAACTACAACAGCGCAGTTAGTATTTTAGGGCTTTTAAAGCTTCAATGTTGATCCAGATCAATTAGACAGATTCTGGAAGCGCGCGAGCCTGGGAAGGCCTAGGAACGCGCAATGTCCCTCTTCATTCTGTCGCAATCACTGTTAACCTATAGCGACGCTCGAATCCTTATCAGTGACCTCATGTAAGCACCAGTACTTAGTCTGTAAAGAGGCAACTCATTATTAGGCTCCAGATTGAAAGAAAAAAAAACTTATTGGCCAAAGGAACCACTTTTTATTGGTACAGGAATCGTGAAAAGGAATTTATTCAGTATTTTGACGAAGACGAGAATCATTTATTTGCTTATATGTTCCTGGATTGATGAGAAAATTTAAGATTCCCTACAATAAAGATGAATAGCTTTTCATAGATTTGTCAAAAAGGAACCTTAAAGCTGTCCTAATTCATCAAGGAAAACAATGGGCGTCTGTGCCAGTTGAATACTCAGTGCATTTAAAAGAAAGGTATGAAAACCTAACTCGTTAACAAATAAAATATGACAACCACGGCTGGATCATTTGCGGTGATTTAAAAATCATCACCATGCTTCTCGATCAACAAAACGGGTATACAAAATTTCCGTGTTTTATTTGTGAGTGAGACAGCCGTGACAAAACACAATATTGGGTCAGAAAAGATTGGCTCAAAAGGCAGAATCTTGTGCCAGGCACCAAAAATGTAATTCGAGAAAGCTTGGTTGATAAAAAAAAAATATTACTACCCCCCTGCACATAAAATTAGGTGTTATGAAGCAGTTTGTTAAGGCTCTTCCAAAAGATGGTGATTGCTTAAAATATATGTGTAAAAAGTTTCCTGGATTTTCTGAAGCCAAATTGAAAGAGGGAGTCTTCGTAGGACCAGACATCCGAAAACTTATTAGGAATAACAAATTTGAGACAACTATGACATTAAAGGAAAGAGAAGCTTGGGTTGCCTTCAAAGATGTTGTGGAAAAATTTCTGGTCAATCACAAAGATATCAAATTTAAAACAAATGTTGGCAACATGCTAGACAAATTTCAAGTGTTGGGCTGCTCCATGAGTGTAAAATTGCATTTCCTCCAATCGCATTTGGACTTTTTTCCCGAAAATTTAGGATCCGTCAGCGAAGAACAGGGAGAAGGTTCCACCAAGACATGAAGGATATGGAGAGAAAATATCAAGGTAGGTGGAATAAGAATATGCTTGCCGACTATTGTTGGATGTTAGCAAGAGATGAAGATAAGATTGAACGTAAAAGAAGAACTTCAAAAAGAAATTTTAGCGGAAAAAATGTACGTAACTAAATTTAAATGTCTTTGTTTCGTATTGAGTTTCAAATATATTTCAAACTTACATTTATTATATATATATAAACCTTAATAAAACGTAAAAACAGATCGTTGGGGTTTTTCTAGGAGTGTTTTTCTTATAAAATTAATGTAAAAAATTTAATAACGAGGGAACTTTTTGTCTCGCCCTGGTGCAGCTCATGCGTTCTGGTTGCGATGGTTTTCATTCTTTATATACAAAATGTATACATTTTTAATTTTAATTGCTGTTTAAAAATTGATATGCCTAATCAAAAACAGATTAAATAAACTCACATGAATAGATAAAACCCACTGTTGCCAGTCAGTACAAGCTAACAGTTCGAGAACATTTTTTCCATATAGGATATTTACCAGTTATATGTACATCAATTTTACAAAAAATCCTGACGTGATGGAAAAAAATGGAGGTCATTTTCGAAATCAGCATACTAAATAACTTAAAAATTAGAAAAAAATTCTTTTGTATTTTTCAAAAATTTCAATTTCGCAGGCCTGTGTTATTGTTATCAATACTATTATCGTTAGCATATTTATCATAAAAATAATTTATGAGACTATCGTTTAAATTTCTTTAGTTATGTAATTGAAGTGTAATATAACTGACAGAATTCTCAGTTCACAATATTTATCCCATACATTTGAATGGGAAACCAAATTAATTTTATCGATTTCCTGTCTTTCGGTCGTAAGTTATGAAAGCACGTAATATCCTACGCACTAGTCATTGGCATTTAATCTGAAAAATGAAGGATTAACGTGAAGGAGTATGTGACCTGCGCTCAAGTATCAATCGTCAGAAAACGTACTAGTACTTGTCCCGTATACAATGTGTTAATAAACTGCTTTTATGTTTTATGAAATCTATTTTTGTTTTCCTATTATTATTTCCAAATTACTTATTACATTTGTAAGTTTTTGTCTTTATAATTATTTTTATCACCAGTATTACCGTTAGGATATATCTCATAAAAATAATTTATGAGACTATTGTTTAATTATCTTTAGGTATATAATTGAAGTGTAATTTAACTAAGAGAATCTTCAGTTCACAATATTAATTCAATACATTTGAATGGGAAACCAAATGAATTTTATCGATTTCCTGCTTTTCGGTTGTAAGTTATGAAACCACGCAATATCCTACGCACTAGTCATTGGCGTTTAATCTGAAAAATGAAGGATTAAATTTCATCTTCTGCGTTGTATGCCTTTGGAATTGAATCCTTGCAATTGTCTTTGGAATTGTCCATTCATTCCTTATATTAAAAGGATAATATAACCATTTGTCAGTAGATGCGTTATAAAACCGAAGAAATAAAATAGGATTTCCAGATTATAAAATGGGACCTAAATAATAAATTGGATTTTTACTTAAAATTTCAAAACTTATATTATTAGTTTCATCAATAAAAATATGTAAGAAGGATTCTTTCATCAAATTAAAATTAAGTTCTTCTGAATTTATTATAGATTCAGAATTATTGGTAATTTCTTAATTTAATTCATAGATTATATTTCTCATTTATGTCCTGTGATATGAATACATTTTAACACATTGTGTGCGGGTACATTTCTCAGCGGAATTGTACCGGGAGCAGGCGTTTTGCACGTCAATTATTCAGTTAAATCTCAATAGATCGAAAATTATTTAATGTTTTAACCAACTTATCGTATTTTATATTGAAATATATAAACAAATACATAAATAGACAAACATATATATATATATATATATATATATATATATATATATATATGTATATATATATATATATATATATATATATAAATACAAATGTACATATATATATAATATGATTTTCGCAAGGATAAATAAAAAGTTAATTTTAAATCTAAATTGATTTTTTAATCAACCTCCCCGTTCTGTGGTTCCGCATCGAATGATGTAAAAACTAGATTTAATTTGTCTCAATTTTTCCAGAATCTATGTAGTAGATAAGAATATTCGGCTTCGTTTCCTTGTATATACCATTATTTTTGTACCCCCAAACACACCATGTTATACCCGCACTAGTATGTGGCCCTTGTTCAAGTATTAATCGTCAGAAAACGTACTAGTACGTGACCACAATGTGTTAATAAACTGCTTTTATGTTTTATGAAATCTATTTTTGTTCTCCTATTATTATTTCCAAATTAATTATTACATTTATAATTTTTTATCATTATAATTATTGTTATCACCACTGTAACTATTAGCATATTTATCATAAAAAATAATTTGAGACTATTGTTTAAATTTCTTTATATAATTCATGTGTAATTTAAGTCATCGCATTAAATTTACATCAGTAATTATTTTTCTATTTTATTGCAAACATAATTTTACTTAGGTGAAAGTTTTTTTTTAATTTGGAAATTAATTTTGAACTTATGAATCCAATTAAATTTGCGAAGCGGCTGTATTATAAAGCTTAGTTACTACAATGTTTCTTAAACACTGGGACCACTAAACTTTATATTACAACGGCTTAACAAAACTTTGGTTGTGTGGGTCCTAAATCATTTATAAAAATTTTGTGTTATACCATAAGCATTGAGTAAATCCTACACACGCGTCAGGAAACTGTCAGTTTCTTAACTCTCACTATTATATACTATTACAGTTTCAGGCATTACCTTTTTTTTTAACACATATAAGACTATAAAATTTGAAATAACAGATGAAATTTTCGTCTCTCACATATATGTCGTCGAAGACGGTTAGAAAAAAAGTTTACGGCAGTTCCTTGGAAATTCTTTTGCAACTACTAGCTAAAAATCTTTTAAGGACTTTGTATTAAAATCAATCTTTAACTCAAAATTATTAGATAGTTAGACGAGGTTTTCTTATAAAAAACTTATAAAAGATTGCTGTTTTAATTTTTTTTTATAATGAAAAATGTTTATATATAACATGATTCGAAAAAATTAAAACTATATACTACTATTTCTATTTGATTTTTCATATTTACGATACTATTATAAATTTATCCATTAAAAGATAAATTTTTTGTTTACCAAAATCTTATGGTTGTTATTTATATATTTCTATTTATATATTTGTTTATATATCTCAATATAAAATACAAAAATTTGGTTAAAAATTAAATAATTTGGTTAATAATTAAATAATTGAGATTTAAATAACTACATTTCTGCGCAAAACGCCCGCTTCCGGTACAATTCCACTGCGAAATGTACCCGCACACAATGTGTTAATATCGAATAAAGATCTCCTTCTAGTATGTTTATCTTTTGAATAAAAATTTTCAATTTTTGTGCAATTCCGAAACAAGAACTAATTGTAATACGTTTGATATTTAGAATGCAATTTCCAATTTTTGGGGCAATTAATTTGTTATTAATAATCTAGTCTCACATGATTGTCTTTTGAAACCTACTTATAAATTTGGGTCACACATTTTTTTCCTGTAACCCCGAGAAATCCACCTTACGAGTCACCTGGATTATTTTTATCCAGCCGCGAAACATTTTGCCTAATTCACTTCTTTCACTTTCACTTTCGTGACTACCAGTGATTAAAATGTCTCTCTCTTTCTTCACTTATCTAGATTTATGTCGACATACCTGGATCCGCATTCCTGGATACGCGAATATTTCGCTTTTACGACCAGGTAATACAAATAACAAACAGCTGATAACACAATTTAGGTATTGACAGGTTCCGGATTCCACGAACTCGCAAGAACACTTGAAATCTACAAAAATATTGAAATTTGGAAAACACTCTAGCTCAATAATCTTTCAGCCATAGAAAGTCACATAGTTATGGCACATACACTGTTGGTCGCAGTTGTTTCAGATGTTTATTTTTGGGAAAAATAGAATACACTAGGGCACTGGAGGTGCGAAGGAGATGGTGGGTTGATTGATTGGTTGGAGCTCTACGGGCTACATTTTTGTTACACGATTGCTAATGGCACCGGGACCTACTTCTTAAAGCCGATTTCTAACGGATTCGTACATGTAGTCTACTCTGATTGCTGACTGGGAACATCCATGCCAGCATTGGCATTAAAGCCTACGAACTCCAACGGCGTAGACGCTGGCCGATTGGTTAGGGCGCTGATCGTAGGTACCGGAGTTCGTGGATTCGAATCCCACTATGGTACGGATGTTCGTAGCCGTTCGGAATCGGCTTTAAGCTGTAGGTCCCGGTCTCATTAGCCCTCGTGTGCAAAACAGTAGACCGTAGCTCTCCAAACCAAACCAACGGCGTAGTAGCCGTCCGTCGGCGGCCTCGGCCATCATTCAACATATGACGAATGATAGCTAAGGCCGCCGATGATGCCGAATGATGAATGATTATCTTCGTCTACAGTGTGCGGAGCAATGGTCAAGTGGTTAGGGCGCTGATCTTTGGTACCGGAGTTCGCAGGTTCGAAACCCGCTGCTGTCATAGATGTTTGCACCCATTCGGAATCGGCTTTAAGCAGGAGCAAAGCAGTGGGCCGTAGCGCTCGAAACAAAACTAACCTAGGTGTTTGGGGGTTATAAATATTCTACCAGAGAAGAACTCTACCCCTTTTGGAAAACATTTCGCTAGCCCCCTTTTGGGAAAAGGCCATTTTTGCCTTCATAAAACTCTTAATCCAAACCGTCTAAAGATTGAATAAGATTTATTTAACGCATTAAATCCTAAATTACCTTTTTTAGGGATAGGTGAAAAATTGTTTGTAGAATTTCTTTGTTTACTCTGAACGATATTTTCTTTTTAGGTATAGTACATTGCAAACCTGTAAGCATTTTTCAAAATTTTGAGTGTTTGTAATTATTTATTATATTGTCATTAGGATTAACATATTTAGGTATTTGAAGACAAGCATGAATCTATTGTTTCGATGGATGCATTGATTAAAACATGACGAATAACCATATTTGTTATAAAACTTCCCCTTTTCAATACTGTGTGTTGATGAAACGCTGAATACATTTTAGTTTTTTCTTTTATTCATCATATGGCGCACTATCTGATGTTTAAACAGACATCTGATCAGTAATGAGGACTGTCTTTAATATTCAAAGTTGTTTAAATATGTTTTTTATTCTATGCAGTCTGTAATAACATTGATTTAAAACATCCATCAAAAGATATTCGGCATAAATAATATTTAGGAATTAATAGGTAAACTTCAAGAACATACTTATTTAATGATTTGCAAAGAGAAAAATCTAAAAAAAAAACACATACGTTTCTATAAGGTCTTCTTCCGAATAAATTAGAAAAAGTTTATAACCTATTTAATTTTGGTACTATAATGCATGAATAGCTAAAAAATTCTTTTATCATGAATTTTATCATTTCTATAAATGGCATATGACGTTTAAATGGCAACTTAACATTAACCCTTTAAAGAACAGTGGCTTCGTAGTGAAACCACCAGCTAAAATATTTTTTCTTTTTTTTTTTAAGGTATATTAAATATTTTCTGGGTTTTTTGACACTTCAAACTATTAATAAAGGGTAGCACAACACACAGTATATTTTTTCTTTAAAATATAAAAGTTCAAACCTCTTTCCCTTGAAAAAAAAAATAAAAGATAGATATTTGATTTCTTTTTGTCATAACCTCAAATAAATATACTTACCCAAAACATCACTTATAAATTGTTTAGTTAGCTATTTATCTATTACATGCAATTATGTAGTATTCTTTCAATGTTACTTAAATTTTAAAAATGTAATATTTTCGAACTGTATAAGGGGGTTGAGAGTTTCACAGTTAAAAACCATTGCCCCTCCCCCCCCACGAAACTACCAAAAAGCATTTTAACCCATATTGGACCGCTGTCCTATAAACAGGACAGCAAATAGAATTCCATTTAATAATTAATGTTATAAATATTTTCTGAGTGGATTTTATTTTAACACCTTTAAAATAAACACACTTTATCATAGTAACAAAAAAAAAAAAAAAAAACTGAGAAATCAAAATATATCGTATTATAAAATTTATTTTTAGCAACCCCTTAAAAATTGTCATTTTTTAATCTTTAATTTTATATTTATTATTATTTTTTTTCCAAGCATAGTGTAGGTTACTTGTAGTACTCCAGACATTGGCACTACATTAGTGAGTAACGCTAGGTCCAGAAAAGGGTATTATGACACCAAACACTTAACGATGATTCTTCAATTGATCCACAAGATAGTTATTATAAAATTCGACCTTTTTATGACAAAATCAGCATAACCTTGAAGCAATTTGGCATATTTTCTGAAAATCTCACAATAGATGAAAGAATGGTAAAATATTTTGGAAGGCACAGTTGCAATATGTTCATGAAAAATAAACCTGTAAAATTTGGATATAAATTTTGGGTATTAGCATACCACTACAGATATAATTTTTCTGTTACCCCTTACCAAAAATACCAGTTCAAGAACTGCAAAAGAAAAGCAACAACAGAGTGCTTAAAATGTAATGTTGAATTTTGCTTTGAATGCTTTCTCAAATTTCCCCTATGAATCAGCCTAATGCAATGTAATTGATATTTGTGAAATTTTAGTAGTGTATTGGACCGTTGGCCTATTTATAGGACAACTAATTACTTAAAAAATTAAAATTTATTTTTGAAATTTTGGTTTTATATACTTAGTTACTGCATATTAATGTTATGGATAAAGTTTTAAAAATTTTCAAAAATATTTAGTTGGTGTGGTACAATATGGGTTAATATTTTTCACATACATAAGGTTCGTAGATAACATTTATAATCTATCTCCATTAAATCCAAAAGAATTTTCACTAGTGAACTTTAAAGGGTTAAGCAGGACAATTTTTAATATTCAAAGATGTTTAAATTTGACATGCTTTTTACTCTGTTCAATGTATAATAATTTTGATTTGAAATATTCATCAAAATTTATTCGGCCAAAATGATTCGACCATTAACTACACAACATTTAGAATAGCTTATATAAATAGCTTGTAAACAGGAATATCAAAAAACTACATATTCCTTTATTGTAAATATTTTTTTAATAAATAATAAGTAGTTTATAATGTATCTTAACTATCGGAACACTTCTCGTTTATACTTCTGAATTTACCTGAATATTCAAATAAATCTTTTATCATAAAGTTTATCATTTTTCATAAATGACCTCATACGATGATTAAAATGAAAGTTAATCAGTAATGATGACAGTTTTTAATGATCCAAGATGTTTAAATTTGCTATGGTTTCTACTCTATGCCATCTGTAATAACTTTGATTTAAAATATTCAACAAAATATATTTAGCAGAAATGGTTTAGGAATTAATATGCAAAATTCAAAATCATACTTATTTAAATAGTTCGCAAAGTGTAATATTTAAAATTCAAATATATCTTTTTTATAAAATCTTTTTTTTAATATATAAGGAAAAATATATAAGAAATAATTTATAATATATCTTAATTTTTCTCGAAATCTCCCTTTACAGTACTGTTGTCATATAAACCATTACATAAACCTTCGATCCTGGGGTTTTTCATTTTTTATAAAGGGCATCATACATGTTTAAATGACAGCTTATCAATAATTAATACAGTTTTAAATATTCGAAGCTGTTTTAACATGGTATGGATTTTACTTTACGTAGTCTGTAATAACTGAGATTTAAAATATTCATCAAAATTTATTTGGCAAAAATTATTTGATAATTAATTGCAAAAAATTAAAATCAGCTTATTTAAATAGTTCGCAAAGTGGAATATTTAAAACATACACTACATTTTATAAGGGTTTTTTTCGAAAAAAATAAGATATTATTTTTAATCTCTCTTAAATATGATCGAAACTTCACTCTATACTTCTGTGTTTATATGAATTGCTAAATAAATCTTTTATCATGAATTTTATCAGTTTTTATAAATGACATCATTTGATGTTTAAATAACAATTTATTAGTAATTAAGTCAGTTTTTAATAGTTCAAGCTGTTTCAGTTTGATGTGGATTTTACTTTACTAGTCTGTAATAACTTAGATTTAAAATATTCATCAAAATTTATTTGGTGAAAATTTTTTGATAATTAATTGGCCCAAATAGAAATCAGCTTATTTAAATAGTTCGCAAAGCGGAATATTTAAAACATACACATGATATTTTTATAGTTTCTCTTTTTTGAAAAAATAAAAAACTATTTTGAATCTATTTTAAATATGGTCGGAACCTCACTCTACACTTCTGTGTTTAGATGTATTGCTAAATAAATCTTTTATCATGAATTTTATCAGTTTTTATAAATGACAGCTTATCAGTAATTAAGACAGTTTTTAATATTACAAACTATTTCAATCTGACATGGCTTTTACTTTGTGCAGTCTGTATTAACTTGGATTTAAATTTTTAATCAAAATTTATCTGGAAAAAATTATTCCCCAAATTAAAATCAACTTATTTAAATATTTCGCGAAATGGAGTATTTAAAACATACACAGATTTTTTATAAGGTCTTTTTTACGAAGAAGTAAGAAATTATCTTTAATCTATTTTAAATATGGTCAGAAGCTTACTCTATACTGTGTTTACATGAATTGCTAAATAAATCTTTTAATATGAATTTTATCAGTTTTTATAAATAACATCATTTGATGTTTAAATGACAGCTTATCAGAAATTAAGACAGTTTTTAATAGTCCAAACTGTTCCAATCTGACATAGCTTTTAACTTTGTGCAGTATGTAATAAAATAGATTTAAATATTCATCAAAATTTATCTGGCAAAAATTATTTGAATTATTCCCCAAATTAAAATTAACTTATTTAAAATATTTCGCGAAGGTGTCTTTTTTTCGAAGAAATAAGAAATTATTTTTAATCTATTTTAAATATGGTCGGAAGCTCACTCTACACTTCTGTGTTTACATGAATTGCTAAATAAATCTTTTAACATGTATTTTATTAGTTTTTATAAATAACATCATTTGATGTTTAAATGACAGCTTATCAGTAATTAAGACAGTTTTTAATAGTCCAAGCTATTTCAGTTCGATATGGCTTTTACTTTACGCAGTATGTAATAAATTAGATTTAATATATTCATCAAAATTTATTTGGCAAAAATTATTTGATAATTAATTGCCCCAAATGGAAATCCGTTTATTTAAATAGTTCGCAAAGTGAAATATAAAACGGATTCATTCTTTTTTTATAAGGTGTTATTTTTTCAAATAAATAAGAAAATATTTTTAATGTATCTTAAATATGGTCGGAATCTCACTCTACACTTCTGTGTTTATATGAATTGCGAAAAAAATCTTTTACCATGAATTTTATCAGTTTTTATAAATTTCATCAGAGGATTATTAAAATGAAAGTTAATCAGTAATGATGACAGTTTTTAATGATCCAAGATGTTTAAATTTGCTATGGTTTCTACTCTATGCCATCTGTAATAACTTTGATTCGAAACATTCATCAAAATATATTTAGCAGAAATGGTTTAGGAATTAATATGCAAAATTCAAAAACATACTTATTTAAATAGTACGCGAAGAGTAATATTTAAAAATCAAACACAATCTTTTTATAAATTTTTTTTGAATAAATAAGAAATAATTTATAATGTATCTTAACTTAGGTCAGAACACTTCTGGTTTATAATTCTGTGTTTACATGAATATCCAAATAAATCTTTTATCATAAAGTTTATCAATTTTCACAAATGACATTCGACGATGATTAAAATGAAAGTTAATCAGTAATGATGACAGTTTTGTATATTCCAAGCTCTTTCAATATGATATGGATTTCTACTCTTTTGCGTATCTGTAATTTTAACTTTGAGATTTAAAATATTCATCAAAATTTATTTGGCAGAAATGGTTTAGGAATTAATATGCAAAATTCAAAAACATACTTATTTAAATAGTACGCGAAGAGTAATATTTAAAAATCAAACACAATCTTTTTATAAATTTTTTTTGAATATATAAGAAATAATTTATAATATATCTTAATTTTACTCGAAATCTCACTCTACAGTACTATGGTCATATAAACCACTACATAAACCTTTAATCCTGGGTTTTTTCATTTTTTTATAAAGTGCATCATTCATGTTTAAATAACAATTTATCACTAATTAATACAGTTTTAAATATTCCAAGCTGTTTCAATATGATATGGATTTTACTTTACGTAGTCTGTAATAACTTAGATTTAAAATGTTCATCAAAATTTATTTGGCAAAATTTATTTCATAATTAATTGCCCCAAATTAAAATCAGCTTATTTAAATAGTTCGCAAAGTGGAATATTTAAAACATACACATGATATTTTTATAGTGTCTCTTTTTCAAAAAAAAAAATAAAAAACTATTTTTAATCTATTTTAAATATGATCGGAACCTCACTCTACACTTCTGTGTTTAGATGTAATGCTAAATAAATCTTTTATTATGAATTTTATCAGTTTTTATAAATGACATCATTTGACGTTTAAATGACAGCTTATCAGTAATTAAGACAGTTTTTAATATTACAAACTGTTCCAATCCGACATGGCTTTTACTTTGTGCAGTCTGTAATAACTTGAATTTAAATTTCTAATCAAAATTTATCTGGAAAAAATTATTCCCCAAATTAAAATCAACTTATTTAAATATTTCGCGAAGTGGAGTATTTAAAACTTACACATATTTTTTATAAGGTCTTTTTTTCGATGAAGTAAGAAATTATTTTTAATCTATTTTAAATATGATCGGAATCTTACTCTACACTGTGTTTACATGAATTGCTAAATAAATCTTTTAACATGAATTTTATTAGTTTTTATAAATAACATCATTTGATGTTTAAATGACAGCTTATCAGTAATTAAGACAGTTTTTAATAGTCCAAGCTATTTCAGTTTGATATGGCTTTTACTTTACGCAGTATGTAATAAATTAGATTTAAAATATTCATCAAAATTTATTTGGCAAAAATTATTTGATAATTAAATGCCCAAATGGAAATTAGCTTATTTAAATAGTTCACAAAGTAGAATATTTAAAACAGACACATTCTTTTTTATAAGGTCTTTTTTTCCGAAGAAATAAGAAAATATTTTTAATCTATCTTAAATATGGTCGGAATCTCACTCTACACTTCTGTGTTTATATGAATTGCTAAATAAATCTTTTATCATGAATTTTATCAGTTTTTATAAATGACATCATTTGATGTTTAAATAACAACTTATTAGTAATTAAGACAGTTTTTAATAGTTCAAGCTGTTTCAATTTGATGTGGATTTTACTTTATGCTGTCTGTAATAATTAGATTTAAAATATTCATCAAAATTTATTTGACAAAAATTATTTGATAATTAATTTCCTCCAATGGAAATCAGCTTATTTAAATAGTTCGCAAAGTGGAATATTTAAAACGTACACATAATATTTGTATAGTGTCTCTTTTTTGAAAAAATAAAAAACTATTTTTAATCTATTTTAAATATGGTCGGAACCTCACTCTACACTTCTGTGTTTATATGAATTGCTAAATAAATCTTTTATCATGAATTTTATCAGTTTTTATAAATGACATCATTTGATGTTTAAATGACAGCTTATCAGTAATTAAGACAGTTTTTAATATTACAAACTGTTCCAATCCGACATGGCTTTTACTTTGTGCAGTCTGTAATAACTTGAATTTAAATTTTTAATCAAAATTTATCTGGAAAGAATTATTCCCCAAATTAAAATCAACTTATTTAAATATTTCGCGAAGTGGAGTATTTAAAACTTACACATATTTTTTATAAGGTATTTTTTTCGAAGAAGTAAGAAATTATTTTTAATCTATTTTAAATATGGTCGGAAGCTTACTCTATACTGTGTTTATATGAATTCCTAAATAAATCTTTTAACATGAATTTTATTAGTTTTTATAAATAACATCATTTGATGTTTAAATGACAGCTTATCAGAAATTAAGACAGTTTTTAATAGTCCAAGCTATTTCAGTTTCATATGGCTTTTACTTTATGCAGTATGTAATAAATTATATTGAAGATATTCATCAAAATTTATTTGGCAAAAATTATTTGACAATTAATTGC
>CM063501.1:110544859-110554859 GCA_032207245.1 Pardosa pseudoannulata | reverse complement strand
AAAGCATGAAGTGAGTAGAACTTTCCGAAAAATGAAAGGGACAATACCACTTGGTGGCCGTTTATATTGGGTCAGTTGGCCGCAGATACAGGTTATTTTATCAGTCTATCAGTCGAAAAATCCGTACCATGAAAAATTGGCCGTTAAGAAGGGTGACCTATATACAGGGGTGGCCGCTAGGAGAAGTTTCACTGTATTTATTTTTAAAATAGCATAAATATTTCCACCAAATGAAATTCACTTACCCTCAAGATAACTGACGAAATATTTTTATGAAATTGAAGCTATATAGTTTCCTTCTCTAAACATAAAATTTGATGTTTTAGATATTTTAAAATTTAACAACAAACTTTATTTCAATAACTTATCGAGCGATAAATAAAACTTCGATGTGAAAAATAAATTGAATATTGTCATTTTATACAGATTCTATTAACAAACTGTTAAGTAATTCAAAATGAAAATTTATTTTTCTCACGCTTTAAGTTAACTTATTTAAATAGTTCGCGAAGAGGAATATCTAAAAAATACACATTCTTTTTTTATAAGGTTTTTTTATCGAATAAATAAGAGATAAATTATAGCATATCTCATATTTGGTCAGAACTTTACTTTACACTTCTGTGTTTATATGAATAAAGATTATTCAGAGAGTTAGATGCTCGTATCCGATTTTGAAAACTCACTTATAATTTTCTTTGTTTATCAGGAGAAAAGTCATACAGTGAGACACTTCTGTATGTATGCAAGATAAATATTACTCAGTTTTACTGAAAGAATGCATTTATGTTTTATTTTCGGTCAGTTCTATTAATTGTTAAACTCACATTTTAAAAGCTAACTTATAATTTCCTTTGTTTATCAGGAGAAAAGTGATACAGTGAGACACTTCTGTATCTATGCAGCAAGAATAACATTACTTAGTTTTACCGAAAGAATGCATTTATGTTTTATTTTTGCGGTCAGTTCTATTAATTGTTAAACTAATCTATTTTAAAAGTTTACTTATAATTTTCTTTGTTTATCAGGAAAAAAAATCATACAGTGAGACACTTCTGTATGTATGGAGCAAGAATGAAATTATTTAGTTTTACCGAAGAAATGCATTTATGTTTTATTTTTGCGGTCAGTTTTATTAATTGTTAAACTCACCGATTTTAAAAGCTCACATATAATTTTCTTTGTTTATCAGGAGAAAAGTCATACAGTGAGACACTTCTGTATGTATGCAGCAAGAAAAACATTACATAGGTTTGCCGAAAAAATGCATTTATGTTTTATTTTTGCGGTCAGTTTTATTAATTCTAAAACTCATCGATTTTTAAAGCTCACTTATAATTTTCTTTGTTTATCAGGAGAAGTGTCATACAGTGAGACACTTCTGTATGTATGTAGCAAGAATAATATTATTTAGTTTTACCGAAGGAATGCATTTATGTTTTATTTTTACGGTCAATCCCATTAATTGTTAAACTCACCAAATCTTTGGAATTTTTTCATTTAATTGTATCAAACATAAACAATTATTTACAGTAATATTTCGATTTATCCCTTAAATACATCCTAAACTTTCTAGGGAAAAATGCTAGAGGGGTAACTTTAGTAAAAGTATTTGAACTCAATTGATAATATAGTTCATTTCTACATCATATATCATTACTAATTTGATGTCAGAATTTGAAGGGGTTATTAAGTATGTACATTATAAAGAGACATATTTTACAAGTGAGGAGCTGAAGTTCTAACATTACAGCTAACCATTCGTTTATGCGACTAACACTGTGACATATATTGCATACTTTTGGTCAAATTCTGTCATTTTGAAGGTCTTTTGTCTTCTTAACTCGACTGGTTTAAATCACTTTAATATTCAACACCATCATCGAAAAACTTTGACCGCCGTCTGATGAAGCTCCCAATCTGATAACGGTGAGTTCGCGCTGATATATTTCATCTCTCATCTGCTGAACCACTTGTTAAGAAATTTTATGGAGAAGAGAATCTTTCCTTATCTAAATATTTTTTTTCATTGCCTTAGACCAGGCGGGAGAACATACGTCAACAATTGGAGAGCCAAACAAAATTATTTCTGTGGTCGACTCCTAACACGTGGTCTTTTTGCTGTCAAGGATTTTCGACGGTGGGTTAAGTAATATTTATTGGATAGTTAGAACCGGTAGGGCTCTTTTCGAAATGTGGAAAACTTCTTTAGTCTTCTACTGAATTAATATGTCTAACGACGCTGTAGAAAGAGTATCATGTTTTAATAGCTTACGAATTTCCAGCTGCTTGTAAATTATATGAGTTTCATGTCTATCAAGAAATTTTAAAACTGTAAACTGAAATGTATAAGTACCGAGAAGAAAGGTAAAAGGTAAGTAAAGTATTTTTTCATTTCTTAAAGTTTTTTAAAGTTCTGAAAGTTTGAGATAAATTTTGGGTAAGACCTTATTTATCGGTTTAGTTTCAACTCTACGACTTGGTCTAAATATACATGAAAGCGTTAGGTAAAGCAAGGTTGGAGAAACACATCGGCTAGATGTACACATAATTGCATTTGTTCTTAAAAAATTATGTGTTTTTCCCGGTCAGATGTTCCAAATTTCTTGAGTTTAAAATGAACATTGTTGTGAATTGCATCGTACATTTACACACATACATTGTGAGTTGCTTTTTAACATTCAACCAAATAAATAATTCTTAAAGGTTTCTTTTGTTTGCTTATGCATAAAATGGACACTTCGATATTGATTCGATATTGAGGTTTTATAGGCAAAATGGAATGTAGAATGCTGAAAATATTCAGCGATATGTCTCGTATTAACTGCAATTAATTGTCGAAGGTTTTCGTGGACATTTGAAAGATTAGGTAAAATTTCTGTTCGTATTCAAGTGGTTTAATGTAATTTCAAACTATGTTTTAATTTATCTTATTAAATCATGTGCTCCCAGAAATCTCTCTATTTTTGATTATTTCGAGAACAACGATAACAAACCTACAAACACTCAACCATATTCCATACTATAAATGACGCGTCAAGACTTGTATAGTGTACATGTGTTCATCTCCATGTTATTTTCTGTAATTGTTTAAAACTTTTAGGAGTCATACGACTGTTAAATCGACAAAAAATATAATTTTTTAGAAAAAATTTATATAAAAAGAAATTAAGCTCTGAACATTTTAAAACAATCCGCTTAAAAATTTTCCAATATTAATAGGAGTTATGAATAAAAACGTGTCAGCTGTTTACTGTAAACAAATATAAGTTACAAAACTTTAACTAGATTTTTCTCAAATTGCGTTTTTTTCAAGTAACGCGCATGTTATCTCAAAAAGTTTTCAGCATATATTTTCATGAAATTTTTACAGGTTGTGTACAATATAATTTTCATCCGATCAAACCTAAATTTTCTTGTAAATTTCTCAAACCATGCTTTCTTTTGCAATAATAAAAATTCACTATTTTCAAATATTTTTTAAAAATATATAACTATGTTAAATATATACAAATTTAGATTCTAAGTTGTTTACAGATAAGGTAGTATGTTTTAAAACAACAAGTTTGTCTTAAACTTAATTATATTTTAAATAACCATGCGCGTTAGCCTTGATATCATTTTTGTGAAAAACAGAGTCTTTTATTTAAAACTTTTTAGCAAAAATATTTTTTATATTTAAAAAATGAATGAGATATGTGTGTAAAGTTAATAATTTGCTCTAATATGTTAAAAAACTTATGTTTTTAAAACTGGAAGTTTTCAAGGTATGATAAGTCAAAAATGATGATTTCTTTTACATTTTTTCGAATTTTAAGAGTCGTATGACCCCTTAATGTGTATTTCATAACAATACATCATTGGGGAAAATATTGCACTAAACAGTACTATAATGTAATGCCACTATAGTATGATGTGATTATTATTATTTTTTATATAACCCCTAAAAGTACTAATTTAAAATACAGATAATCGCATCATTTAACAAAGTATTCCATTAGTGGATTAATCCATCGGAGAAACGTCATTGGACATTGCTGATTTCCATATGACTTATTTCTATATGATTATGATTCTTATATGACCCCTAAAGGTACTAATTTAAAATACAGAAAATCACATCATTTATCAACTGATTCCATTCGTGGATTAATCCATTGGAGAAACGTCATTGGATATTGGCTGATTTCTATATGACTTATTTCTATATGATTATTATTCTTATATGACCCCCTAAATGTACTAATTTAAAATACAGAAAATCACATCATTTATCAAAGGATTCCATTAGTGGATTAATCCATTGGAGAAACGTCATTGGATATTGGCTGATTTCTACATGACTTATTTCTATATGATTATTATTCTTATATGACCCCCTAAATGTACTAATTTAAAATACAGAAAATCACATCATTTATCAAAGGATTCCATTAGTGGATTAATCCATTGGAGAAACGTCATTGGATATTGGCTGATTTCTATATGACTTATGTCTATATGATTATGATTTTTATATGACCCCTAAAGGTACTAATTTAAAATACAGAAAATCACATCATTTATCAACTGATTCCATTAGTGGATTAATCCATTGGAGAAACGTCATTGGATATTGGCTTATTTCTATATGACTTATGATTTCTATATGATTATTATTTTATATGACCCCTAAATGTACTAATTTAAAATACAGAAATCACATCATTTATCAAAGGATTCCATTAGTGGATTAATCCATTGGAGAAACGTCATTGGATATTGGCTGATTTCCATATGACTTATTTCTATATGATTATGATTTTTATATGACCCCTAAAGGTACTAATTTAAAATACAGAAAATCACATCATTTATCAACTGATTCCATTAGTGGATTAATCCATTGGAGAAACGTCATTGGATATTGGCTGATTTCTATATGACTTATTTCTATATGATTATTATTCTTATATGACCCCCTAAATGTACTAATTTAAAATACAGAAAATCACATCATTTATCAAAGGATTCCATTAGTGGATTAATCCATTGGAGAAACGTCATTGGATATTGGCTGATTTCTACATGACTTATTTCTATATGATTATTATTCTTATATGACCCCCTAAATGTACTAATTTAAAATACAGAAAATCACATCATTTATCAAAGGATTCCATTAGTGGATTAATCCATTGGAGAAACGTCATTGGATATTGGCTGATTTCTATATGACTTATGTCTATATGATTATGATTTTTATATGACCCCTAAAGGTACTAATTTAAAATACAGAAAATCACATCATTTATCAACTGATTCCATTAGTGGATTAATCCATTGGAGAAACGTCATTGGATATTGGCTGATTTCTATATGACTTATTTCTATATGATTATTATTCTTATATGACCCCCTAAATGTACTAATTTAAAATACAGAAAATCACATCATTTATCAAAGGATTCCATTAGTGGATTAATCCATTGGAGAAACGTCATTGGATATTGGCTGATTTCTATATGACTTATGTCTATATGATTATGATTTTTATATGACCCCTAAAGGTACTAATTTAAAATACAGAAAATCACATCATTTATCAATTGATTTCATTAGTGGATTAATCCATTGGAGAAACGTCATTGGATATTGGCTGATTTCTATATGACTTATTTTTATATGATTATTATTTTTATATGAGCCCCTAAATGTACTAATTTAAAATACAGAAAATCGCATCATTTAACAAAGGATTCCATAAGTAACTGAATCCATCCGAGAAACGTCATTGAATATTGCTGATTTCCATATGACTTATTTCTATACGATTATGATTTTTATATGGCCCCTAAAGGTACTAATTTAAAAAACAGAAAATCGCATCATGTAACAAAGGATTCCATTAGTCGATGAAACCATCGGAGAAACGTCATTGGATATTGCTGATTTCCCTATGACTTATTTTTATATGACTAGGATTTTTATATGACCCCTAAAGGTACTAATTTAAAATACAGAAAATCACATCATTTATCAAAGGATTCCATTAGTGGATTAATCCATTGGAGAAACGTCATTGGATATTGGCTGATTTCTATATGACTTATGTCTATATGATTATGATTTTTATATGACCCCTAAAGGTACTAATTTAAAATACAGAAAATCACATCATTTATCAATTGATTTCATTAGTGGATTAATCCATTGGAGAAACGTCATTGGATATTGGCTGATTTCTATATGACTTATTTTTATATGATTATTATTTTTATATGAGCCCCTAAATGTACTAATTTAAAATACAGAAAATCGCATCATTTAACAAAGGATTCCATAAGTAACTGAATCCATCCGAGAAACGTCATTGAATATTGCTGATTTCCATATGACTTATTTCTATACGATTATGATTTTTATATGGCCCCTAAAGGTACTAATTTAAAAAACAGAAAATCGCATCATGTAACAAAGGATTCCATTAGTCGATGAAACCATCGGAGAAACGTCATTGGATATTGCTGATTTCCCTATGACTTATTTTTATATGACTAGGATTTTTATATGACCCCTAAAGGTACTAATTTAAAATACAGAAAATCACATTATTTATCAAAGGATTCCATAAGTGGATGAGACCATCGGAGAAACGTCATTGGATATTGCTGTTTTCTGTATGACTTATTTCTATATGATTATGAGTTTTATATGACCCCTAAAGGTACTAATTTAAAATACAGAAAATCGCATCATTTAACAAAGGATTCCATCAGTAGCTGAATCCATTTGAGAAACGTCATTGGATATTGCTGATTTGTTCCCGTTTATTTCACACCTTAAATTAACAAATAGAAAATATTGCAAATTTGTTTGTTCTGGGTCTCCTTGAACTGGCACAAGAGATACAAAATCTCTGAAAATGTTTAATGATTTGAAACGTGCAGCACATCTACAGAAATAAATGCTTCTATGAACCGAAAAATGAACCTACGTTCAACTTCCAAAGAGTGATTTTCAAAAAATGAATATTAAGAAAAAAAAAATCTTACTAATTCATAAGGCTCAAACAAAATTGTGCAGCATTGTCTCTTTTCCGAGTTTAAAATAAATCCGATTAACTTAGGAGGATTTTAGTATTTGACGTTAACCTATTTTATAAATAGCCGTATAATATATTTTTTAATAAATCAATATTTTGTTACTCAAGAGATTATTTTAGAACTTCTTGTTCTTCCTCGTTTCGCCTTACATAATCATAAAACATTAAGTAAAAAGTTATCTGTTTCAAGTAAAAATAATACTTTGGTTTTTCTTATTATTGCTAAGATCGGATTGGAGATTAGGTGGTATTAACAAGATTTACTAAAAGTTCATGCTGTCAAAATAATTTTTATTTTTAAATAATCTTATGTGAAAATACTCTAAAGAAAAGTAAACTTTATTAAGAGCAAAATCCTAAATTACTCATTTTATTCTAAACGTTTATTATTTTATTGGTATTGCTGTTTAGACGGTGGAAGAGGGGATATCTTAAACAATATAAATAAACCAAAAATTACACATGAATGAAGAAACTACTGAGTATTCTAGTAATATATTACATGGCATCCGTCAAAAACAGCTCTTGAAGGAGTAGACTCGTCAAAATCTACAATGGTATTTGAAATGAATGGCAATTCCAATTCGTTATTGTAAGTCCAATTGTTAAACAGAAGACTTTTTTCTGAAAATGACCTCCTGGATTTCACGATTTATTAATTATTTTGTCTTAAACAGGTAAATAAAGGGAAAATCGCCAAAAACAGCTCTTGAAGGAGTAGACTCGTCAAAATCTACAACGGTATTTGAAATGAATGGCACTTCCAATTCGTTATTGTATGTCAAATTGTAAAACGGAAAACTTTTTTCTTAAAATGACTTCCTGGATTTCATGATTTATTAATTATTTTGTCCTAAACGAGTAAACAAAGGGAAAACAGTTAATAAATCATGGAATTCGGGTTCTGTGTCTTTTTGATCTTGAAGCAGTGTTTCACAGCACATTTGGTGTGATTTGTTTATGCATTTATTGCTTATGTGGTAGAAGCTTCTAAGAATGAGCTCCTATGAGATAGATATATTTTCAATTCAAGGTCACGAAGGAGTGAAATTTTTTCTGTCCAATTGATCTGATATTTCTCTCCCTAGTTAACCTGAACCTCATATGATGCTTTTAATTTTAAGCTGACATAAGATCGGATTGAAGATTAGGTGGTATTAACAAGATTTACTAAAAGTTCATGCTGTCAGAATAATTTTTATTTTTAATAAACCTTATGTGAAAATACTCTAAAGAAAAGCAAACTTTACTAAGAGCAAAATCCTAAATTACTAATTTTTTCTTAATTTCTAATTTTATTATTTTATTGGTACTGCTGTTGAGACGGGAGAGTGGATATCTTAAACAATATAAATAAACCAAACACAACACACGAATGAAGAAACTGAATATTCTAATAATAGTTACATGGCATCCGTCAAAAACAGCTCTTGAAGGAGTAGACTCGTCAAAATCTAGAATGGTATTTGAAATGAATGTCACTTCCAATTAGTTATTGTATGTGAAATTGTTAAAAAGAGGACTTTTATCTGAAAATGACCTCCTGGATTTCCCGATTTATTAATTATTTTGTCTTAAACGGGTAAATAAAGGGAAAATCGTCAAAAATAAAAAATAATAAAAAACGAGCTCTTGAAGGAGTAGACTCGTCAAAATCTACAATGGTATTTGAAATGAATGGCCTTCCAATTCATTATTGTACGCCAAATTGTTAAACAGAAGACTTTTTTCTGAAAATGACCTCCTGGATTTCCCGATTTATTAATTATTTTGTCTTAAACGGGTAAATAAAGGGAAAATCGTCAAAAATAAAAAAAAATAAAAAACGAGCTCTTGAAGGAGTAGACTCGTCAAAATCTACAATGGTATTTGAAATGAATGGCCTTCCAATTCATTATTGTACGCCAAATTGTTAAACAGAAGACTTTTTTCTGAAAATGACCTCCTGGATTTCACGATTTATTAATTATTTTGTCTTAAGCAAGTAAATAAAGGGAAAATCGTCAAAAACAGCTTTTAAAGGAGTAGACTCGTCAAAGTCTACAATAGTATTTGAAATGAATGGCATTTCCAATTCGTTATTGTATGTCAACTGTTAAACAGAGGATTTTTTTCTGAAAATGACCTCCTGGATTTCACGATTTATTGATTATTTTGCCTTAAACAAATAAATAGTGGGAAAATCGTTAATAAATCATAGTATCCTGAATCTTGAGGCAGTGTTTCACAGACCATTTGGTGTGATTTGTTTATGCATTTGGTAAAGAACCTTCTAAGAAGGAGCTCCTAGAATATAGATATGTTTTCAATAGAAGTTCACGAAAAAGTGAGAATTTTTCTGTCAAACTCATATGAGTATTTCACTCTCTTGTTCCCCTGCTTTTAATTTTAAGCTGACATAGTAGCTTTCCAGATTTAAAATCATTATAACATCTCTTTCTCGATTCATCATAAAATAAGTTCTTCTCGCTTTAGAATGAATTATTTTTACAAGTTCTGTAATAACGCTTTAAATTAAAAAAAAATATTTACTTTTGTCATTCCAAGTAGTATATTCTTAAATAACCGTAATATGTGCACCAAATGGAAAATATGAAACTCATTTTTCAGTAAGATTTCTTTTGAAACATGTATCTTAGAAATCAAATTTTATATCAAATTGAACAACTTTTTAATCCTATAAATCTAAAGATTTAAAGCTATCTGACATTTTGGAATACAAAACACATACACACAACTATACAGAAATTGTAAGTATAAAATTCTATATTCCTTTATCTATATTCCTTATCATGCAATAAAATAAAATATATTGTTCGTATAAAAAAAATTTGAGGTTAACAGAATTTTATTTTGAGAACCTTCATATATTTTGTTAGTATTTAATTTTCTGTTAATATTTTGTTGATTCTGAAG
>CM063501.1:110532359-110539859 GCA_032207245.1 Pardosa pseudoannulata | reverse complement strand
ACAAATTCCTTCAAGTTCTCAATCAATATCTCTGGAGGTTGGCAAGCCAAGTTTATGGGTCTTCTGCTTGGCCTCTGCTTCTTCATTACGAGGACCTACATGGGCATAAATCGTACTTTCACCGTAGTAGTGTTCGTAAAATACGAAAGGCTAACCCCTATTCCTTAATACTAGTAACGTATGGCTCAATCAGGGATAGTTTGACCACGTGGTATCAGAAATAACAACAGCAACACAAATATTCAGTTGCACGAAAAACTTACACAGTATAATTACACATTTACATTTAGACTGATAAATTAAATACTTTGTCAGAGTGAAATTCCTGGTACTCTGAATAATGAACACGTGGTCTAGCGGTCAACCTCCTCATCGGTCCTTTGCGACCAAATATCTTTTTCTTACGGATGCCGCTTATCACGAACCAGCAATATTGATTCCCCCCACACATATATGTGTAATCCAGGAATTATATAATTGCTGGACACATTTGAAATTATACCCCCTATTCGTTTTACTTGCCGGAGTGCTGGAAAAGGAGAAGTCTAAGCTACTAGACTATTAAAGTAAATTGCAGTAGAGCCATTTTTGTAAAAAGAACAGACACAGTTCGTAGCGAAACAAACTTTATTCATTACCTGCTAAAAATGAGATCTTTACCTTCAACTAAAGGCAAGAGAATGACTAGAAAAGCACTTTGCTCGAACACAGGTGTCCCCAAGAGCGAAGACAGATAGAATTTACCGAATGGATAAGACGCTTAGTCAGCGAATTTAACTGTTAGGTCAGGAGAAAATCCGATCCATTTGCCGGCGACAGCTGGAAAATGTGTTGAATGGACAGAAAATTTACATCTATTGAACAGAAAGCTTTGGGAAATGTATTGGAAGAATTTTAAGTCGAGGGCACTCCTTTGATTAAGACATTTTGAGGCTGGGAAAAAGGATTTTAAGGAATCAGAATGGGAGAGAGGAGGTTTTTAAGGAAATATTAAAGTGAAATAATTTTGATATATTACATATATGTATATATACTTCCGTAAAATTATATTCAATTTTTATTGGTAAATTGGTATTTTTCAAATTATTACTACAATGTTTTAGATGTGAGTTAAAGTAATACTTTTTTATTCTTTGGTTATAGGTGAATCAAGGCACCGAAATGACTATATCAACGAACGGTGTTAACAAGGTGGAAATGTTCCAGATGCCACTGGGATTCGATAAATCATCACAGAAGAATGAAAATGGTATGAGCCAAATGAGAATTCTCAAGAACTTGATAGTAGTATGTCTCGGTTTTCTCTTCCAGTTCAGCGCTTACCAGGCTCTGGCAAATCTCCAAAGCACGTTAAATATCGAAGGCAATCTTGGAGTAGTGTCTCAGAGTGTCATCTACGCGACCCTAATTTTGTCCTCCATCTTCCTACCTAAACTTGTCATAAAGAAACTGGGTTGTAAGATGACCCTGTGTTTGTCAATTCTAACGTACGCTCCTTACGTCGCTGCCAATTTTTATCCCCACATGGGTACTTTTGTGCCAACGGCCATCGTACTCGGTCTCGGAGCTGCCCCTCTTTGGTCTGCAAAGTGTACCTACATCAACGAAATCAGCTCAATGTATGCAAGCCAAGGCTCTGATTCCGTGGATGTCGTGACATCGAAGTTCTTTGGTATATTCTTCATGGTCTTCCAGAACACTCAAATATGGGGAAACCTTGTATCGTTTTTTGTGCTGAAACCCACAGGCAGTGAAAGTGGTTCCAATCTGAAGAACGCGACAGAGTTATTTATCTATAACGTTTCTAACATATCTTTAGAATCCACATGTGGTGTAACTTTTCAACACGAGATAAACAACAACCTGCAACCGCCGCCTGAAGACAAGAGGTACATGTTGATAGGTATTTACTTGGGGTGCGTTGTCTTAGCAGCTATTATAGTAGCGGTTTTCTTGGACCCCTTGAAGAGAGAGGAGAAGCAAGACGATGGTGGAGTTTGTTCTAGAGTAGTTGCAACTTTGAAACATTTGAAAAAGTGGGACCAGATATTGTTAATACCACTTACTATCTTTAGTGGTATTGAACAAGCTTTCATTCTCGGAGATTATACTAAGGTAATTTTTAATTTTTATGATATTTTTATTTCCGTTGCATATATATCTTTTTATAATAATTAGTTAAAAGCTGATTTTGTGTAAAAGTATAAAATATATGAGTATAGTTTCGAGAAGGAGGAAGGGGTCCTACCAAATCAATATGAACATGCTCGAATCTATGTCGAGGTAAAGTAAGTGTACCAGGAGGACTTAACATATGCCGTTGCACTTTGCCTTGTTGACATCCCACGCAACAACGAGACCATTTGGCAACTTCCTTCTTCTCTAAACTATACTTATTGTTTAACGTGTGTGGATCGTTTTTACCGATGGCCTGAAGTTATACCTCTAAGAGACATAAAATCAGAAACAGTTGCTTACGAGTTCTTTTTCAACTGGATCGCTAGATTTGGTGTTCCCGAGAGGCTTACAACAGATCAGGGAAGGAATGAGGTTACGGTGGATAAAGGGACACTGATGCGGATACGGTGGATAGGACACTGGCATTAAAAAGCAAAAACTGTTGCTTTAAGTCTCCCCGTTGTCCGTGTTTTACATTCCTTTGAAATCTTTTCTAGTTAGAGACCCGACATAAATATTTGTTTGTTTAACAAAGGAGTACTTGATTTGATACTCACAATCACTCGCCTTCCCACACGGGTGTAGGTCATTAGCGCCTTTACGAAGATATACTTGTGTGTATATATATTCACCTGTTTAACAACTAATTAAACTTTTACACCTAATCTTTTACACCTACTCAAACTTTACGATAATAGTCAAGTATGCAGTATCATCCCGGTTATGTTCTTATTTTCATGTTAATGCTATTCAACTAAAAGAACAGTTTTATCTTCTTCTTCTTGAATGGCTCGCCAGCCCAGGGTGGGCCATGAGCTTTCGCAGAATCGAATTCCAGGCATCTCTTTTCTTGGATAGACTCTTCCAGTTTTTGATTTTTAGGATCTTTAAGTCTATTAAAAGGCATTTAATCCACCGAATTCTTGGTCTTTCCCTCTTACGAGCTCCCAATGGTTTGGCCTCGAAGATCCTCTTGGTGGTTCGGTCGTCATTCATTCTAATCACGTGTCCTGTCCATTTCAAACGTTGGATAGAAATGAATTTTATTATGTCTGTCTCCTTAAAAATCTTATAGATTTCGGAATTTGTTTTATCCTCCAGGTGTCGTTGCATTTCAAACCTCCTAAAAAGCTGCTGAGTACTTTTCTTTTGAAAACAGCCAGAGACTCTTTGTTTCTTTCAGTTAATGCCCATGTTTCAGCAGCGTATGAGAGGATTCGTCGAATTAGTGTCTTACAAAGCAATAACTTTGTTCTTCTGTTAATGAGATTAGATTTGAGATATTTGTGGATACCAAAAAAACATCTGGTAGCGGCAGAAACTCTGTTGCGACTTCAGGCTCACTATCATTGTTAACATTTAGTTCGCTCTTCCTGCTGCCATATTTTTACTTGACAAAAAACCCCATTTTTAAAAGTTGTCAAACAAAAATGGCCGCAGTAAATGGCGCTTTCTTAAAGATCACCAAGAAAAAACAGCGATGCTACCACATGGATTTTAAGAAACCATGTATAAAAAAGGCTGCAGAAATGGCACTTTCTGAAAAATTAAAATATTAATTTTTTTGAGGGGGGAACCCCCCCCATATTGTTAGAACAAATATAAAAAACATATACACATTTTGAGAAACATTAAAAAATAGAAATTATAAAACACTGAAAAATTATTTAAAAAACATATAATTTTTTTTTTAATTTTGAGTTGGCAAACCCACCCTCTCAACCCCCCATATTGTTACAACAAATATTAAAAAAAATACACCCATTTTAAGAAACATTAAAAAAAGAAATTAATTACCAAATATATCAAATTTCTTTATTTTTGAGATGGGGGAAACCCTCTCAACCTCCCCCCATAATGTTACAACAATTTAAAAAAACATTCACACATTTTGAAACACACAAGAAATTATGAAACATTGAAAAATTATGAAACAATACCCTCCTTTCTAACCCATAATGCACGAAAACGTAAGCAGATTTAAAAAAAAAAATGGTACCACGCGACCACTCCAACCAGGTCAGCACGTACAGTTACGCGAAAGAACTCACTAGAGGAGAAATAATTATAAAAAGGCGCTAGTTGGTCACGTGTACCAATGGGGGTTAAAGAATGAACCAAGTTGCCACTACAAAGCTCCAATGTCAGGGAAGTAAAAGATAAACAGTCATCGCCCGGCAAAACGCCCGAAAAAGTTGCCAAATTTGGCGACAAAAGCCGGAGCGTAAATATCGAATCTGTACCCTTAAATAGGTAAAGCTGTTAACATTTTCGAATCTATAGTCATTTATTTCAAAATGAAAAGTTTTATATTAATGTAATTTCTTACATCGTAAATTTACTTAGAAAGTTTTGTGTAATATTTCTATTTAGACCTTAAAAACTGGTACCAAAACATTGATTGCTCTTTCGTAATATTATTGTATTACTCTGTTACACAGTTATGACATCAATAAATTCATTTCGTCAGTAGAAGAGATTGAAATATCTTTTTCACTTTTATAAACAAAATAACTACGTTGCCAGTCTCTGTTATCTTATGTTTTTGTCCATTTTAATGCTCTATGTCAAAATCTGAGCTCTTGTCTGATAAGGGAAACAGTTCTTTGATTCACCATGTAAATGAGTGTGTTGCCAACGAATTAAAGACTCTGTATAAAATTCTTTCGGTCCCCATCTCACCGAATTCGATAAAAATTAACTGACGATGAACTTCTATATATTAATTAATTAACAATTACAAATAACTGTTGAAGATTAACATGTACTTTTTAATAGAATTTGTAATCATGTATTTAATGATACTAAAACATGGAAGCCGTTCAAAATAAATAAAGGAGATATAAAATAAGTTATTTGCAATAAGGACAACTGATATGAACCTTGTTCTTATGTATTTTAACCCTATGACGCTATCCTAACGTCTCGTACATAATTAGCAATTAAATTATTAGGTTGTTAAAAGCTGAAAACAACAATAGTGTATAATAAATAATATTTTAAGATGTAAGCGTATATATCACACATTCTTTCTTTAGAATACATTTAAAAAAGTTTTCTTCTATATATAAGCAATGGTATCCCCTATATAATAATATACTAAGTTATCTGTCCGTCTGTCTGCGAAATTATGAAGAGGAAACTGGAAGGGATAGAGGCTTCCATATTGGATTCTTGATGAGTTAGGATTAGCAAAGTTGGAAATCCTACCCTTTCCCCCTTTTCTAGCATTTAATGCCATTATTTCAAGCCCTATTTTCCCCGATTAACAACAGGAGATTAAATTTATCAATTTACCACATAATAAATAGTTAAAAATAACATTTTTTCTACCATTATGAAGTCATTCCTTTAACCATCTCATTTAATCATTTCTTAAAATAAATTATTTAAATATCTTTTGCATTATTTTCGTACGTTTTATCACTGAACTTAGGTATTACGTAAATGATTTTCTTTTATATTTGGCTTAAATAATAGATTAGGTACATATGTGATAATTTCAAATTTAACAACAAATTCTTTTCATAAAAGTCTAGCCACGGAATTTATTTCACGGACTAATAACTAACTAGCGCTTAAGTTATATATCTTTGAAAATTAAGAAGTTTGTCCGTTTGTGTGTTTGTTTTTTTATACATATCCACACGGATTGACTAAATTAATTCAACGGGATTCCAAACTGCATTCACAGTATTGGGAAAATTTAGAGGAATATGAAGATTAAAAAAATTATTGAGAGTGTACCAGATAATTCGCAGCCTAAAAACAAACCATTTTTTTCCTGCCTCATAGGGTACATTGAAATTCTCGAAAATTAAAAATTTTACTAATCCTGTCATATGACAGGCTATATATATACTAGTGCTAACAACGTTCGTTGAGAACAAGGCTATGGGTATCAGAAACTTTTGTATACAATCTAAAATTTGCAATTGGTTGACAATATATTTTTGTAAATATTCAAACTTTGCCCAGAATAATAACCTGTAAAATATACGTTATTTATATATATATATATATATATATATATATATATATATATATTAATCAAAATGAAACAAATTAAAGGAATTGGAATGAATATTGGAACGAATATGGAATTGGTGTACTTGATTTGGTGGGGGGGAATTGCGACCCCCACATTCCGGTTAAATGGCCATTTTATTCAATTGAAACGCTCCCGGACACCATAAGTACATCAATAAAAAAGACATAAGTCTAAAAAACATAATACCATGAACAAAAATGAAATTTAAACCCGTTACAAACCAATGTATAAATAAAATTCTAAAAGTACATTTTTATAATTTTTTTGTAATTTTTTATTTTGTATAAATCAAATATAAATCAAATATTCAGGTAATGAAAAAAGGAATAAGAGGAATAAAAAGAATAAAATAAATAAAAGGTGACTGGGAGACAAACGGGAAAAAAATAAATTATTATTACAGAATCCAAATATTCCAATTAGAATGTTGACGATATATAATGTATGAAAGCGCAATGCTGCTTTTTTCACTACATCATAAAAATATAATTTATATAAGGAATAAAAAGAAATAAGAAAGGAAATTCATTAGCTAATTATTATCAAAATATTAGCAAAATATTAGCATTACTGATGCGCCACGCCGCTACCAAGTAAAGCTAAATTAAATATTAATCAAAATGAAACAAATTAAAGGAATTGGAATGAATATTGGAACGAATATGGAATTGGTGTACTTGATTTGGTGGGGGGGAATTGCGACCCCCACATTCCGGTTAAAAAAAAATTATAAAAATTACAAAAAAATTATAAAAATGTACTTTTAGAATTTTATTTATACATTGGTTTGTAACGGGTTTAAATTTCATTTTTGTTCATGGTATTATGTTTTTTAGACTTATGTCTTTTTTATTGATGTACTTATGGTGTCCGGGAGCGTTTCAATTGAATAAAATGGCCATTTAACCGGAATGTGGGGGTCGCAATTCCCCCCCACCAAATCAAGTACACCAATTCCATATTCGTTCCAATATTCATTCCAATTCCTTTAATTTGTTTCATTTTGATTAATATTTAATTTAGCTTTACTTGGTAGCGGCATGGCGCATCAGTAATGCTAATAATTTGCTAATATTTTGATAATAATTAGCTAATGAATTTCCTTTCTTATTTCTTTTTATTCCTTATATAAATTATATTTTTATGATGTAGTGAAAAAAGCAGCATTGCGCTTTCATACATTATATATCGTCAACATTCTAATTGGAATATTTGGATTCTGTATTAATAATTTATTTTTTTCCTGTTTGTCTCCCAGTCACCTTTTATTT
>CM063501.1:110499859-110527359 GCA_032207245.1 Pardosa pseudoannulata | reverse complement strand
CAGAGATATAGTGTTTGCTGGTTTGTATATAGGTAATGCTGAAATGAGAGGAGCGGTAATGGAATCTAATACCAGCCCCCAGTTACCTTGAGAAACGAAATTTACCTTAAATTATTAAAGGAATGTGCAAATGTAAAGATCTGAAACGAATCATACAATCATAAATAAAAAAAAATTATTCGGAGTAAGACATACGGAAAGTAATAAAATTAAAGGAAATCAAGTGCTGTGTACACCAGACGTTTCTATTATTTTAACTATTCAATGTCTGTCCTAATCTTTAAATGTTGGTAAAAACGAACGGTTTTTTTCTCTCTTTCCAGGCGTACGTAGCGTGCACGTGGGGTCTGCACAGCGTGGGGCTAGTGTTTATCTGCTTCGGTGTGGTAAATGCCACCATGTCTTTCTTCTCCGGCCGCATCGTAAAGTATGTCTCCAGGAAAGTCCTAATGGTGACTGGAGCAGCAGGGAACATAGGCGTCTGCATTGCTTTGTACCTCTGGCAACCAAAAGAGGACGAGTTTGTGTACGCCTTAGTCCTCGTCGGAGTATGGGGACTAAGCGATGCTGTCTGGCAGACGCAAATAAACGGTAAACTTTGTTCTTGCTGTCTACTACTCATAACTTATTGCACATTTTCTCTATTATACTCGGCAGCTAGTGTGTTCATGTACGTTTTTGCCTCCTGGGCGAGATGTCAAATTCTTCTCCATTTTACAAAATAGGAAAGTGTTAGGGAGATAGACATTTGATAGCAACGAACTTATTAAACTACAGAGAAACATTTTTCTCATCTAAAATTAACATTCTTACAAACTAGAAAACAAAATTTATCTGTGGAAAAGTGGTTACACTTTTAATGTTAATAAATTACTTTCTAGAAAGAGTATTATAACTCTAAGAAAGCTTCATGTTAAATGAAAATTCTAGCAAATGTTATTTGAACATAACTGGTTGTTGCAATCTGACAAACACTTTTTTCTCAATGAAGAATTATATTTTTAGCCTTACCATTCAAATATATATTTCTATCTTTAATATTATGTTCATCAAAAAGAATCTTGCCACTCCCAGCAAAGTGCCTACCGGAGCGACACTTTGTTGGGACTCTTATGCTACGCTATTGCTTAATACACTACGGTATAACGTTTACTACTTTTAAAAAATTACAGCAACAATTCAAGTAGCAATTTATACACGGCATTTTACTGTGCCTCTGCCTCTCCCACCTACGCTTTTATTGCTTAATACGCTACGGTATAGCTTGAACTTAAAAAAAGTACAGCAACATCTAAAGGTGTAAGTTATACACGGAATATTTTTTAATGATTTCTGTAACCACTTGATATATGTAGAAATTAAAAATAGGCATTCAAAAAAGAAAATAAAAAAGATAAAATTCTTATTCAATCGAAATATTTCTGCATCTACATCGCAATTTCTACTACTACTACTATTGCAACTATTTTATTCATAAATGCTGACATTATTAATTATTAAATTTGAACGTATACCTTTTCACTTAAATCTCAGTTCCCATTTTCTAAATAATGTTGCAACACTCGCAACTTGAATCCTGAAGTAGGACTATATCTCTTCTTTATCTTATTCTGACTTTGCCTTAAATAGCATTTTTGAGGCGGAATAAAGGCAACAGTCCCCCGTATAATATCCCCTAAAAATGGAAGAGATGTACAAGATCTTCAAATTCAACTTCCAAGGTCATGTCACTGTAGGCAAACTCCTCTGTTCCTTGAAGAACCTGTGGCGTTTTGTAATAAGTATGAAGAACTTCGCCAATAATTAAGTCATCTTTAGAATGGCATTGAAAAGGCACTGGAATTTAATTCATTGGGTCCTCTTGTCATTTGGAAAATAATCTGAGAAGTAAATTGTTTGTCAAATTTCGGATGAGCGTTAAACACGTATACTTTTCACCATTTTTCTTGTGAGAAACAGAGTTTATGTTATATACAAATAGGTATATTTATGCTTCTTTTCTCCTTCTAGCTTTGTACGGAGTCCTGTTCCGGTCTGAAGAGGAGGCAGCTTTCTCCAATTACAGACTCTGGGAATCAATGGGTTTTTCGCTCGCCTTCGCTTACAGCTCTTTTTTGACAGTCTCTCAGAAAATATACACTCTCCTCGGATTCCTAATTGTAGGCATAGCCGGATACCTGTCGGTCGAGCTGAAAAGGAGAACGGACGCTTACGATGTCTCCAAATGATTTTCAAGCATACTAGGTACTGCAGAAGTGAAACTGTGGAGTATACCTTGTTCCTGGATTGTACAGTGTGATATTGACGCTTTTTCTTTACCACGGCAGTTCGTGAATGCATAAAACTGCTCACCTGTATTTAACAAAACATGTATCGAATTACGAGTGAGTGATATCGTTGAGAAGAATCCAAAAATTTGTTGAAACCGCATCTGATTTCCACGATTATTTATTGAAACTAATTTTTGTCTCTCTATGGAAGAAAATTTTTTAGATGAGCTGTACTTTATGAGCTATGGTACTATTATACTAAGCGGTATAATAGTACCATGTATTATATTAGCGGTATGATGTGAAATTTTGCGCTGGGCCATACTTTCAAATTTTTAACAAACAGGGTGATATCTCTTAGAGCTTGATGTCTGTTAGAACGAAAGAAACTATTCAAAATATTTCCGGCATTCATAACCAAGAATTTTTCCCTTGATAAAGAGTACAAGAAAATGAGTGTTAAAAAATTTCAAAGTTGTTTTCACATTTTTATGACAAGAAACGTATTAACTGCTTTACTACATTAAGGTTGAAACACTATTTTCCCAAACATTTCTATATATTTTTAATAATTAAATATTTTTAAAATTTGAAACTTGGGTTCAGTGCAGGGAAAACTGGAGATCGGTGAAGAGATATCACATAAGGACCTCGTACGTTATTACAAAAATTGCTTACTGACAAAATTATTTTGCATTTTTCAATTTGGGATAGAATATATATCAATTTTCATCAATCAAAAAATGCTATTTTTTTGTTCGAAAATTCGAGAATCCGAAACAAATATTGGATAGAGAAGGGGTTTCATAGAACTTTAAGAGTGCAATAACAAAAATCTTTACAGCTTGAAAAAGATTAAAATTGTCATGCACAAAATTTTATTTATTTTACTGTATTTTATAGGTTTATTGTTTTATTTTCGATAATCGATTTTGCCTTCGAAATGTAGACATCTAAAAGTCTTCTAAACTATCTAAAATATGCATAGAATTAACTTTTTCCTATCTCTTGGAATGGATAAAGAATATTCAGAATCAAAAAATTTTCATTGAGTAAATAACTATATAAACCACTGCTTAAATCTAGTTCACATCGTGAGCAAAACAGCAGACAGTAGCTCTGCAAACCAAACCAAAGTTAGTTCTCTCCATCACTCGATTGCACTTAAAATACAATTAATTGCCATGTAAATACTACATGGTGTTTAATCAACGATTATCTCTGATCAACTGTAGTGATACGGTCCTAACGCCAAGACTTTTTCTGAGATTAATTTATTTTAGTGATTCAAAAAATAACATAGCATCTAAAGCTTTTGAAATTCATACTGATATTCAATCTAAGATTTCAAGTTGTAAAAAATAGAATTGTACAGTTTTGTTAATATATTGTTAGCAGGTGTTTAAACGATTTTACATACTTTTGTTTATAAATATATAATTTTTATACTCGAACATTTATGTAAATCTTTTGTATATAATTGTTACCGTTTTTAAAAAATACTTTTTATGTGAATTTTTAAAAAATATCTATTTTTTCAATATTTTGAAAATTTATTTTTATACTTGTATATTTAATGTGAGTAAACATTTTTTCCAAATATGTTTATTTGTATTCTTTCCTTCTTTTTCTGATATATATTACTGGTGCTTGTACATCTTGTACCTTTGATATCTATTTATTGTGAATACATAATATTAAACTACTAGTGTTTAATATTGTGTATCTCAATTTTGTTTTAGTAGGCCATTCATACATATTGATATATATATATATATATATATATATATATATATATATATATATATATATATATATATATATATATATATATATATATATATATATATATATATACATGCATACACATACATACAAACATATATGTAAACTCTGTATGTAAATACACACACACACACACACACACATATATATATATATATATATATATATATATATATATATGTGTGTGTGTGTGTGTGTGTGTGTGTATATATATATATATATATATATATATATATATATATATATATATATATATATGAAATCCATTGGTGTTTCCCCGCTTAGGTTCAAATCCTTAAAATGTAACAACTTATTCCCTCTAGTCACAATAATTGAGTAGCTCCTATTGTCTTTACTTGCCCGGGTTACTGGGCTAGCAGAAGTCTTAATCAGATAGCCATAATAAAAATGTAGTCGGCCTACATTGAAGAGAACTGCGCAAGTCGAATTAAAGCTTTATTTCAGAGCTGCTAAAACGGACATCTTTACGAGTCAACGACAGACAAAGGAAAGATTCAAAAATCACTCTGCTCCAACAAGAGAGGTGCACCCAAGAGCGAAGACAGAAAGAATTTTACCACTTACTCAGTGAATTTGAGTGAAAGATCAGGAAACACGCTGAGCCATTTGCCGACGACAGCTGAGAAATGTGTTGATGATAGAAATCTTTGGGAAATGTATCGAAAGAACTTTAAGTCAAGAACTATCCTTTGATTACGACATTTAGAAGCTGGGAAAAAGATTTTAAGGAATTAGAATGGGAGAGAGGAGGTTTTTAAGGAAATATTAAAGTTAAATAATTTTGATTTATTACACACACACTCACACACACACACACACACACACACACATATATATATATATATATACATACACACACACACACACACACACATATATATATATATATATATATATATAAATATCTGTGCGTATAATGCGCATGTAAGTAAAACATGTAAATATATTTTAAAATTAATAAACATATGAGTTACATTAAAACGGTACCTAAATAATAAATCACTGAAGATCCACTGGCTGTTTATTCCTGGTTTAATAATTAATTGGTTTTTAGATGTGGCTCACATGTGATTATGCCCCGTAATAAAATAAATGGTTTTGCGCATCTTACTTTATCTGTCGTCGTTTGTGAGACCTTCATCTACTGCCACTTCTAGAAAATGCTTGCTTCAGCTGTTATAGCAGCTGCATGCTTGAAAGCAAATGATATCTCAGAAAGGATGACACAATATTTAACCACTGGTAAGAGAAAGATGACACTATAGTGAGATGCATACATAAAAGCTTTCCAACTGGAAACCCTTGGAAAGCATTCGACCTTCTGATTTTGCGGTTCGCGAAAGAAAATTTATTTCCTGAACAAAAATTTAAACACATCTAAATTTAACTTGAATTTCAAGGGATATTGACAGAATTTTAGATTACCGAATTTTGTTATTAGTGAGTAACATATTACTCCCCTTTTTTAATAGGTTTATATCTGGCCGTGGGATGCATATCATGTCACAAATTTCAAGTTTTACATGAAAGCCCAATAAAGAATGTTTACAAACTTATTTTAGTCAGGCCAATTATAGTGGCAAACGATATAAACGGCTTTGGGATAGCAAGGATGTCTGTAAATATACAAAGATAATAAGAAGTTTCATATCAAAATGAGGTACCATATTGGTTCATAGTGTGTTTTTAAAATTTGCCGTATCTCTATTTTAAGTAATGGATATAATGTTTTTATAACATAATAAAGAAGAACAAATCATACATGGATATGCAAAAATCAATTTAAAATAAGGAACATTGTGGACTTTCTTCCGTTGTACAGATACAAACGAGGTGACAATGAAGGAAAAATTCATATTCCACCATTTTCTTAATTTGTAGAATTCCATATGAATTTTATATTATATGAATTTTAAATTCGCTTTTGAAGTAAGAAACAATATCTTTAATATTATTTTGAGATTCAAAAAATCGTCTTATTTTTTACTAGTATACTTATAATTTTTGATAAATTTTTACTAGGGTTTGTAAATTTACCAACTTTTTCTTTACTGACAATTCATTAAACGAAATTCATATACTGGTGTGCCAGTAATCGATTCTGCAGGCTGTTGCGATTCGAATCTCGCTGCAGGCAAGGATGTTCGGAATCGGCTTCGAGCAGTAGGGCTTGGTCTTATTATCCTTTACATAGAAAAAGAGTAGATCGTAATTACTAACTAAATCTCATAACAGTGAGTACATTTTGGATCACTGAAAGAGTTACAAAGAAAGAAAACTATCAAAAAGCTTTCATTTTGGCTAAATGAACGTAAATTTTAAATTCGCTTTTGAAATAAGAAACAATATCTTTAATATTAAACTCATGGCCATAAATTAAGGATAATTCAGAATCACACAGAAATTGAGCTCTAAAATAAAAATTTCACCTGTAGAATTATCACACACATATTTAAAATGAATATGCGAATTGAAGGAAACCACCAGATGGCGCGCATAGTACGTCACAATGAGAGTGTATGAAAGGGGTATATAAGGAATGGTAGCAAAGAAGTAAAATTGTTCACAAGCGCTTTAAAAGCCTTTCAGTGCAATAACCGCATAGTTATGGCACAAAGGAAGCATTTGGATGATTTTTTACGTGGTAGAATTATCGGACGACTGGAATGTGGACGTACCCAGCTGGAAGTATCCGAGGAACTTGGAATCGCCCAGAGTGTCATCTCCAGGCTTTGGCAACGATTCAAACATGATGGTAATGTGAGTAGATGTTACAGCACAGGTCGCCCCCGAGTTACTACGCCGAATGATGACCGGCATTTGGCAGTTACTGCCAAAAGAAACAGACGGAGCACAGCATCAGACCTGTTCGTCAGCTCTCTTCAGCTACCGGTACGACAGTTTCAAGGCAGACCGTGTACAGACGCTTAGGGAACATTGGTCTATATGCTCGTAGGCCTGTCAGATGTGTTCCCCTTACCGCAACTCACTGTCGCCTGCGATTATGCTGGGCTAGAGAGCATGCATTGTGGACACCGCAACAGTGGTCTTGTGTGATGTTTTCCGACGAGTCCAGGTTCAGTTTACATTCTGATTCTCGCCGGACTTTCATATGGCGAGCTCCAGGTACCCGTTACCACCAAGAGAACACCATTGAACGACACCGTTACGGTGGTGCAGGATGGCTCGTTTGGGGAGGAATTATTCTTGGTTCCAGAACTGACCTGTATGTTCAGAGTGTAACAATGACAGGCCACATCTATCGGGATGTCATTCTGGAACAACATGTACGTTTGTTTCGGGACGCCATGGGTCCTGAATTTCTGTATATGGATGACAACGCCCGACCTCACCGTGCAAACATTGTAGACGAATGCCTTCAATCGGAGGATATCACCCGTATGGATTGGCCAGCATACTCACCGGACTTGAATCCAATAGAGCATGTGTGGGACATGCTTGGCCGACGAATTGCAGCCCGTCAACCCCCTCCCAACTGTCTATCGGAACTTCGGAGGGCATTGCTTGATGAGTGGTGTAATTTTCCCCAAGATCAGATTGATAATCTGATACTCAGCATGCGTAGGCGTTGTAACGCTTGTATTGCATCGTCCGGGAGACATACTCCGTATTAACCATCATACTAACCATGTTATACTGTTTTCTGTAAATAGGGTCTTTTTTGAAATTCGCTCCAGGGAGTAAAAACCGCAATTTTTATTAATTATGTCAAACATATAGCATCTTTTTTGCTCTTTACCTTTTGTTTAATAAATAGACTTTACAAATAAGTCAAATTTGTTTTGCTTTTGTCTCTTTCATTGCCTGAACTTCATTATCCTTAATTTATGGACATGAGTGTATTTTGAGGTTCAATAAATCATCTTATTTTTTAGTAGTATTCTTATAATTTTTGATGGAGTTTTTACTAGTGTTTGTAAATTTACCGACTTTTTCATTTACTGATAATTCATTAAATGCAATCATATACTGTTGTACTAGTAATCGATTCTGCAGGCTGCTGCGAATTCGAATCTCGCTGCAGTCATGGACGTTCGGAATCGGCTTCGAGCAGTAGGACTTGGTCTCACTATCCTTTATGTAGAAAAAGAGTAGACTGTAACTACCAACTAAATCTCATAAATGTGAGTGCATTTTGGATCACCGAAATAGTTCTACAAAGAAGTAAAAGGATAAAAAATGCTTTCATTTTGGCTAAATGAGCTTAAATTTGATATCGTAATTGAAAATTTCAATACAAGATTTTCAATTTAATACATTAAACATAGTTTTAATGCATTTAATAATTCCTTAAATATTGATATTATTCCCTTACATCCTAAATTTCAAAGGGAAAGTATTTACTTTGCTTGTTCGTATCTCGTCATTAATCCAATTTTTTAAAATTTAATTTATACCATTATATTTCTTTTGCAAAACTGCAGCTGTTCTGTAAGTTTTGTAAGCTGGTATTTTAAACTTCGGAAAATTCTTACAAAATTATTAGCAATGTTTTAAACTCTCGTGTCTTTTTTTATAGACGAGTTGTGTTTCCCAAAATTCGAGTACAAGTTTCCAATAGTCATATACATGTTATAAAAAAGTTGCAAATTACTTCTAGTTATTTATGATACAGTGGTAACCCCAATTTTTTTTTAATATATGAATGGTGTCCTAAATAGGTTAAGTATTTGTTTAGATATATGAAAAAAAACTCAAAAATGTTCTTAGTATTTTGAATCTTTAATGCATAAGAATATACAAGAAATGAAAACCATTTTTGTTTTCTATCATTAATGAAACTGATATTTAGTTCTGCCATATGTTAACAAAAGCAGTTATCAAAAGTAATATAGTTAACAGCACAACGATAAATACAATTGCATCTTTTTTAATCTCTTAAAAATCATGAAGTCACATTATTAAATTTATGCGCTTTTATAATGGTGCGTTTTAATCCAGTGGTCGCCAAATATCTGAAGGTTCTAAGTAATTCTATTGGCTTTCAGTCCTAGTGTCCTCTAACCAGGACAGAAATAAAAGCTTTTTCAAATCTTACATTTGTTCATTACTCTCATATATTTCTAGTAAATATGAAATTAATTTTAATAAAACCGCTTATAAGAAAAACAAACTGAGCTGTAACCTGAAAAATATTAGAAACATTAATAATAAATTAGAAATTTTAAGATGGGATTTTTCGATCAGATTTATTAAATTTAACGATAATGACAGCGCTTGTTTTAGTTCTCAACAAGATTTTGAATATGAGAGTAAGTAGTGGCTGCCATTTGAATACGGGTGTTCAAGTATGCGTTAGTCAACCTATTTCTATACATTTTTCCCAATTAATTACTCACAGGAGAAATGAATTTTCCCACGGATATGTAAAGCTGAACATTGCTTTATGTTTTAAAACAATTTGGAATAAAATCGGAGAATTTTCTTTAGGAACAAAAGTCCAAATATTTTTAGAGCTTGAAGAAAGAAATAAAATGCCTTTCAAAGCATTCCTTAAAAACCGAATCCTTTTGGGGTTGATAGGCTTGAATTAGAGTTTTTATCGAACAATTTCAATGGAACTTCACGGATGCATGCATTCTTAGCTTCAACTTTGCTATGAACCACTGCCAATGTAAATACGCAGTTTGCTAGCGGGTCATTCCGTAGACGGATAATGGCTATATTTGCTGACCGCGAATGATTTAGGATAGGGTCAACAACCGCTATAGCGAAGCGTTAGCCCCGAAGGAACCAGTCAGCCTCTTCCGAAATCACAATAGAGGTTAATTTTCGGAAAAACTTCACAAAAATGCAGATAGATGGCTTGCAGGCTTAAAATCTAAAACACGTAGTGACGGTCAAACGAGTTAGAAAAGGTTTTATTATTTTCACTTTTACTTTTTCCATATATTTTTCCTTTAGTTAAGTTTACTGCGTTAGAATTTTGTTGTGTGACATCCTAAAGCTTTTCTATCTATCTATTTATCTATCTACACTGAAGAGATAAATTCCTAGGTAAAGGCCGGGCAATGTAAAGAAAAAGCAAAATAGTCTTGAAAAAGACTGTTAATAGTAGTCTTAAAAAAGACTGTTTTGAGAGTCAATGAGGTACTGTCTGAAAATCCCACGTGGGACGCAGAACAGCATCGTACGTGTGAACTGCACAGAGGCAGGAAGAATCAATGTACAAAATTATCATATTAGGATAACTTTGGAGTTAATTTTTTTTTGCTAAATTTCTAAAACAGTTTTTTTTTAATGAATGAGAATGTAATTCTAAATTTTGAAAACTCGTTTAAATCTTATACAATGAATTTCGCCATACGATGTCCAAAAGGATATGACGCTGCTCTTTTCTGCCGGAGTTTGTGGGTTAGAATCCCACATTAGTTTTGGGTACTAGTAGCCGTTGGGATAGGCTCTAAACAGTAGATCCTGACCTCACTAGCAATTGGGTATCAAAACAGTGGACAGTAGCGTTCTGAACAAACCATACAATACCAAAAAGCAAAACCCTTGTGATCACCAGTTTGGGTAGTTCAATGTTAAAAGATAATTTTTTCAGGTTTTCAAACAATTTATTATAGAAATTTATGAACACCAGCCAGGAGATTGGGTGAAACACGGCTCACTCTAATGTCAATAATCTTTTAATATACTACATCTCTTTTTAATATGCTGCCCAGTATTATAAGCTTTAAAAGTATAAAATAAAAATATGGTATATTTCGTCCATGCACTGTATATTAGTGAAGTATTCAAGTAGTCAAGTATTCACAGAAGTGGAGTGTTTTCTTCACTTGCTCATATCTCATCGTCAACTCTATTTTTTAGCATTACACCATTAAATTCTTCTTGAACATCTACATCATTTTTTCTATAAGTTACACAAGGGAATGATGCAAAATTTGTAAATTTTGAATAAAACATCTTGTGAAAAGATCTGCAATGTTTTAAAAGAAACCTTTATATCTTTTTTAATTACACAGAAGATGCATTTTTAAAAATTTATGTAAACTCCGCAAAGTTAGATTACTGTTATACAGAAGTTGCAAACTGCATCCAGCTATTTATGATACATGGTAATAAAAATTTTGTTTCGATTTTTCTGATATAGGAATGGCCGTCTAAGTGCACAACTCTCAGAAACTTCAATGGAAAATATGAGTCTAAATCTATTCTTTCTATCGCCAAAGTTACAGAATGAAACACAAACTATTTGTTTATAAATTTAAAAAAGTTTAAAATCTGAACAATTATTTACATTTTAGATTTTCAGTGTACATATAGTTGACTATCAATATTTCGACTTATTTTATCTCAAATTCCCTTAAGTTCCAAAACTACGTCAATGATATTCAACAAAATGTTTTCTTTCTCTCTCGATATCCACTTCCCTTACGTAATTTTTAAAAATACAATGAAGGTAGAAAAGGAAAGATTTATGAGCTTATGGATTTCATTTGTGTTTGGGACCATGTACGAATGATTTTAGTGCTTAGAAAAATGGCCTTTTCTTCTAATTGTTTAGTAAACTATAGATTTTTTTTGTGACTCCTGTCAAGTTTTTAATAGAGGTTGATGAATTTTTAAACGATGAATTCTGCTATATATAGCTGTCGACATTTCAAATTTAAAACTAGTTTGATTTTAGATCACTATTGACATAATTATATATATATATATATATATATATATATATATATATATATATACATATATGTGTGTGTGTGTGTGTGTGTGTGTGTATCCTACATCTTATCATAAGGCTGGTCATAATTTAATGGCTGTTCGGTGTGTATTTGTGTATATATATATATATGTATATATATATGTATATATATATATATATATATATATATATATATATATATATATATATATATATATATAAACACATATATGTAATAATAAAATTCTAAAACACATTCTTAATTATAGATAATCGGCATGGATAGTTGCCTAAAGGATCCATTGTCTGAACGAAGAATTTCAACGAAAATATTGTGGTGTTGAATGCTCTTTTTGGAATGCAATTAAAAGTTTTTGTGACAGATGAAGAATTTAAAAGTGTGATGTTCGACAGTGCTTTCAATTCAAGTTTGTGCAATATAATTAATATGTTCTTTTTCCCTACGGGGATTTGTGCCTTATCTGGCGTTCTAAATAAAAGATGTTTTTGTAAGTCTCCATCATTCAACTCGGCTACATTATTCTACAATATTTTTAAATTATGTGGACGGTATTTTAAGATATATATATATATATATATATATATATATATATATATATATATATATATATATATATATATATATATATATACATATATATACATATATATATATATATAAATATATATATATATATATATATATATATATATATATATATATATATATATATATAAATATATATATACATATACATATATATATATACATATATATATATATATATATTATATATATATACATATACATATACATCTATATACATATATATATACACACATACACACACACACACACACACACATATATATATATATATATATATATATATATATATGTAGGAATTTAGTGCAGCGCATCCTCGCAAGGTCGCGCCCTCATCACTATGTGGGGTAAGTATGGAACGACACAGGGACATTCGAGTTGGAGTCGTGGAGAAGGAGTGACCTGGTCGAGTGAAGGACCCGTGGCACTTGAGCTCCCTCAATTTATTAAACACCGAGTACGGTGTATTTTCTATGTTAAACACCGAGTAGGGTGTCTTGCCTATGTTAAGCGTCGAGTAGAAAGTCTTGTCTATGCTGCGTCATCACTGTGATTTAACTATTTGTCTTTACGCTTAAGTGTTATTTGCGCTGTTACGTAATTAAATGTTGTTATTGTTAATTTAGTCTGTCATCGAATTTGTCTAACGACACCCCTAGACACCGAACCTTACATATATATATATATATATATATATATATATATATATATATACATACATATATATATATATCTATACATATATATATACATACATACATACATATATATATATACATATATATATATATATATATATATATATCTATACATATATATACATATACATATACATATATACATATATATATATATATATATATATATATACATACATATACATATATATATATATATATATATATATATATATATATATATAATAACTTATTCGGCCCTTGTTTCAGGTGACACAATGAAGAAGCAGGTGTTTCTTGATTAAATGATTTATTTACACCTTGTAGCTATATACACATTTCTATATACACACAATACAATTACAGTTCACAAGTATGTGATACAATAGACGTAGGCCTGAGTAGAGAAGTACACTTAAATACACTGCCGAAAGGTTTGATAACCGACGGAAGAAAACAATTAGTGGTAGCTTCGCGTAATAGTTCTCGGTAGCAATAATGAAGACAACACACTCAATTAGACAACGGTGCATGATGTGCAATATATATCTTCGAAGAAGATAAAAACAAAGCTAAAATTCCTAGGAGGAATATACGATCAATCCTGAAGAGGATCAAATTAAAAGAAAACCCAAGACACAAGGCGTCGTTAACAATCTTAGGAAGAGATATATCCCAAAATGGGATTTTCGGTAAGAAAACTCTCCGATTTTGAGACTGGTCAAGAGGTCGTCCGAATTAGCTGGCTGCTAGCTAACTAACTTCTTAAAAAGATCTCATCTCGTCTCTTTTTTAGGGGAGGGGCCTCTAAGAGAGGGGACCTCACCCACAATTTTGCATTAGATCATCTGGCGATGATCTCACCTTCAACCAACTTGATTAGTTTGGGCTAGACAATCACCGGGAGTCTCCGGAATTTCATGTCAGTGAAAGATCCAACGTCGCGGCACTCCCTTTGAAAACTTGTGGTTTCAACGATCATCTTTCTGGCTGTCAGTCTGGGCGTCCGACTGTCTGCTCTGTTGTTTCGCTACTGTAGGACACAAAAGTCTAGACATCGTGGTGTCGTGGGAAATAACAGCTTTGTCTCTACATAAGCGAAGTCCATTTCTCAACCTCTTTTGAGAAACAAAGTCTTTGTGAGGAAGGCACGCTGTTAAGACACGCCGTTACAATATATATGTAAATATATACATAAATAAATTAGTATATATATATATATATATATATATATATTAAATATAGAGATCGAAGTATATTTAGATAAATAAGAAGCAGAAAATTCCTACTTGCAATCTATATTACATATTTACCGTTAGGATTTTTCTCCTCTAAACGACGTTTTTGTGCAAATTCTTACATTTTTGTAATAGTACAATGATACTTACAGTAGTATAATCCTCTGTAAATCCATAGAATGTACGAATAAAACCTACATTTTGAAACTATAGTGAAGTAATGAAACCCTTTGAGGAAAAGACAGTAGAATTTTATTATTTCTTAGATGTAGATTCAAATCCTGTCAGTTTAAAAACAGAGCTCTGAGATGAGACCATTATCACAGAAATAACAGCTCAAGAAGACACATATGAGGAAGTACGCTTTTCAATTTTTATAGATGATAATACTTTTGCAAATGCAGTCATTAGTTCTGCAATATCGGTATTCATTGTTAAATTGAAATCCAGGAAAACGTATCAAAAGAAATAATTCTTGCTTCTCATAATTATTAAGGATTTCATACCTAAGTTAATGTGAATTAAAAAAAAACTGCAACATTTTACTATCTCCTTCCTTATTCAAGTGTGATAAAATTTATCTTTATTCACATTAAGTGTAATTTGTTTTTATCATAAAAGTCATTATATTTAATAATTAATTTATGAGTTTTTAAGAATAGAGCATGTGTGGGACATGCTTGGCCGACGAATTGCAACCCGTCAACCCCCTCCCAACTGTCTATCGGAAGTTCGGAGGGCATTGCTTGATGAGTGGTGTAATTTTCCCCAAGATCAGATTGATAATCTGATACTCAGCATGCGTAGACGTTGTAACGCTTGTATTGCATCGTCCGGGAGACATACTCCGTATTAACTATCATACTAACCATGTTATACTGTTTTCTGTAAATAGGTTCTTTTTTGAAATTTGCTCCAGGGAGTAAAAATCGCAATTTTTATTAATTATGTCAAACATATAGCATCTTTTTTGCTCTTTACCTTTTGTTTAATAAATAGACTTTACAAATAAGTCAAATTTGTTTTGCTTTTGTCTCTTTCATTGCCTGAACTTCATTATCCTTAATTTATGGACATGAGTGTATATACACATATACTCACACACACACACACACACACATATATATATATATATATATATATATATATATATATATATATATATATCTATACATATACATATACATATATATATATATACACACATATACATATATATATATATATATATATATATATATATATATATATATATATATAAATGATAATGGTCTTGCAAATGCAGACGTTAGTTATGCAATATTGGTATTTATTTTTAAATTGACATCTAGGAAAACGTATAAAATGAAATAATATTTGATACATATATACACATTTATCTTCTGTATATAAAATTCTTCTGCCCGTGTGTTTGTAATAGAACTCTTCCTAAACGGCTGGACTGATTTTGATGAACATTTTTGTATGTAATTAAATTGATTCTAGGATGGTTTAGATTCACAATTTATTATGATAAAAAAATGCTCTTTTTTATTAAAAATCCAGAATTTCAAGCTTATTGAGATTATTATAATAGCGCTTGAAGCCCTTCACCGCTAACGTATCTGTGGCGCAGTGGTCAGCGCATCGGAATTCAGTACGAGAAATCCCAGTATCGAATTTCAGTAAGGTGATGTGGTTTGGTTTGGTTTGGAGTGCTACGGTCTACTTTTTGCAACACGAGGGCTAATGAGACCGGGACCTACAGTTTAGAGCCGATTCCGAACGGCTACGAACATCCATGCCACTGTGGGATTTGAACCCACGAACTCCGGTACCGAAGGCCAGCACCCTAACCAATCGGCCATCGTTCGGCGTAAGGCGATGTGGGAATTTAAATTTAATCTAATTACGTTTGTGGTGATTGTACGCGTCGTAGCGTTAAGTATTTTTAAAATAATCCACCATTTTATTGTGGAACCCCCATATAGGTCGATCAACTTCAAGAGATGATACAAAAGGTAACCAAGACACAATAGGACAACACACCGACAATGTGATCGATCGCTCTAACCTATATGCCAACTGGATGGCCGATTGATGACTACTTGAACAACTACACTGTCAACCAATAAGTATTTGGACACCTGTGATAGAAAAGAAAAACTAATTTTATTCAAAATCAATAGTTGGTAGAGCCTCCACCAGAGGCAATTACAGTTTGAACACTCCGGGGTATACTTTCCACAACTCTTTGTATTACAGCTAGTGGTATTGTCTTCCACTCGGCTTGGAGTAGACATACAAATTCCTTCACCGATTTTGGACGGGTATTGCTCCCCTTAATTCAGCGATTTAACTCGTCTCAGAGGTTCTCGATAGGGTTCAGGTCTGGGCTCTGGTCAGGCTAGTCCATCCGATGAACTTCATTGGCACAATATCAAGCCTTGGTTAACCTCGAAACATGACAACTGGCATTGTCGTCCTGAAAGTAACAGGGGTCCAACCCGTAAAACTGCCACAACGTAGGAAGCACATTGTCATCCAAAATAGGGCAGTAGGCATCGGCGTTGAGCTTACCATGAATGGGGACCAAGGGTCCCAGTCCATACCAGGAGAAACACCCACAGCTCATAATTCCACCTCCGCCGAACTTGACTGCCATCCGAACGGTAAAGGGTGAACCTTGTTTAGTCGCTCCAAAGAATCCGTTTTCACTGATCTGCGGTCCAATTTCGATGTTCTTTGCACCACATTAACTGAGCAGCGCGGTTGGACTTTGTGATCAAAGGCTGATGGGCAGAAGCACAACCATGAAAACCAAGCAGATGTGTTTCCTTACGGAATGGTATTCATTGAGGATGCCTGCTGAAACTCCTCGTGGATGAGGGCCATTGGTTGGGTGCGGTTCTTCCGAATTTCTCTGGACAGAACTCGTTGGTCTCTATTTCTCAGTTTCTTTGGTCTGCCGACTCGGGGCACATTCCGACAATCACCGCTCACCTTCTTAATCACATAGGCCACTGTCGATTTTGGGTACTTCAGATCGCTAGATATGTTCTTTAAGGATCGGCCATATTTGTGATACCCGATAATTATACCTTTCTTGAAATAAGAGAGCTCCGAACTGCGCGGCATCTTGCATGCGACTAATGCCGATGTTCTTCCTACACAATGTATACCGGCGGAGGCCGTGACGTACCTCAGGAAACCAGATATCGTCATTTTCATAGGTGTCCAAATACTTATCAGTAGACAGTGTATATTTGAATGGCAGCCACTACTTTCCAAACGTTAAAACCTATCTCATATTTACTAGAAATGTGTGTTTATAGGTAATAAACAAAAGAAGGGGGTTTGAGAAAATGGTTCTCATTTCTGTCCCAGCTTCTTCTGGTACATCGCAGTAGAATTTAAAAACGATACGTCTGTCCAAAAGTTTCGTACATTGAACGACTACTGGTCTAAACGAATGTGAATAATATTACTTGTTTTTTTAATTATAATATATATATAGAATTGCTTTTATTTATCTAAATGAGTGGGCTTTACGAAATATCAGCTGAACTATACTGTACCTGACTTTGTTGTTTCTCTAAATAAAGGAGGTAACACCAGCTAAACTATACTGAATACTGCAGTAATAAAACATAATCTTTTGTTTTTAATTCCTTTGTATTTTTTCCACTTCACAGAATAGAGAATTCAATAAATTATTCCCGACGTGTGCTTTTTATGACAATTGCATAATCTACAGGACAAGGGGAAACAGCCTCAGAAATCGTTATGCTCAAGACCATTGTAAAGATCAAGCTGTAGACATGTCGTCTACATCGATAGAAGTAGCTGTTACAAGCTAAAAGGAACAATAGCAATGTCAACAGTGCTCTAAGAAACAACGTGTATGGCTATCACATCATGTCTCTGATTTAAAGGAAGGAAGATTTCAAGTCAGACTTGTCACTGATCTTGCTTATATCATTTGTAATTTGGTGCATAGTTTTTGCTGGATGCTGGTTGAAGGATTATTTAGCATTGTAACATTTGCTGTTTCAGTTAAACACAAGACGGGGGAAACGTTATCGTAGATGAACATTTCATTACTAGGCTGTTAAAGTAACATCTGAAAAACTGATTTAAAACTAATCATAAAACCAACCTATTTGGAGCATATACCTAGGATTTCCGTTTATGCTTTGTACGAATCAAAGTAAATGGTAAGTTAATTCTACTTTTTCTAGAAATATGATTAAAACTGTAGAACTATAACTGTAGAACTATAATTATAAAAAAGGGGAGTTAGTATTATTTTGTGATATAATATTAGTTAATTTATATGAAAATATCTTTAACTTTTATTTTGCTTAATTTGAATGACGTGCAGTAATTCTGTTTTACCGTCCAAGATCCTCACTTGAATAATTTCAAAAGTAGAAAGGATATTGGAATGTGTCAACAAGAATAAATTATTATGAAATTGTAAATTATTCAAGTGGAATAATTTTGTATTTAATTTATCTGATAAGGTTTTAACCTTTCTAATTTCTTTATATATAATATATTTATTTGTTGATGAATACTTTTAAAAATGTGATGGCCGCTTATCTATGAATATTCTTCCATATCTGTCATTAGCATCTATGTGTGTAATGAATATGAAAATAAGTTTCTTTAAACTACTAGGCATTTTATAAATACACCTTAAACATCGAAGACAAAACAAATTCTGCATGGGAAATTTTATGAAATGTTTTGTTTATGAAAACAATTTTTTTATATCCTTACAGCTTTGAGCTAAGCTCAGAAACTTAACAGCCATTAATCTTTTCTTTTTAAAATTTTCTATCGACGTAAGATAGTTATTTATGTTAATAAAAAGCGTATATTAAAAGTTTTTTCAAATAATTTAAAAACAAAAATATTTCTCACTTTAAAAAATTTAAATCATGCAATATAATGAATATTCCATTCAATTAGAGTAAAATTTATTTAAATAATGTTTCAAATGCAAAGCGTTGATCGGTGGCTTAATTTTATTCGTTAATATAGAATGAAATAAAACTAATATCACTCTCGAGTTCTTCAATTTATCTCCTAAATTTCCTTAAAGGATTCTGAAAACAGTCCAACATTTTGAATTTTCATACAAATATTATAAACCGATAAGTACGGAGAAATATTCTTTCAAAATTCCACTTCGCTTTTTCTCTTTAAAAAGCTTACAAAGGAAATTACCAGAATATATTTTAATTAAAAAATAATAAGATGCAGTTTCATTTTTTTCCTATTCAAACATAGTTACCAATCAAGTTTTTCTTAATTTTTATAGGATAATTCTTATGAACTCCCAGAATAAAAAAATAACTCTGTAAATATTTTGAGCCGTTCCTTTAAAAAGTTTCGTCTTGCAAAAGAAACAAAAAATAATGATAAAACTATCTTAGTGCCTTTAAAGAAACAACCTGAATATAACAATGGTGAAATCTGAAGAGGTCACTACGGAGATTGATAACACCGACCGTGAAGAACGCAAAGGATCGGCCAACATGTGCATGAGTAAAAGAAGAATTATTAAGAACATGGTGGTGCTCTGTTTAGCATACGTGTTTCTTTTCAGCGCTATCATGGCCCTCGCAGATCTTCAAAGTACCACGCACGGTGCAAAAGACATCGGGATCGAGTGCCAGAGTGCCATTTACGGAGCATTTATTGCATCCTCGTTGTTCCTTCCTAAACTGGTTATAAGGGCAATAGGATGCAAGCATACCATACTCCTTTCCATCCTGGCCTATTCTCCTTACGTAGCTGTCAACTTCAGTGACAAAACCACTGCTCTGTTGCCGACCGCGTTATTAACGGGAGTCGGTGCTGCCACATTGTGGTCTTCTGCCTGTACTTACGTCAACGAACTGAGTCTCCAGTACTCTGGAGGCGACACGGACAAGGCAGCTTCGACCACACCCATGTTCTTCGGTGTTTTTCTCATGTGTTTCCAGACGACACAGATCTGGGGAATACTTGCGTCGTATTACGCTCTCGGAGCAGATTTCAGCCTCTCCGCTCCCAGGAACAGTTCCGTGATATCTCATAACGGTATTCAAAGCTGTGATGTCCCTTTCTGCGGAGATTTCATTCCTGAAGCGCAGATAGTTTCCGACGCGAAGAGGTCCCTTCTGGTCGGGATCTATTTGACTCTCTCGTTACTTTCTGCAGTAGTGATAGGAGCCTGCTTGGAGCCTGTAAAGAGAGAAAAAGATGCGGACGACAAGGTGGTTATAAAACTTTTTGCGACGTTCATACAAATGGTCAAGCTCGACCAGGTGCTCTTGATTATGCTGTCGACATTCAGCGGTCTCGAACGAGGCTTCATACTGAACGATTACTCGCAGGTAAGTAGTTGCTATTATCTTACAAATAACTGAAATGTTAAACATTTCAGTTCATTCAGTGCTGCATAACGACTTTTAAAAAATTGTTATGCATAACAGACCAATTTTATGTGCTCTATAGCTGCTTATAACATCATGGACTCCAACTATGCAAGATGTAGGTATATATATATATATATATATATATATATATATATATATATATATATATATATATATATATATATATATATATATATATATATATATATATATATATATATATATAATATATATATATATATATATATATATATATATATATATATATATATATATATATATATATATATATATATATATATATATATATATATATATATATATATTATATATATATATATATATATATATATATATATATATATATATATATATATATATATATATATATATATATATACATACATATATAAGTGTGTGTGTGAAGTTTAAAAATGTGGGTTAGAAATTAAGCTAGATATAATTAAAAATATTTGGAACTCTTTAACGATAACGTAATAGAAGAAAAATCTACCCTCGAGAGGAACTATACAGAGTAAAGAAGCTGACGCTGAAGTAGACAAGAGGAATTTGTTTAGATAAGTAATGCCAAAAATTCGCATCTGAGCAGGGAATCGATCTGGTAACAGCCTCCACGCTTGTCGTCCCAAAATGTAAACAAAGGATATCTAATGGCTTATCCATAGAGAAAAGGAGAATAAAGAATTTTTTATACACGAACCAGTATGTATATCTATGTGTGTGTACATGCGCAAGTAACATGTTGCTGGGGAGATAAAAATAGTAAAAAAGAGTCATGTTTAATCACCTCTCGTCCTCACGGTCTGAGACTAGCTTGAATTCACGACACCAATGGCTAGCTTTCAAGTTATGAGGTACGTTGCCTTTCTTGAACAGTAGCTTTTGGTATTTCCCCTCAGTGAGTTTGGATTCAGTTCCTAAATTTGGCTAGGAAGAATTTGATTGGTTGGGTTAAAACACTACGATCTACCATTTTGCTACAAGGGGTCTAACTAGCCCGGTACCTACTGCTTAAAGCAGATTCTGAACGGCTATAATTATTCATGTTTGGAAGTATTTGTCCCTTCTTAGGGAATAATATTGGCGACCTCTGTGGTTCTGCCATGGTAAAATGGTCAATACGTTCACGATATTTTATGGGCGAATATTTTAGAAGTTTTCTTTTCCTGTATAGGGAGAAAATGTTAGCATATATTCTTAAAAAATAACAGCAAATGAAATCTATCAAATTAATCGATTTTTTTTATTAATTTTATTTTAACAAACATCGGCTAAATAAAAATATAGTTGATTTCCTATTTGCTTTTAGAGGTTTATTTATATTTTTGGATTAAATTTGTACATTTTAGTTTCAAACACGATTTTTAACCGATTGAATTTTCTCTTTCCAGGCTTACATCGCTTGTGCTTGGGGTCGATCAAAGGTTGGACTGGTATTTGTATGTTATGGCGTCGTGAATGCCATTGTATCAGTTTGGTGTGGACGTCTGGTCAGTTTCCTGCCTCGAGCGGTACTGATGACATTGGCGGCCACCTGCAACATCGGCGTGTGTATTGAACTCTTCACATGGAGGCCGGACCGCCATCATGCATCGAACTTCCTCATCATTGTCGGGTTTTGGGCTTTCAGCGACGCTATCTGGCAGACACAATTAAGTGGTAAATAGCATGAGATTGTTCCTCTAAACGTCCCAATTTAATTTTAAGGTATCATAATGCTCTGCAGATTATTTATCTCTGTTATTACAGGCCAAAAAACTGGGGTCCAAAAGATGAAATAGGTATACGGTCTGACCACGAATCAAACAACATTCGTCAGAACTGAGAAAGGCGAGTCCATTAGAATATAGGAAAGTTGGTTCTCTATGTTGAGTTTATTTATAAAATATTCGGAGTCGCGAGATTCTTTGGGATATATAAAATGAAACGTTGAATTATATTTAGAGTTTCTTCAGTTATTGCTGGTATATTAGTGAAAAAGTATCTAAAAGAATAAAAGCGATCAAAACAGATTCTATAGAATGCAACATAAGAACGATTAAAAGTTGCCTTCCTTTTTGCTAGCTTCGTTGTTTGAATGGAGAAATTGAATGTTCTTAGCACGCTGTGTCTATGAACTACACCTATATCTTAACGAATATTCGTGGTCGGACTACAGAACTATCCTTAAGTACCAGAGTTATACCTTAATGATAAGGTTATGGTACTATATGTTATAACGTAGTCTTCATTATTATCTAGATATGGTAATAAAAGATATTGTTACACATGTATCATTTAATAAGGTCTTCATAGTCTACAGATAAATTTATCTTTTGATGCAACATTATATGTACTTTTGTAGATTATCTCGGGTTAACTAGGTGGTTCTTTGATCTTATTCCCTCATTCAAAAACTCTTGAACACTCTTTAGTCAATGTTATAATGATAACAGCTGGTGCACTTGCGATATAACACACCATCTGCTAATCTATTGATGACCATGATCTCATCCCCATAAGAGGTCTCAAGCACTTTTAATTTAGCTAGCAAACAAAAAGAAAAACAAGGCACTCAGACAACACTGATAACAAAAAACTACCAGAGATCAAATCTTACCACCAAGATGATACAGGAACAAAAAATCAAGAGGATGTGAAAATGCAGAACGTATTTTTTTAGAACAGAGTGCCAAATCAGCCTGTTTAGCTAGCTTAAGGACGTGAGAGGCGCTAGGTTACCTAGCATTTGGGTTCAGGGATATTCCTTGTACCTCTTCGAAGATCTGCATGCAAATAGCTTTCATATTGGTTGAGATAGCGTGTGGAACTTTTCGTGTGGAACCACAGTGGAACTTTTCTGCAAAAAAATTGCTATGTAGTTACTAACATGTTATGTTGAAGATGATTGAAGACGAGAACGAAAAGCTGAACTGGAAACCAAACAACTGAAAGGAATTTTAGATAGATTATGATTGGTTGGTTGGTTTAGAGCACTACGGTCTACTTTTTGTCTACACGGGGGCCACTGAGACTGGGACTTACTGTTTAGAGCAGATTCTGAACGGTAATGAACATCATCAGGGGGACTGGAATCCGCGATTTCCGGTACCAAAGAGTATCCCCCTAACCATTCGGCTATCATTTGACATATAGGTTATAGTCAAAATAGGTATATGAGGAACTCATTAAAGAGCAGACGTAGTGGTAGAAGATAAAATGGAAATGTAAGGGCATTTATGAATGAGAATGATTTACATTTCGCTTTGATGGTTAGTCGGTATATGGATTTCTTGGATAATTCTAACATGAATAGAGCAGCAAATATGGTATGAAATTAGTCTTCATATATAGTAAAACTAAAACACAATGCCAATCGATCTGAAAGATAGAGTCTTTGATAGAAAAAAAGAGGAAATTCGTTAACTGTATCAGTTTAAATGTTTTGTATATACAAATCGATTTGAACAGCACAGAAATTTGTGTTTAAAATTTAATACACCATTCCCAATGATTTCTTTTTCCTTTTCAGCTTTGTATGGCGTGCTGTTCAGGTCGGAAGCAGAAACCGGTTTCGCTAACTACAGACTGTGGGAGGCGGTAGGATACTTAATAGCGATTGGCTGCAAAAGCATTCTTTGTAACTCATCGAAGATCTACATGCAAATAGCTTTTCTACTAGTTGGGATGGCAGGTTATATCGCCGTGGAACTTAGAACTTTCCGTAGAAAGAAGTGCTATTTTGTTACGAATCCTATATTATATTGAACTATGTGCAAATTTGTTGCCACGCAATGGTAACAAATGAGTGAAAATTCAACTGCAAGAACCCTAAAAGCGACGTTCCATTAACTCCACTGTCGACAAAGTGAAACATCGACGTAAGTCTGGAAAGAAAAAATTTACTCGGTTAAAAATCGCATTTGAAATAAAAAATGTACAAATTTAATCCAAAAATATAAATAAACTTCCAAAAGCAAATAGGAAATCAACCATATTTTTATTTAGCCGATGTTTGTTAAAATAAAATTAACAAAAAAATCGCTTAATTTTATAGATTTAATTTGCTGTTTTTTTTAAAGAATATATGATAACATAACTCTCTATACAGAAAAAGAGAATTTTTTAAAGAATTCGCCCATAAAATATCGTGAACGTATTGACCATTTTCCTTGCATGGCAGAACCATAGAGGTCATCAATATTATGTGGGGGCACAGACAGTGATTATACATTAAATGAAGTACTTTCACAAATAAATGGATTTTAGGAAAGGAAATAAGCTAATATAGAGAGTCAAAGAAGTACAAAATATAGCTAAAAACAATTGAAGTGTTTTTTTTTAAAAATTCTCGAAAACTGAATGTTAAAGGATTTAAAGAAAGTATCAACAATGATAAAACTCAATGTAATAGAAGAGATACATTAAGTGGACTCCTTTTAGACGCTCGGGATTTGCTGGAAAAGTATGAAAAGACTGTCAATGATTATTTAATCCTGTCGTGAATTTCTCGAAATTTATTTTTAGATCGAAAGCTTAAATTCGTCACTTGTGTTTTAGTGCCCTATATCAATCTGAAAGGTCAATTTGTGTTAAATTTACGTGTAGTATATATACATATTTAACCAATTAATTTTGCAGTAAAATTATCTTGTTCTTCCTACAACGAAATCAGCGGAAATCTTTGTCACGCGATGTCACAGTTATCATTGAAGTTCTGGCAAGTATGACATTTCACTATTCTTCGAAAAAAAAACCGTGTTTTAGATTCAGTTTCAATTTAACCAAAATATTAGGTTATCAAGCATAGGTCATTGGCTTCAAACACGGATATCCACAATTTAGCAGAAACTAATCGGAAATATTCTACTTACTTAGCAGTATTAATCTCTGTTTCCAAATAAAAAAGTGTCTGAAATAACTTAAATGACAGAATGAAAAAAATAAATTTTTATTTCCGAATATAGAACATATGTAGCTAAAATAAGAACGAATACTTATGAGTTTCACCGTGAAGAAGTGTACGGTGCAACGTCCCGATATTTCCGGCGAAAAAAATTTACTGAAGCCATATATCTAGAGGTAAAGGGAGAAAAAGATATATTTCTTTTTTAAAATAGTTAGTATTTCAAGATATTGCCTTGAGTGATAGACACACGAAATATGCAGAGATCCGATTTTCACAACAAGAAGAAAAAAAGGCAAAGGAGATATATATCAAGAGGTCAGGAAAATTTATTTACGGTGAGATTCTCTCTTTCCAGAGAGTCAGGTGTGCAAAGCCTGCGTGTGCATTTCGCTTTCACAAAGGAACAGCCTTCAATTTTTCCTGTCGTTAGAGCAGAAATTCTTTAAGGTCAGACTCCAATAAGTATCGTGTTTGCCAAAACGGAAGGAGTAGAGGAGGAAAGCGAGAGAATTGTGTACTCAGCTGATCTGTTGCCTCTGAATGATTTGTATCATTCGATGGAACTTCACTTCTTCTACGTGTAAGCCAATTTGGTTAAAGGAATTATCAAGTGATCTACATGTTTCATCAATGGTGATAATGTTTAATTTACTGTGCAGTTCGGAAAGTGTTAATGGATACTTATTATGATTATTTGGAACGGTATTTTTATGTTCCTCGTCTTCTTGTGTGATATATTTTATTCCACTGATACCAAAGTTTAAATATTTCAACAAAGAGGGAAATGCATCATTGTTAAGTAGATTTTCATCATCATCTGTGCCTAAAAGGATTAACGTCTTAGAAATTCTGTGAAGAATAGTGAATTTGTGATATAATATGAGGCAGAATACAATATTTTTCTGGATATAGGTAACAAAATGAATATGCGTATCAAACATTCCCTCGTTTAAATATGTGTTGACTAATATTAAATTAAGTTCTTAAATAATGTCAAAGTTAAATGTGTTTGGAAAATGCTTTAATTATTTGTGTAATTTTTAGATAGATTTCAGAGCACATATATACTTATTTAAGCTGTGATAATGACATTGTTTTGCATTATAGCGATTATTTTAAATTATTTACAAGGATGAAAACAGTTAGAAATTTAAAGTTTATGTCAAGTAGTTTAATTGTATTAAAGTATCACGAACTTATTGATTTAGTCAGCTGTGGTTTAAATGCATTCAAATAAACAAAGAACTTAGTTAAAATAATTAAATCTTGCCAAAATGATGGATAAAATACGGGGTAAAAAATCGAAGAAGAACTCTATACCTTCGATACAAATCACGCTTACTACATTTAACGAGGACGAAAATGGTGAGATATTTTGCACAACTACTGGAATTGTTAAAATTGACGGTGAGGATGACAGTCCAAAGCAGCCTATTTTAGATTTCTCAATTTTTAAATCTGCAGTTGTCAGGAACCTTTTGATTTTATCCTTTGGACAGTTTCTTCTTTTCATGGCTTTTAATGCTTTATCGAATCTGCAAAGGATAATGAACGTGGAAGGAGGTATTGGTACAATATCTCTGGTTGTTGTTTATGGATCTATGGCAATATCTTCGTTCTTTTTACCAGCTGTAGTTATTAGAACCTTGAAGTGTAAGAAAACGCTGGTGTTTGCCACTATCAGTTTTTGTCCTTACATTTTGGGGACCTTTTACCCCACGTGGTCTACGCTCATTCCCACAGCTATCGTATGCGGGCTGGTATCGGGACCGTTATGGTGTGCAAGATGTACCTACCTTAACCAAATTAGTCACAAGTACGCTAGAATACAGAACACATCAGTAGAGATAATGAACGCATGGTTTTTCAGTGTCTGTACCACTTTTCATCAAAATACAGAAATATGGG
>CM063501.1:110489859-110494859 GCA_032207245.1 Pardosa pseudoannulata | reverse complement strand
ACTAATTATGTTATATTTGTATTACTGTGTTTACGTGTTATTATTATAGTGTTATTGTAAGTACATGATTTATATGATATATCACCTGTAATGAAAATGTGTTACCTGATTATTGTAAGAAAAAGATTCTGTATGTATTCAGCTATATTCAAAATGTAAAGGAAGTACATTCGACGGTCGAACAAAACTTGCACCATTTCGTCATTGTAATAGTGTGCGTGTCCTTAATGGACTCTTCTTTAGAACCCGTGACCAGCTTTTAAAACGCTTTCATCCTCCTTCCTCACAAAAACTGTATATATACTATACGCCTATCTATACAGCTGTATGTATTTCTAGTTTCGACTTATTTCTTATATACAAATTAGAATTTTACTTTAAAGACAGGAATTATCCCTATTTCTATAACTTCTGATCTTTTCATATATTTGGTCTCTGTGCCTAGGTCATTTTTTCCATACCGCAATGTTACTTGAGGTCATAAAGGTCTATGTACATTCAAATGGATAGATTTGACCAACGGTCTCCAAACTGAGCATTGGTTATTTACTCTTCACACTTATCTCAAATTTCCATCTAATTCTAAACCTTTCTATACTATAACTGAGTTTTCTTGTTTGGAACGGAGAAAATAGTCTTTGTTGTTCCTATCCTTGCTTAACTCCTTTAGTTCAGGCATACATATATTATGCTGGAGCTTTAAGTGGTAGGACCTGATCTCACCAGGTCTCTTGTAGCAAAATAAATGTACGAATCTCTCCAAACCAAGCCTCTACCTGGGGTGTATTTCATAAATTCATTCTACCCTTCGAGACATGATTTTGGGTGAACATTTAAATACATTGATTTTTCTCAACCATGGAACGATTTGATAGACTGTCTTCAATCTGGAGTTAGGTAACACACTCTCCACCACCGTATTTATCTCCGTCATTATTCACGTTATCACCACATGCACGCTATTGGTCTTATTTAGAAATTACTGTATGTTGTTCTTACTGTTTTTAATCTTTGCATGTTGCACGTTGTCTGCTTTTAGGCTGTTTTACATACAATCGATCCTTTTCCTCTCCTCGCTATTTTCAGTTTTTATGCTTACTTAACTAGACTTTTTCGTCTATATGTATGCTTAACTGACAGTCTTTAAACAGTGGGTAGACTGAACGCCTCCTTAAACCACAATCCACATCTGCCCTTTTTAAAAACACTGATTGGACGTTACTATTAACGACACAGAAGATATTTTATCCTGTTTTTATCGCTTTTCAACTTTCCAAGCCTACGTTGCCTATGCATGTGGGGATACTCCCAACATACCATGATGTTGTATGGGGTGCCCTCAGTTTTATGACCCATGCTAATTACACAGGACTTCCAAATTGTAAAGGAACTACACTACCCACGTATACATACTTGTTTAATTTAGTCTTAATAGATACATAACAGCATGCCCGCTACGGTTATGAATACAAAAATACTCGAAACTGATTTTACTGTTTCTGCAGGCATACGTTGCCTGCGCTTGGGGCGTTCCTCACGTGGGGGCTGTGTCTATATGCTACGGCGTGGTGAGCGCCTTAGTGGATTCTGCTTGTGGCCCCTGCATCCAGATCCTGGGCAGAGCTGGACTCTTCTTCCTGGCTTCGATCGCCCACTTCGCCATGTTCCTAGCTCTCAGTATGTGGAAACCCGACCATGAGAATACGTCTGGATTCTTCCTGATAGCTGGGGCCCACGGGATAGGAAATGGAGTATGGATGTCCCAAATCGTAGGTGAGAACAAGTATTGTATTTATTTATTTAAAAATATTTATTTATGTTTTTCTATCATTTTTTCCATGCAAAGTATGTATCGTATTTACCCGTGTATAACGCACTCTGTTCTTGACAAGAAAAATGTCAATAATTTTATTTCGCACATAGCATTCTTCTAAGGTTGATAAGCAAGTTACTTTCAGATTGTAGACTTAGTCAGAAGGATAGAACTCGTTTTGGGCAAGTCTACCAATTACGAAAAGAGAATAAGGGGTTTAGTATTATATTTATTGATTACTTTTAGATATAATAGTTTAGATATATAGAGTTTTTTAGTTTGATTTATGACCTTTTAACCCAAAACTAACTTAGTTATAATTGTATTCTAAAATGAATTTATGACGATTTTACTCCTATAATTGCACCTTTTTGGGAATTACCTTTGCTTCTCTTCTGACGGCAGTAAGATTGGCTACTTTGCGATCCCCGAAATTTACTCCTGCTTAGCTCAATTATCCCTATATAAGTCCTTTCCTTAACTTAGTTTCGCTTCTAATGCATTTCACTTGTAATTAATATTAACACTTTCACTGGCTGACTTATTATCTCTCCCACACCACTATATAACCACAAGTACTAAGTTTAGGAGACAGACCATGAAATCTATTCGTTAGTTAGTTTGCCCAAATCCCATGTACTGCAGAACTAAATGGCTTGGCCCAAGAAGTTCTGTGTTACACACATCCTGTGATTCTGTGAAAAGTTGGCTCATCACACTTTATATTTTTAATTTAAAATATTTCAGTATTTTTTCCAACTAGCTAGTGCTTATTTTCCAGCCTGGATATCATTTTCCATTTATGGTGGATTTAAAGCACTCATGACACATACGCACACATATATATTTGTGCATATGTGTGTGATATGTATAAAACATTATTGCTCCTTAAGTTCTGCACGATTCTCCGAATTCACGTTCCACCTTTCTTGACTCTTAGCTTTACCATCCATCCGAAATAATTCAAAGATAGGAGTAATTGTGATTGGCATTTCTTATTCCCATTAAATTAAAATTGATGTAGTTTCAAAATTAAGAATTAAAATGATAAAGATATATATAGATATATATATATATGTATATGTATATGTATTATATATCATATATATATTTACATATATATGTATATATGTATATATATATATATGTATATATATGTACATATATATATATATACATATATATATATATATATATATATATGTATATATATACATATATATATATATATATATATTATACATATATATATTATATATATATATATATGTATATATATATATATATGTATATGTATATAATGTATACATATATATATATATATATATATTATATATATATATATATATATACTATATATATATATATATATATATATACATATATTATATAGTATAATTATGTTAAATATATATATATAAAATATATTTATAATATATAATTTTTGTAAGAATATATATATATATATTAAATATAACAATATATGTATTAAAAAATAAATATATAATTATATATATATATATATTTAATAAATTTTTATATAATATATTAATAATATAATGTATATATATATATATATATATATATATATATATATATATATTATATATATATATATACATATATATATGTATACATATATGTATGTATATATATATATATTAATATTATATATATATATATATATATATATATATATATATATATATATATATATATATATATATATATATATATATATATAATATATATATATATATATATATATATATATATATATATATATATATATATATATATAAATTTATGCAAGTTATCCTCAGCAGAAAATAAGAAAATATGAAATGAGAAAAGCATTTTAATGTTTTTAATTAATTTTTACAAACGGGACTGACTATGCAACTAATTTATTTAGCTATAATTATTCTTCTCTTTGAAGTGAGAGAAAATAAAGGTGCAGAATTTACATTTTAATATACAAAACATTTTAAAAAGTTATAATTTTTAAGATTCGAGGCTTGAGCCTACTTCATTCAGACTAAATACTTATATCATGTTATTTTACAGCAGAAAATTATCATAATTTTGTGATTATGATATATTCGATACGCTATCTTACGGTCAATGTGAATCACAAATTAGGAGACTTGATTACTAGATTATTTTCTTAATCGTTTAGAATTTCTAATATATTTTCATAGGATGGTAGTGTTTTTACTGCCATGTGTCGACAGTCAAACAAAATGAAAGGATTATTTATTATAGGTGATAATTCTTTAATTCCATCTACCACATGAATATGAAGATAGGAAAGATATTTAAACCTAGAGAACATTCATGAATATGAAAAAGGGAAAATTAGAGTATAAATTTAATGCTATGACTGTATAGAAACAGGACCATATAGAAAAGGTCTTACGAGATTTTGGAAGAGTTTAGTACCAAAGTTGTTTTAAATGGAAAATTCCTTAAGAGATGTAACTCAGATTTTAAAAAAACATATAGAACAGATTAAGAATTGAAAATGGCCACTATGTATGTAAAATATCTATGCATAATATCTTATATCTATGTATCTTTATCTCTGTATCTATAATATCTATACAGATTATCTTATGTATGCTTTCTATGTATGGCTATTGCTACACATAGTATATATTTTGTAACAAATGATTAACTATCCAAAAACATTTAATAAGCTTAATATTTACGGAATACATTACGGAATTATTCACTTAACTGCTTAAAATGTAAAACATATATTTTTCATATAACTTTATGCTGCCATCTGTCGACAGTAAAAGTAAATGCAAGGATTATTATTCTGTAGTTCCATCTATCGGACAAACAGGGAGGCAGGTTTAGTAACAAAATTATTTAAATGTTAAATTCCATTTGGGATAAAATTCAGAATTTTTAGAAATGTTTTGAGATAATCAAATACTTTAAATGGAAGTATTACTACACTATCTATAAAAAGAATTATTTTCAAAATACATACTAGGCAATAGTATTTACAAAATATATTACTAATTAAGACAAAAAAAATTGAATGGCACATATTTTGTAATATAGTATTCTTAGAAATTTTATGGGTTGTTATTCAAAAGTAGCTTTCAATTATAAAATAAACCGACACTTTATTAATGAGTGACACGATTTTTAATACACATTTTAAATATCTAAC
>CM063501.1:110482359-110484859 GCA_032207245.1 Pardosa pseudoannulata | reverse complement strand
ATATATATATATATATATATATATATATATACATACATATAGTCAATTTTTTTAATTATGTATACAATTCTTATGTTTTAAAATATAATGTACAGTACATAAATAGTTCGTGTTCCTAATTTAGTTCGTGTGTATTAAAGGGGGAATGTAAATTTATCTAATTATGCATATCGTTTATTGTTATCAATCGGTTATTGTTATCAGAATCACGGTGTCACATTAAGCGGAGCCCACTGTATATGATAATCCTTGTCATAGTTATTTTGGGGTAATAAAATATTTCCATAATCACTAATATAATGTGATTATTTCATTCCAGCTTATTAAATTAAAGTGATGTTAGTCTAACACCCAAAAACTCCTTTAATGCCAGTCTTCATTTTGTGAACATTTGAATGTAACTCTATAACGCTCTTTAACAGTGAACATAATTTAATAACACTGAGCGTATTTCTTTCGTGTTACCCCTTTGTGATGCTGTTATTGAATTTCAAAATTTCATAACATCAAGGCATCAAGAAAATTTCTGCACAACTTGTATGCAGCATCTTCAACTCTTATTGATGGATCATTAATTCCTGGAATGTTTTTCAACACTACGTGTTTATCAATAATCAGGTTAATCATTAATCGGCGCAAAACTCTCGTTTGCAGATTCGTTTCAGTTCGTCCGTTCTCCCAACACAGGAAAGGGGGAAAGAATTATGAGTGATGTAACCGATTGCGTGCTGTTAAAATAACTCTTATGGTGGGCACGCATTTTATAACTTTTGCTGAGCTACAGTAAAATTTTGTCTATCCAAGCAAGGTACTACACTTACTAGAAAAGTATCCCTGCTGTCACGTGCGTCGTTGCATGCGCGCAATGATGTGTTGTTTGGATAGACAAAACAGCGACTCAGTCAAAAGTATTCAGTGCTCACCAGGCCTTAGAATTAAAGATAAAGAGCGGGTAGCAATTAAATTGAGCGGGAAATTTAGGATTATAATGTTAACAGTAAGCACCGTAGCCAGAAATCATATTCGGAGGGGGACCAGCGGAAAGACATTGTTTTTTGTGAATAATACTTCAGTAAAACTACAGGTTTTCTTATGTATTGTGAAGACTCCCCTTTGTCCGAGCACGCACCAAAACAGCTGATCGGAGTACACCTGTTTACCAGGACAATAGCGTGGCGTCGCAGAGTCTGGGATCTTGACAATCGGACTGAATAGACGAATACGCACCTGATGGATTTCGTTAATGGATGCTCGGAAATTCCGTAAAGGGACAGCCATCGAATGAGAATTCAGTTAAAAAATATAACTGTAACTTTAGCTGGAGTTCTCAAGTAACTGGAATCTTAAACCCCAAAAAACAGTTGGCGGGACCGTAACTCACCCCCCAGGTACAAAAAGCCTACAATTTTGCGACTCAGGGCTTTTCGTCATTTTTTTTACTTTAGTGTGTTGACCTCGTAGAGGCTTTCGCGTTTTGTTACCGGAGCCAGCTTTCTACTTATGGAGATTTGTAATAGGGAGCGGCAGAGTCTCGGTTACCGAACGGGGGATAAATTGGGTTTGATTGCACCCTGAAAAGCCTCCCCACTTGTAAGAGATTATTAAATCTCTTGTTCTACTTTCGACTGTGATCGTCGTGAGGAAGTTTTACCGGCAACCATCCTTTGTAGTTCTACATGATTTGGGAATTAACATTCCTTTGTAAATAGCCGTAGTTAATCAAGAATTAAAGTAAATTTCCCATTTTATCTTTGATTGTGATCCATTCTTCACGTTACCTCTCACTTGAGAATATTGAAGGCGTCACAGTATGTTTAACCAGGGCCCGATTATCAAGAGTTTGGGCCCAGGGCAGAGAATATGTTTTGGGCCCTTGAAAATTATTATTACATTTTATTAATGTATAGCTGAAAGATTTGCATAATGCAACAAGCATTTTTTTTATTTCACCTTCGGTTGAAAAGATATGCTATTATGCAGGTCATATTCAAAACATTTTGCAAACTGAACCCACCAATCAGAAAGCTCAGTTTTGATATTGCGAACATTTTTGAGAAAAGTTCTCAAACTCTATCCGTCTGATTGGTAGATTACGTTTGCAAAAAGATCTGCATTCTTGCCTTTAGTTTTTAAATGCAAACCCCTGATTCACAAATCTGTGGGTATTTATACTTGCGGGGTTCTCTGTGAAATAATGAAAAACTTACAAAATATTAGTTCCCATAATTTGTATATAGAATAAAAACATGACATTTTTAAGTCTACAAAGTTTATCTGTTTCAAATTTACCTTTGGATCTAAAAATATTTGGATCTAAAAATATACCCTAAAATCAGTGGTCCCTAGACACGTGCCCTGCCGATAATATGGCGCTGCGTTTAACCCTAATGTGTATCATAATACAATGGGGATTTAAAATATGATTAAAAAATGATATAATGAACAAATTTAAAACCTAGAATGAGTAATGAGGTAACTGCTCAACCAATTTAATACTAAA
>CM063501.1:110464623-110482259 GCA_032207245.1 Pardosa pseudoannulata | reverse complement strand
TAATACTAAAATTAATATTTAAACTATACATGATGTTCAATTCTAATTTTCAAAACAGAAGAGTAACCAACTAAAAGAATAATTTTGAAAGAAAATGAAATGTCCAAAATTTTTTTAATCTGCATATCATAAAATATACTTGGTTTGAAAATTTGCCAAAAAAATTTCAGAATTTCTTCCATTTCGCATCAATATTGTGATGCGTTGCTAATAAAAGTGGTATCAATCTGCTCTTACTCGTCGAATACATACGTTTAGTTCAAAGTAACTGTGCTAAGCACATTGTTGGCTTCTGATATGGCGTTTTCTGTGGAATTGGGTTTCTATGGGTAACTAGAAGTCGAGCAAAACATAAAAAGGTTTGTACCTGAAAAAGAAACCCTTAGAAAAGACAATAAAAAATATATTACTTAAGTGGGTGACGTATAGTGGTAATACGCGTTATGTCCTTAACCCAATATTTAATATATAAATTGAATTTGGCTTTTCACCAACTCACCGATTATGGAGGATGGAACTCTGAGCTCCTCTTCTCGTTTCGGGATCCACGTTTCTCTCTCTCCTCCATCCTGTCTGTCCGGATGAGATCCGCAGTCCGGGAAGCAAGTCAAGTCTAAGTTCAAAATCAAGTCTAACTGAAGAGTATTTCGAGTCTGCAGGGCTGAAACGGCTGCCAACCGCTGATGGGTGGAAAACTCATCAACATTCCAATGGCCTGGTGGCACTGTAGAAAACCGCCAAGCGCAGGACTAAAACACACCAATGTGTGGATTGGAGACATGTCATATCATGAAAAGGGCGAATTTGTAAAACTATTGCAATGCAGCGCTCGCCAAGGAGAACACCATCTGACGTTCCTGGTATGTGTGATCTCATCTGATTGAATATCCAGAGCAGCTTATGCGATAAAAAAAATAGGTTTTTCGCCTCACTAACGTGATAATTGGGAGCATGGCAGGAAAGTTACAAACAGGGAATTTTTAAGGAAATCTTATAGAAATAATGGAAACTAAGTGGAACAGAATTAAAATTAACTAAATGGAACGTTATGACATGGCTATGCACAGTTAAGTTGATGACAAAATCCCATGCATGGTTCATTTTCTTTCCACGAAACAGTCTTTTAGAATTTCGAAGGGGGACCAGTTCCGCTAAATCCTCCCCCCCCCTTGTCAACGGCCTTGTTAACAGTTAATTATGTCAAATTCTAGATTTTCCTGAATTTCGCATAAATTATGTAGTTTTTCAGCAAAATTTCATAGCAGATGGGTTGATATGGAAAGTAAAATACAAGCCTTAGTTCAGATTAAATAATTTTCAATTCGCTTATACTGTAGTTCTTCAGCCAGAAACCCTGTTGTCATCAAGATGTAAATGAGACCTCCATGCTTGAATTTGTCGTGATACTGAAAGCTATCGTAATGGTGAAGAAAAGGTTTAGAACTATCAAAAGGTAACACCATCTATGCATGTTTGCTTACACCGGAAACACGAAAACGTGTAAGAAGGATAAAAATAATGACATAATAGAAAAATAATGCTATTAGAAAGCGAAGGCGTATAATTTCAATGTTTGGATGTCGAAAGGGATAGAATGCTATTTAGTACCGTCTGATTTTTGAAAGTAAAAATTGTTTATGATTTTTAATACGTTTGTCGTAAAATCTCTTGCTTCTTAAAGAAAGGAATTTTATTATTTTGCATTAACTACATGTCACTTCTGGCACAATAACTTTTTATAATGTATTTCATATAAATTATTTATTACACTGTCTTTACATCAAAGCATTATAAAAATGATTTAACTTCAAATATGATTGTTTAGGCTTTGTTTTGGAGTGCTACAGTCTATTGTTTTGCTACACGAGGGCTAATGACACCTGGACCTACTGCTTAAAGCCGATTCCGAATGGCTACTCCGGCTATACCATCAGCCGGATTTGAACCCGTGAACTCCGGTAACGCAGAGCAACGCTCTACCATTCAGCCATCGGTCGGCGTATTAAATATGATAACCAGTTTCAAATTTTGAAGTTTATTTCGGCCTAGTTCTGAATTAATCTATTTTATAATCGGGTAAAATAAATTTTTACTCCGTTATTACTACACTAGCATATAGCCCGTCATATGACGGAATCAATAAAATTTTTAATTTTTCAGAATTGTAAAGTATACTATGAGGCAAATAAAAATATGGTTTATTTTTTACTTTTGCCGAGAATTATCTGGTACACTCTCAATAATTTGTTTATCTTCATACTCCTCTGAAATCTCCCGATACTGCGAATACAGTTTAGAATCACGTTCAATTAATTTAGAAAGATAATTCAAAGTTTTCTTAGCAACGTCGAAATTATCGTAAAGTTCTTTCCAATTTTTTCCACAGTAATTAATGGAAGTAAAGGAATGAAACTATAATTATAAAATTTTCATTGCAACAAAAAATAATCGACGATTAAATTTAAATTTATCACATATGTACCTAATCTATTATTTAAGCCAAATATAAAAGAAAATTATTTACTTCATATGTAAGTTCCGTGTTAAAGCAAATGAAAATAATGTAGACAAAATTTAAATAATTTAAAATAAGAATTAATTAAATAAGATGGTTAAAGGAATGACGTCATAATGCTAAAAAATGTTATTTTTATCTATTTATTATGGGATAAATTGATAAATTTAATTACCTGCTCTTAACCGGGTAAAATAAGGCTTGAAATAATGGCATTAAATGCTAGAAAAGTGGGGAAGGGGTGGATTTTGAGTGTTGCTAATACTAACTCATCAAGAATCCAATATGGATGCATCTATTTACTCCAGGTCTAACCGCTTCATAAATTCGAGGACAGACGGACATGTGACCTAGCATCTTATTATAAAGGGGATAGAACATCATTACGTGTTCTACTTTTTCATTTTAGCAAATTTTTCCGAAAATAAAAGAAAAGGAATGATTCTTTAATTGAAAGGCAAATAACATGTATATTCTTTTCAGTATGTTAGCTCAAACAGGTTTAACGTGTTACAGGAGGCTGATATAGTGGGAAAAAGGGAAAGTTTTTCTGGAGGTCTTCGTAGTCATTTAGATTAGATGAATTTTCTTTTTTTTCTTTTCTTTTTTTTAATACGAATGACTCTATATATTTTATATAGTACGTTTGGTTGAAGGGTAAGCAGTTTTAAAAAGACCTTTAGTGTTGAAAATGACGTTCTAAATTTAGAGTGAATATTTTTCTATATTGTATAATAATGTAATTCATACATTTAAAAAAAAAATGTGTGTTCTTTCCTTTATTTTAAGGTTTATAAAAGCAATCACAAAAAGAAGAAAATGTTTTTAATTCATTATTTCTCATGGAGCATCATTATATTAGCACCATTTTCGAGATTTTATTTTTTTTTTCCGGCGAAAGGAGGGCATGCATATCTTTTTTATTTCCAATTAAAATAAATTGAACGAACGGTGGTCTAATTGGTACTGTGCTGATTTTCTGTACCAGAACCCGGAAGTTTGAATTCTGCAGTGAGCATGGATGATTTTTGTCGTTCGTAATTGTATATAAGCAGGAAGTCCCGATTGCAGTTTTCTTTATTTTAAGATTTATAGATCAAGACCTATTAAATGGTGCAATAAAAGCTCATTTAGTACAATAACTTTTTTCTGACGATTCTTTCAAATCAAGCATTCTTTTTAGTAAATATGTATGGATATGATATTAAAAAAAAAATGAAACAGTAGAGCAATTTGTCGCAACATCACGAACTACTATTGTTGTAATGTAGTTACAACCTATACACCAGTGTTCGGTTACAAGGGGGAAACACAGTAAAATTATAATACTTTATACTGAGATTCAGATATTTATTATGTACATTCACTTACAAATAGATCCTTGGTTATCATATATCAAAATCCTCAATTATTTATGCCTTATATTTACACTATAGTTATAATTCTCTTTATAATGAACTATTACTAATCACCAGGTTATATTATTTACAGAGGCATAAGTTAAGTGACTGTAAATATTATCTTTGCCTCCATTACAGGCACAGGAGAGCAGGCAGGGGCTTTCCTCACGCGGTATCGGTCCGGGCGCACGGGACGAGTTGGTGATGACGAGCGGGGCTTAGGACACTTGTCCCACTTCTCTCGAATTCCGACTTCTCTCTCTAACTTTGTTTCCAAACTCCTCACCTCGGTTTTAACGCCCCTTTTTTCTTCCTTTCCAATCGCTTGTTTTTGGGAAATTTTCCCACATCTGCATCCTTTTCGGGAGTGCAGGTGGGTTCATTAAAGTAGCCCCTTTTGTGCAAGCTGACATTACTTTTTAGCCCCTGCTCCCATAACTCACGGTTACATCTCTGTGCGAGCTTGACCGTTACGCTGCCATTCCGTGATCTATACCTTCTCTGCAGGGGTCCCTAAACTTGACGTGAACAATTGGAGTCCTAAATTCCTCTAGGAAAATCCTCCCACAGCTGTGTATGCACGTGCAGATCACCGTGAGAAAGTACCTCGGTACAACTATAATGCCCTTCCTATTCATTTTCAACTTTACAACAGCCAAGAGACAAACAATAAAGTGCCCTTCCGTTTGAAATTAAAGCCAGAATTGTCATAATTTGAGATATGCCCTGCTGCGTGAAATCGCCTTATATTTTCCAATCAATTCACGATCTGAAAAATAGAATATTCTAAAAACATTCTTTCGTGTACCAGATCCATAGCCAGCGGAAAATGGAGCTCCATCTCACGATCCCCCTCCGAAATTCTAAAATTTATTGTATTGAATAAAGTACATTTTCAAATTAAAAATTTGCTTTAAACTGCATACTTAATCAAAATTTTATTAAAAATAAATTTAATTTTTAAAATTTCTGTGTGCTTTTTTAATTTCAATATTTTTGCTTGTAATTGTTTTATTTATTTACTGAAACGTACGCATTAAGATTCTGTCCGGACGTTAGAAATATTTATTAATTTTTATATAATTTTAATGCAGTGATTATTTTTAAATTATAATATTAAATTTTGTACAGCTTTTGAATAAATTTTGTTTTTTAGTTTAAAATTTGTCAAACATTGGAAGGGGACTCGGCACGATTTGAGACTTCCTCCCTTTCCCCCGAAACTAAATCGTGGCTACGGCCTTGTCGTGCTCCATATTAGCAGTTTTAGAAACATTTTTGTATAAAAGTAGGACTGCTGGATTTTATTTTATCCGCGTTTTCACATTAAAAAAGCCACAATGTGACACAATACAATACAGTTCGAGACTTCCCTCCTCCCGAAATTAAATCGTAGTTATGGCTCTGTTGTGCACCTTATTAGCCGTTTTAGAAACATTTTTATATAAAAGTAGGACTGCTGCATTTTCTTTATCCGTGTTTTCACATTTAAAAATCCCCAATGTCACACAATATGGAACAGTTCAAGACTTCCCTCTTCCCGAAACTAAATCGTAGTTATGGCTCTGCTGTGCACATTATTAGCAGTTTTAGAAACATTTTAATATAAAAGTAGAACTGGTTCATTTTATTTTATCCGTGTTTTCACTTTTAAAAAGCCACAGTATAACAATAGTTCAGTACAGTTTGAGACTTCCCTCCTCCCGAAATTGAATCCTGGTTATGGCCCTGTCTACTATATCAGTAGTTTTAGAAACATTTTTGTATAAAAGTAGGACTGCTGGATTTTAATTTATCCGCGTTTTCACATTTAAAAAGCCACAATGTGACACATTAGAGTACAGTTCGAGATTTCCCTCCTCCCGAAACTAAATCGTAGTTATGGCTCTGTTGTGCACCTTATTAGCAGTTTTAGAAACATTTTAATATAAAAGTAGGACTGCTTCATTTTATTTTATCCGTGTTTTCACATTTAAAAAGCCACAGTGTAACATAGTTCAGTACAGTTTGAGACTTCCCTCCACCCGAAACTGAATCCTGGTTACGACCCTATATGCCATATTAGCAGTTTTAGAAACATTTTAATATAAAAGTAGGACTGCTTCATTTTATTTTATCCGTGTTTTCACATTTAAAAAGCCACAGTGTAACATAGTTCAGTACAGTTCGAGACTTCCCTCCTCCCGAAACTAAATCGTAGTTATGGCTCTGTTGTGCACCTTATTAGCAGTTTTAGAAACATTTTAATATAAAAGTAGGACTGCTTCATTTTATTTTATCCGTGTTTTCACATTTAAAAAGCCACAGTGTAACATAGTTCAGTACAGTTCGAGACTTCCCTCCTCCCGAAACTAAATCGTAGTTACGGCCCTGTCTGCCATATCAGCAGTTTTAGAAACATTTTTGTATAAAAGTAGGACTACTGGGTTTTATTTTATCCGTGTTTTCACATTTAAAAAGCCACAGTGTAACATAGTTCAGTACAGTTCGAGACTTCCCTCCTCCCGAAACTAAATCGTAGTTACGGCCCTGTCTGCCATATCAGCAGTTTTAGAAACATTTTTGTATAAAAGTAGGACTGCTGGATTTTATTTTATCCGCGTTTTCACATTTAAAAAGCCACAATATGACACAATACAGTACAGTTCAAGACTTCCCTCCTCTCGAAACTAAATCGTATTTATGGCTCTGTTGTGCACCTTATTAGCAGTTTTAGAAACATTTTTATGTAAAAGTAGGACTGCTTCATTTTATTTTATCCGCGTTTTCACATTTAAAAATCCTCAATGTGACACAATACAGTACAGTTCAAGACTTCCCTCCTCCCGAAACTAAATCGTAGTTACGGCCCTGTCTGCTATATCAGCAGTTTTAGAAACATTTTTGTATAAAAGTAGGACTGCTGGATTTTATTTTATCCTTGTTTTCACATTTAAAAAGCCACAATGTCACACAATACGGAAGAGTTCAAGATTTCCCTCTTCCCGAAACAAAATCGTAGTTATGGCTCTGTTGTGCACCTTATTAGCAGTTTTAGAAACATTTCTGTACAAAAACAGGACTGCTGGCTTTTATTTTAAACGCGTTTACACGGGAAAAAAAGCCACAATGAGTTAGGTTTTAAGTTAAAGTTAAAGTTAATTGTTAAGTTAATAGTTAAAGTGTTTTTTATTTTAGATTTTATAAATTGAGACATCTTCATGTTATGTCAGTATGATTAATGCTCATTTAATATAACTGCAATTTTTTTTTTCTAACAATCATTTCATAAAATCTTAAGCACTGTTTAGTCTGTGTATGTACACATATGATATTCAAGAAACCCCAGCATACAAACAATGTTTCAGGAATTTAGAGTTCACAATCTGAAAAATAGGTTATCCTGGAAGAACACTCTTGTGTACCATGCTAGGAGCGTTAGAAACATTTTTGTATAAAAATAGGACTGTTGGCTTTTATTTTATTCGCGTTTGCACAGGAAAAGGAAGGACAAGATTCTTCCTTCCTCATCAGAAAAAAAAAGATTTTTTTTGTCGTTGTTGCCGTTCAGAAAAAGAAAAAAAAGGTCATTGTCGTGCAATGCACGTGTGTGTGGTGTGTTACTGAAACAGATAAAGAATTATGCTCATCCTGAGAGCTTTTACGTGAGAAAGAAACATTTTTAAAGTTTGTTATTAGATTCGTCTGAACTATATGTTATGTGTTATAAATCACTTGAAAATGTCATGATTTATTTTGTGATATGAAGTGAAAATTTATACACATTAAAGCTACTGTTTTAAGAGTAACTTTTTAAATGCAAAACGGATATTAACACTGTTCCATAAAAAAGATTCTAACATAAAGTACCTTTATAACAACAACAAATAATCAAAAATATCAATAAAAAAGGGATTCTCCTCTAATTTAGAGCACATCAATTAACCCCCCGCCCCCCAGTAGGCTCCATGAGCGTTTGTTATTAGATTGTTTTTATTAAAAATTTTCAATTATAATTTAATTATTTTTAATTACTAATTATATAATTATATATTTTATAATTATATAATTTATTCATTATTTATTTTATTATATTTATTATATTTAATTATAATTTAATTATAGTTTTTTTTATTAAATTCTTATTCAAATTTGTTATTAGATTCGTCTCAGCTATGTGTTCTGTGTTATAAATCGTTTGAAAACGTCATGATTTTTTTGTGATATGAAATGAAAATTTATACACTTTAAAGCTGCTGTTTTAAAAGCAATTTTTAAAATTGCTTTTAAAACAGCAAATGAACACTGCTCCATAAAAAAAGATTCTAACATAAAGTACCTTTATAACAACAACAAATAATTAAAAATATCAATAAAAAATGGATTCTCCTCTAATTTATAGTACATCAATTAACCCCCCCCCAAGCCGGTTAGATGGGGGTTTGTTATTACATTGCTTTTATTAAAAATTTTAAATTTAAATTTAATTATATTATATTTAATTATTAATTATATAATTTATAATTTATAATTTTATATATTTATTTAATTTATTTATTTTATATTTTTATTATATTATATTAATTTTTTTATTATAGATTTTTTTATTAAATTTTTATTTAAATTTGTTATATTTATTATTTATATTGTGAAAATTAGCTGCATTATTTTTTGTGATATTTAATGAAAATTAAAGCTGCTGTTTTAAAAATTTTTTAAAATGCAACAAATTAATAACATTTCCATAAAAATTATAATTATATAATTTATATTAAAATGGATTCTCCTCTAATTTAGAGCATATCAATTTAATTAGGCTCCAGGGGGATTTGTTATTAGATTTTTTTATTAAAAATTTTAAATTATAATTTAATTATATTATATTTAATTATATTAATTATATATAATTATATAATTTATAATTTTATAATTATGTAATTTAATATACACAAATAATTAAAAATATAATAAAATGGATCTAAATTTATTCAAATTTGTTATTAGATTCGCCCCAGTAGACTTGTTGTTTGTTGTTTAGATTGTTTTTATTAAAAAATTTTTAAATTATAATTTAATTATATTTAAATTTTATATTTCCCCAATTAGGCTCCATGGTGGTTTGTTAGAGTGTTTTAATTAAAAATATTAAATTATAATTTATTAAAAAATTTTATTTAATTATATAACTATATAATTTATAAAATTTATAATTTAAAAATTTTTTAATTTATAATTTATTTATTAACTATTTATTTATTATATTTATTTTATTAATTATAATTTAATTATAGTTTTTATATTTAAATTTTTATTAAATTATAATTTAAATTATATTTTAATTATATTATATTTAATTATTAATTATATAATTATACAATTTATAATTTATAATTTTATAATTATATAATTTATTTATTAATTATTTATTTTATTATATTTATCATATTTTAATATAATTTAATTATAGTTTTTCATTAAATTTTTATTCAAATTTGTTATTAGATTCGTCTCAGCTTTGTGTTCTGTGTTATAAATCGCTTGAAAACTTCATGATTTTTTTGTGATATGAAATGAAAACTTATACACTTTAAAGCTGCTGTTTTAAAAGTAATTTTTAAAATGCAAAACAACAAATTAACACTGTTCCATAAAAAAGATTCCAACATAAAGTACCTTTATAACAACAAATAATTAAAAATATCAATAAAAAGTGGATTCTCCTCTAATTTAGAGCACATCAATTAACCCCCCCCTCGTCCCCAGTAGACTTCCATGGGGGTTTGTTATTATATTGTTTTTATTAAAAATTTTAAATTATAATTTAATTATATTTAATTATATTATATTTAATTATATTTAATTATTAATTATATAACTATATATTTTATAATTTTATAATTATATAATTTATTTATTATTTAGTTATTATTTTATTATAATTTATTATATTTAATTATAATTTAATTATAATTTTTTATTAAATTTTTATTCAAATTTTTTATTAGATTCGTCTCAGCTATGTGTTCTGTGTTATAAATTGCTTGAAAATGTCATGATTTTTTTGTGATGTGAAATGAAAATTTATACACTTTAAAGCTGCTGTTTTAAAAATAATTTTTAAAATGCAAAACAACAAATTAACACTGTTCCATAAAAAAGATTCCAACATAAAGTACCTTTATAACAACAAATAATTAAAAATATCAATAAAAAGTGGATTCTCCTCTAATTTAGAGCACATCAATTAACCCCCCTCCCCCAGTAGGCTCCATGGAGGTTTGTTATTAGATTGTTTTTATTAAAAATTTTAAATTATAATTTAATTATATTATATTTAATTATTAATTATATAATTATATAATTTATAATTTTATAATTATATAATTTAATATACACAAATAATTAAAAATATCAATAAAAAATGAATTCTCTTCTAATTTAGAGCACATCAATTAACCCCCCCGCCCCCAATAGGCTCCATGGGGATATTTTAGAATAAAAAAATTTAAATTAATAAATATTATATAATTAAATTATAAATTTTAATTATATAAATTAAATAAGCAATTTTTTTAAGCAAATTAATCGCGGTTAGCTGTTAATTAATTAATTTAAAATTAAAAATTAATTTTATTTTGTTGAATATAAAAATATATCATTAGGTAATAAAAAAATTTTTATTAATTTATTATAAAATAATAATTAAATGCTGTTTATAAATATAATTTTAATATTACAAATTTAAAATATATATTAAAATAGATCATTGTCTCTGAAATTTCCTATTATTTAGTTAGAGTTTTATAAAATATTAGTTGAAAATGTTTTGAAAATATAAAAATTAGTTAATTTAATTAATTATAGTTATTTTTCAATATATAACAATTATTTTTTTATATTATATTTATATAATTTTTTATAAACACTAATTTTTTTTGTAATTATAATAAAAAAATTTTTTTTATAATATATTATTAAATGCGCCTGAATTTTCAATTAGTTTAAAAAAAATTAAATATAATACTCAAAAAAATTATATTTGTTCAAATTTTTTAAAATATTATATATATATTAATAACGTAGTCATTAGAAATTCATTTAAAAGAAAAAAATTTGCTCTAAAGGTCACTGTTTAATTGAGTAGAACACCAAGGAAAAAAAGTCTTAAATAAAAATATACGCTAAAGTTTTATTGTGTCGGTGACCAAATTTCTATCATTTTTTACTTACATTGTCGACTATTTATAAAACACAACTCGTTATTGTTTAATTCCGGTTATAAACAGATATATAAATGGACATTAATGATTATTAAATTTAATACACTTAAAGCTCGTAGTCTCGAAGATCCTCTAAAAATAATGGATTCTAAAAGTACAAAAAAATATTTTAGAGAATGATTTATATTTTTTTATGAAAGTCATCTAAGCTATTTTGTGCAATTAAATACATCTGTTACCGCAACGAAAATTCATGAATTTACAAATCATGAAAAGCTATCAGCGTCTATATGCTTAATAATATATAATAAATGTCAGTCAAAGATTGTTAAACAATTATTGATAAAACTCCAAAACACTGGTAAAATGTACAATACATAATTTTCAATTTTTTATTAATTACGTGACAAGCTTTGAAGACATCATATTTGCAATTGTATCCTAGAGGGTTAAACGAGTTTGGTGAGACCGGTCCTTACAAAGTATGGATGATAGTCACAAAATAATCAACAAATCAATCCAATAATTTTGTATTTATCATAATAAATGAGATATTTTTTCAATTATAAATTTCAGAAATTTCAATACGAGCCTCCATTCGTCCACCCCTGGGCTACAGTACAAAAATTTTAATTGCATCGTATTTGTCAGATCGTGGGCTCAGTGCAGAAGCCAGTTGATTGTCTAAGAAAAAGAACATCACTTAACTAGAAGAATTATGAATATTTACAAAATTGAAACTTGACATTAGCAAATTGTTGAAAACCGTCTCATTATTTTTGTTCTCATTGAATTTATGCTTATTTTTAAGCTTCCAATAAACTGTTTCTACTACATTTGATGACAGTTTTAATTAATCCCTTTTTTGGGATTCTTAACAGGACAGATAGATAATATATAGATTAGAACATATACAACAATATTAAATTCATGTAATTATAGAGGAGATGTCCAACTGTTTCAGTACACAAATTTTAATTGCATTTCTTCTCTATTTAACTCGTGGTTCAGTGCGAAGCTAGTTGATTTGCTTAGAAAAAGAGAAAATAATTGAAGATTTAAGAATATTTTACAATCGGCTTGACATTCAAATTGTTGAAAATCTCTTGGTCAAGCATCTCCATTATTTTGTTAGAATTTATGCTTATTTTTAAGCTTCTAATAAATGTATCAGCTTTGATGACAGTTTTTAAACTTTGTGATTTTAAAGGACAGATATATCAATATAGATCATATAAAACAATAATTCCTAGGAATTCCAGTACGAGCCGCCGTTTGTCCACCCCTGTTCTACAGTACACAAATTTTAATTGCATTTCCTTCATCGTATTTAACAGATCGTGGCCTCAGTGCAGAAGCTAGTTGATTGTCTAAGAAAAGGAGCATCACTTAACTTGAAGATTTAAGAATATTTACAAAATTGAAACTTGACATTAGCAAATTGTTGAAAATCTACGAGCCTTAACCGTCTCATTATTTTTGTTCTTATTGAAAAAATGCTTATTTTTAAGCTTCCAATAAACTGTTATTACTACATTTGATGACAGTTTCAATTAATCCCTTCTTTGTGATTCTTAACAGATAGGCAGATAAGATAGATATAGATCAAACATAAAAACAATATTTTTAAAATATTTTCATATAATTTAACTATTGTGTAAGGAGACGTCCAATATTTCTTTTCATCTAAAGGATCTATGTAAGAAATCATGGATCTTCTCTAAATTGACTCTCTGCGTACACATTTTCGTTAATCTTAGTTATTTGCTTTTAATATTATAAAATCGGAGATGTATATACATGATTTTAATGTAATCGCGGTTAATGTTATCAATCGTTATTGTTTCGAAATCACTTGGTGATTTTCTCTATTCATTTGTATGTTAAACTATCGCTTTAGATCGCTATATCGGTGTGAGATGTTTAAGAATTAGTGGAATGTATAATTAAATATACACTAAAATATTTGTGTTGAGAAATGACCAAAGGAAAGGAATTTGCTAACAGTTTATCGTAGATTCGAATTTGATATTACAAAGCAAATATATTCTATTAATAGAGAATTAATGACTACAACATTTATTTTTAACACAGTACAATAGATAAGAATAATATGAACGAGCATATACATAAACACAATCAAATAGAATAAAATGTATATGTATTTCAGCGTTGGGAAAATGAAAACCAATAAGATTTATGATTAAAGGAATTATGGATTTACTTATGCAATGACTTATTTACTCCAAACGTCTCAAAACCATCCACTTTAAAGAAACATCAAGAAAAAACATGTTTGGTATAATATTTGGCGATTTATTCATCTTCTTGCTAACATAAAAGTACGTATTTTTATATATTATTGTAATACATTTCTCAGTTTTTTGCACGTCAAATAGCCAAAATTTTCCTAGAATTGAAATATTTACGTCAATTTAGCCTGCAGAGAAATAGATCACGAATGGCAGCATAATCAAGCCGCACAGAGCTGTAAACTGGTATGGAGCAGGGGTAAAAAGTAATATTCTTACAAAACTACTTTTGAACTGCACTAGGGCATTTGATTGGAAAATTTCCCGAAGAAATTGATAAGAAGAAAGAAGGGGCGTTAATTTAATAGTGAATAATTTTAAGAACAGTCGAGAAAAGAAAAATATAGCACCACTGGTGCGCCTAAGTCATTAAAATTACAAAATTCTCTGACTTAATGGAAAATATAAAATAATATACATCATTTGACTTAGGCCTCAATAATATAAATTCCTTATAAAGAGATGTGGGATAATTATAGTGTAAATAGAAGATATAAATGTTGATCATTATGATAACCAGGATCAATTTTTAATGTATAGTAAATGTCTGAATCTATATAAAGTATTATATTCAATCTGTGTTTCTTGTAACGAACACTGGTGTATAGGTTGTATGTACATTGCAACAATTATAATCACATTTCATTCAAGTTTCTCATAAATCAAAACTGTTACTAACCATGTTAGCCGAAGGAAGATGTATGTTTCCAGAATAAGTACCGATTTTTATTAATGATACCCATCTTCTAAACTCAACTTCGTAGAAAAATTTTATAATTTTCATTACTCTGCTCTTTTAAATGGAAATAGTTTCTTTTAATTTATTTAAAGCTTAATTTAAAAAACATGTCTGAAGAATTTGTAAAATAATTTTATCTTCAGATACATTACTGATCGCTAAGCTATTGAATAACTGGTATATTTTTCAAAGCTGAAACGTAAATGCAACAATAAAATTCATCTACTACTCTCCATCGTCAACCATCAACCGTCAACGTTAACATCCCTTATATTTTCACATCACGTGACGATCGGAATGATCGGAAGTGACACTGGGATTTGTGTGTTGTACACGTCAAATGAGATCCCATTCCAAGTTAAATTCGAAAAACATCAAATTTTTTTCTAAGTTATTATGAGTTAGTTATACTCCCTTGTTACTTTATCTTTCCATTTTTACTGTTTTCAGGTACAATCCTATACCATAAGCAGTATATCATATCCTATACAATTTTTTGCATATGTCCTAATGTTTTGCATCATTTTACGAAAATTCATTAAAATACACTTTCACAGTTCCTTTAATTTATTTAAAGCTTAATTTAAAAAACATGTCTGAAGAATTTGTAAAATAATTTTATCTTCAGATACATTACTGATCGCTAAGCTATTGAATAACTGGTATATTTTTCAAAGCTGAAACGTAAATGCAACAATAAAATTCATCTACTACTGATCGTCAAATCAACCGACAACGTTAACATCCCTTATATTTCATCAAGTGACGATCGGAATGCTCAAGGACTGGAATTTTGTTTACACGTCAGATGAGATCCCATCTATGTTAAATTCGAAAAAATCAAATTTTTTTCTTAGTTATCAGTTAGTTATACTCCCTTGTTACTTTATATTACCATTTTTACTGTTTTCTGGTACAATTGTATACCATACGGAATATATCATATCCTATACCCTTTTATCGTAGTTTGTATCATTTTACGAAAGTTCATTAAAATTACACTTCACAGTTCCTTTAATTTATTTAAAGTTTAATTTAAAAAACATGTCTGAAGAATTTGTAAAATAATTTTATCTTCAGATACATTACTGATCGTTAAGCTATTGAATAACTGGTATATTTTTCAAAATTGAAACGAAAAATGCAACGATAATATTCATCAACTACTCTCCATCGTCAACCATCAACCGTCAACGTTAACATCCCTTATATTTCCACGTCACGTGACGATCGGAATGTTCGGAAGTGACATTGGGATTTGTATGTTGTACACGTCAGATGAGATCTCATTTCAAGTTAAATTCGAAAAAAAAATCAATTTTTTTTCTTAGTTATTATGAGTTAGTTATACTCCCTTGTTACTTTATATTACCATTTTTACTGTTTTCTGGTACAATCATTTACCATACGGAATATATCATATCCTATACCATTTTTATTCTTAATGTTTTGTATCATTTTACGAAAATTCTCTAAAATTGCACTTCACAGTTCCTTTAATTTATTTGAAGTTTAATTTAAAAAACATGTCTGAAGAATTTGTAAAATAACTTTATCTTCAGATACATTACTGATCGTTAAACTGTTGAATAACTAGTATATTTTTCCCAAATGAAACGTAAAATGCAACGATAATATTCATCTACTACTCTCCATCGTCAACCATCAACCGTCAACGCTAACATCCCTTATATTTCCACATCACGTGACGATCGGAATGCTCGGGAAGGAGCACTGGGATTTACGTGTTGTACACTTCAGATGAGATTCCATTCCAAGTTAAATTCGGAAAACATCAAATTTTTTTCTTAGGTATTATGAGTTAGTTATACTCCCTTGTTACTTTATTTTACCATGTTTACTGTTTTCTGGTACAATTGTATACCATACGGAATATATCATATCCTATACCATCTTTATTCTTAATGTTTTGTATCATTTTACGAAAGTTCATTAAAATTACACTTCACAGTTCCTTTAATTTATTTAAAGTTTAATTTAAAAAACATGTCTGAAGAATTTGTAAAATAATTTTATCTTCAGATACATTACTGATCGTTAAGCTATTGAATAACTGGTATATTTTTCCAAATTGAAACGAAAAATGCAACGATAATATTCATCTACTACTCTCCATCGTCAACCATCAACCGTCAACGTTAACATCCCTTATATTTCCACGTCACGTGACGATCGGAATGCTCGGAAAGGACACTGGAATTTTGTGTTGTACACGTCAGATGAGATGAGATCTTATAGTAAATTCGTTAAAAAAACGATTTTTTTTTTTATTTTTTTTATTTTCTTGTTTTTTATCTTTCCATTTTATTTTTTGTGCACGAAGCAGATCACAAAAATAAAGTAATCAAAACATAATTTTTTTATTTATTAAGTTAGTTTTGTTTTTATATCATTTTTACTGTTTTCAGAATATAAAAGATATAAATAATATAAATTTTAGAATGTAATATGCATCATTTTACGAAAATCATTAAAAACATATAATTTTATCTACGTAAAGATGGTTTTTGAGTATACCTTTACATGTGATAATAAATACATCTCTTTTCACGAATTTTTCCCTTTTATTCATAAATGGAACTCCATGATGTTCATAATAACAGATGTTCAAACTGAGAGCAGACTGTAGTATTCAAAGGTGTTTAAATTTCATCTTTGTTTTACACTGTGCAGTCCATAAAAACTTTGATTTGAGATATTCTTCAATAAATATTATGCAGAAAATACTCGGGCATTAATAGGTTACATAATACGTTATCCACCTGCCAGTGTACTTTGAATCATAAGCTTATTCATCTGGTATTTTGTTTGATTAAAGATGCAAAATATGAGATCTTTGCTCCTGGCAACAAGCAGGATATAGAACAGAAAAAAAATGGTAGGAGACAGGAGAAGTAACTTTTCATTTATTCTGACGTCTCGACCTTAGAAGATACCATTCGCATTCTTCAATGAAAAATGAATAATTTATTACTTCCAGTTCTTTGCAACAGTATAATATATTCAGATATGTATATATATATATATATATATATATATATATATATATATATATATATATATAAATATATATATATATAATATATATATTTATTATATATATATATATATATAAAATATATATATATAATATATATATAAATATATATATATACATACAAATATTATATATATAATATATATATATATATATATATATATATATATATAATATTATATATATATATATATATATATATATATATATATATATATATATATATATATATATACGTATATAAGCTCCAGTTATCATAGTTTAATGCTATTTATTTCCTCCGTTACCCTGGATATATGGCCTTAATGCCTAACTACTAATCCCGGACCTATATGTGTATATATATATATATATATATATATATATAAATATAATATATATATATAAATATATATTTATATATATAAATATTT
>CM063501.1:110449623-110459623 GCA_032207245.1 Pardosa pseudoannulata | reverse complement strand
ATATATATATATATATATATATATATATGTGTGTGTGTGTGTGTGTGTGTGTGTATTTAAATTAATTTAAATAAATAAAAATTAAAGGAGAAAGTTTAAAATGGTAGCAGAAAGGAAGAATTGAGTAGGAAATTGATAAGAATGCTAACTAGAAAATTAGTTTATATGATTTAAAGCACGAGATTTTATTGGTATTAGTTTTGAGAGACAAATTGTGCTCATCACCCCGTGGAAGAGAGAATGAAATATAAATGATTTGTGAGAGTGCAATTAGAAACATAATGTGCAGAATTAAAAAAAATCAAAAATACTAATGGTATTTTGATTTTCTACTTTAAATTATGTATACAATGGAGAAAGGGTCCATGATTTGATAATATTGGATTTCAATTTGGTGTCAGGAAACCTCAATTAATTGAAACCCGAACGGACAATGCCAGTTGAGAAAAAATTGTTTACGTACTAGCACTATTACTCACCATTACTTTACTTAGTCATTCCCTCTTATCTCTTCTAAATGTTAAACGTTGTAATAAATCCTTACTTCTATTAAAATATTGAGCAATTTATTGGTATAATGAAGGTTCTACAAGACCATGAGAATACTTATAAGATTGCTCTATGAGGAAAAACGGCAAGTAGGAGATGACGGTAGGTTTTTTACTTTCTTATATCTTGTAAAAGTTCTTGTTTTGACATTTGGAGAATAAAATTGGCAATTTAGAGAAATTTAGGAAATATGTTTATAAATCATTCGACCCTTCGTTTCATCATGCAAAGAAATTGGCAATTGTGTTTTAATCACTGTTTAACATAGTTCTAATTGAAGTTTATTGACAGTAGAAGAATGAGTGTTGTTGAACGGTCTACTTCATTAATTAAAAACACACCAGGTTTCGTTTCCTTTAAAATCAACATGTGGTTTTGTTCAATGTAAAGATATATTTAATTTTGATAAGATAGCAGAAAAAGGATTGTTGGATATATGGAACTTGATTATTATATTAATGGAAATTTTCTATTGCTTGTAGACTTGCTTTACTATTATTTAATATTGAAGCAGTTGCTTGAAAGTTTTGATTACTGGGCCAGTACAGAGAATTTCATAATTTCATCAAGAAGACTGTTTTCCATTCGCCTTAACTCTGGATCACGACATGTCATATATATATATATATATATATATATATATATATATATATATATATATATATATATATATATATATATATGTGTGTGTGTGTGTGTGTGTGTGTGTGTGTGTATTTAAATTAAATAAATAAAGCTTAAAGGAGAAAGTTTAAAATGATAGCGGAAAGGAAAAATTGAGTAGAAAATTGATATGAATGCTAACTAGAAAATTAGTTTTTTTTATTTAAAGCGCTAGATTTTATTGATATTAGTTTTGAGAGACTAAGTGTGCTCATCACCCCGTGGAAGAGAGAATAGAATGTAAAAGACTTATGAGGGTACAATTAGAAATATAATGTTCAGAATTTTAAAAAAATTCACTAATACGAATGGGATTTTGATATTTGATTTTAAAATTATGTATATAATTCAGAAATGGCGTCAGAAAACCTCAATTAACTGTAACCAGAATGGACAATTCCAGTTGAGACAAAATTCTTAACGTACGAGCATCATCGCTCCCCATCACTTTCCAAATTTACTTAGTCATTTATTCTTATCTTTTCTGAATGTTAAACGTTGTAATAAATCTTTACTTCTATTAAAATATCGAGCCTTTAATTGATATAAGGAAAGTTTTACAAGCCCATGAGCGCGTTTAGAAGATAGTTTTTTTTTTCAGAAAAAACGGCAAGTAGGAGAAAAGGGTAGGTTTTTTTTTCTTTCTAATTATATCTCATAAAAGTTCTTATTTTGAAATTTGGAGAATCAAATTGACAGTTTAGAGAAACTTATGGAAGATATTTATAATAATTCGATCTATCATTTCATCATGCAAAGAAGTTGGCAATTGTGTTTTAGTCACTGCTTAAAAGTTTATTGACAGTGGTAGAATGAATGTAGTTGAACGACGTTCATTAATTAACAAACATACCTGGTTTCGTTTCCTTTAAAATCAACATGTGGTTTCATTATAAGTAAAGATATATTTAATTTTAATAAAGATGGCAGGAAAAGGATCGTTGGGTGTACGGAACATGATTATTATGTTAATGGAAATTTTATATTTCTTGTAGACTTGCTTAAAAATTATTTAGTATAGAGGCAGTTGCTTGAAAGTTTTGGATTACAGAGTCAGTACAGAGATTCTTATTTTTTCTTGAGATTTAGATAAATATTGTTGCATTGTAACTTAGAAAAAAATTCCGAGTATAAAAATTCTTATAATATAAATTTAACTAAAGCAGTACCAATAGTTTCCTCAGATTTGGGGCCCTTACTAAAAATATGTACGTGGGCCGCCGTTTTCTTAATATTCAATGGACCATGAAAGAAAAACAATAACGAGCAAACAAAATAAATTTATTACCAAAAGCTGTATGTAGATGTGATTATTGTTTGACATAACCGCCATGAAGATTTACGTATTTCTCATGTCAGCTGATACGTTTATCGAAGTGGCAATGATGGGCCGTATATGTTACTTTGGCCTCCGATCAGTTCTTCGATTAAGGAAAGATAAAAATTATTCCTGCTAAGTGTGGTGTGCTTCTGAGTTATAACAGAACTGGGAGGGCCGGCGTTGTCGTGATCTTCAAAAATCAGCCTTCTCTTCATTTGTTTTGAATGGCTCTTCGCAGGCGTCGTGAACTGCAACAATAAACAGCAGTATATATCATATTCCCCAGTTCCATAAACTCCACACAGAGCTTATTGGTCTCATAAAATCAATAAACTCTAGCCATACTATTTCTGTTGGGGAGGAGTTGATTGAAATTCTTCGGTTTGTTTGATAAGATTGATTTATCACTGGCGGCAACGTTCTTCGAAGAGGGGATCAGAAACCTCGACCAACGGCAGGACAAATACTTGAAATTTCTGCGTTTTAGTTTTCTGTACTAGTCACGAAACAACTTCTGTATACCAAAAGTCTTGTTCTTGCCTCTCATTCTGATGATTGTCATTTACCATTGGAAGCTGCACAACATCAGTCTTATTAAGACATCCTGAGATTGTTGGTACCTTACCTGACCAGATAATTGCTCTATTCATCTTCATTACTTTTGACTGCTTTAATGGCAATCAATGTGCTATAGAATCAAATTTTACTTCCTATATCTATTTTGAACCTTCATAAATGTTTAGATTTTCCATGGGTGAGTATCACTTTGCCGTTTCTTTCGTCGATTGTTGAAAACACGGTGTGTTGGACTTTCCTCTGGACATATTTCTCTAGTTCATGCTCACAATTCTTACTAAAAACATTTCTTTTGCCAGAATGGCATTCATTAACCATTCGACACAAAACTATCCATCACACTTGACACCGTGCGTTCCACTGCATACTTGAAAACGAAGGAGGGGTTCAAATAAATATTGGGAAAGAAAAAAAATAGAAAAAAGGATAAAACAGATGAAAATATATGTAATAAGGGATACCTATGAATGTTCCTTCCAATATTTAGTAAAGCAGAAATTCCAATTATGAGACCTATATTTTCATATTTTTACAGCATTAAAGGTACTTCATTAAATTTATGGAAAAAACAAGAGTTTTTCTTGTATTAAATACTTGATTTCTTATCAATAAGAAATAAATACACATCGAATATTTCAAAATTGAGCATAAATTTTATAATCAGGACAAAATTTAGTAGCGTCTGAAATTTGTCTTAAAAAGTTTCCCAAAAGTTAAATAAAATTCAAAAACCTGGCTTTAAAATTTTTGTATATTTCATGTTTAAGCAAGAACGGCAACTTTCTATTTATTTTTTAAATTTTGAACTCACACCTAAAAATTAAACTCAGAAAAAAGGCAGTAAATTGGAACTTTATATATCCGCTGGACTTTATAACATTCCAGTTAACCATATATTGACCTTATTCCTCATTTTTGTAAAATTTGCATCTCGATGATTGTTTATTTAATTTGAGCCTCTAAATTTGCACTCAAAAAACTGATCCTATCTTACAAATAAAGCTTCCTTATTGTTACTTTGTAAAAAGCTAAAATTTACTTTTCTTAATATCCCATACCCAAATCAGTTGTTAGGTGTATCCTAAATAATATAGATGTGGTTTTCGAATATAGCTTACTATTATTCTTTCAGTCTGCTTATTGGGTGTAAATAAATAGTGATCTTTACCTGGCAATTGTTCCCTTTTCGAATAGCTTCAAAATATTGAAGTGTGCAATCTAAAAGCTGTAAAGATCTCTTGTACTAATTAATACAGTATACATAGTGTATGTTCTTTGGATTAAACATTCCTTATTCCATTTCTAACTTTGAAAGACTGTTGAAGCTTTGAAACTGCTCTCGGGTTTTGATTTACATACTTTATTGATGCATACGATGTATAGAGGTTGTTATTTTTATGCTTAATATATCATTGGTTATTAAAAAGTATTCTATTTTGCACTGCCAGTATTAAGGCAAATTTTAACTCACATCGGTAATTAATGGTGCGACTTTAAACTGAGTTTGCTTTTACATGCGTTTGAGCGCATTGAGCCAAATCTCGCGATTTTGCACCGCCAAAAGTTCCCGGAGAGTTCGTAGACGAAGGAAAGAAAAAAAAAGTTTAAACCAATCAGTTTGCTGTCTTTGTTGGAGACAGATATTGTAATCCTGGGAAAAGCTGAACTTCTATCTGCCGTCATCTCGAAATAAAAAGAGATACGACCATTCTTTAAAATTGGCGACTTTGCATTTGAAGAAAGAGAGATTTTTGAGTTTGTTTTCTTGTATTCAGTGTGACGCGATTACTTAAGGTTTAGGGTTTTAGGTAAGACACGAAGAATTCGCCCGTTCCAAAAGAATGCCTGACATATTCCCTTCCCTCTTGGCATCAACTTTTAAAATTTATTTTCGTCTGCTGTAAGTCTACGGAAAATAAAGGTGGAATATTAGTGCCTATCGACACAAGTTTTGTGCTCACGGATAAAGATTTGCGCTTGGATTTATTAAATATATCCATTTGTCAATGTTCAGAAGATTTTAAGTGAATATCAAGATCATAAAAAAAGATTATTATATCTTTGAAAAGTGTTTAATAACGAATACTGGTGCGTATTTTCGTAATGGTGGATTTTCGCTCGCAGTTTGGAAAATTTAAAAGTCTGTTCGAATGCCAATATTTTTTAAAAAGTTAGTTACGTCTAGTAATACAACCAAAACAAGCTGGTGAGATGTAAATGATGATTCGAAATGGAAAAGAATCTTTAGTGAGCATCAGGATCTTTCTGGAGTTAGAGTGACCTTGTAGTAAGAGAGGCAGTTGTGAATGATTACGCTTGTTCTATTCTCCTGTCGTACAGATTGCATAGCAATAGCATTTCTTGTTCCGGGGTAAGTAAAGCAGTTTATTGACTTTTAAGCCTGTATTTATATATATGTACGTAAAATGTTCTAAAACCTGAAGCCTGAATCGTGATTTATTTATGCTTTTACCAAATATAATATCCTTTTTGTAAAACTGACATTAACTTATATAAGAAATAAGTAATTTTTTTTTTTTGAATGCTGACATATAAACACACATCAATTTAAAAAGCATACCATTAGTCAGTTATATTTAAATTTTTAATGTAAAATGTCCATTTTGTACTTCGCCAGGTGGCTTTAAGCAGTGTTTTGAACTGTAATTATTTCAACTAAAAAAATAAAAAATAAAATATGGCTCAATTTTGTTTTTTGTTCCGCTAAAAGTAACGGTTTTCGGTTCAGTTATGAATGAATAACTTTATTTTACATATATTCTTATTTGTACTAAAGGTATAATTCTATCAAAAATTAGAAGATTTTATTCTTTTTTTTTTAATTGGTACATTATGTGAATCGTTACAATTAACCAGCATGTACGATTTGAGCGGAGAACAGAGAACGGCGAGATTTGACTTTGTTATCAATTATCAAAATCGCATTTGACAACTTAACATTCAACTGAATTAAATCTGTCTTCTACACGTAGTTTCATGTGAAACTGAAGCCAAAAAGTACTAGTGAACATCAAAACAGGAACTCGAGAAGCCGTGTAATGACTATAATGACATGGTTAGTGTTAAATTTGAAAAAATTGATAAATTGATTACAGCAACAAAATGACTGAAGATATATCGAACCGAAAAAAAAGATATATTTTTAGTTCAGTTCCCTTTTTCATTTCGTACAAAATAAGGTTTTTTTCCGGTTTTCAATTCAGTTCCGGTTTTGTTTCGTCCAAATTATCTTTTTTTTTTTTTTCAGTTTTCCGTGTTTGGTTCAGTTCTGATTAAGTCCTGGTTTTGATAGAATTATTTATACTTAAACTGCCTCCAGTACACAGTTCCAGTTCCAGTACAAATCTAACACAACCATTTTAAGAGCTTTTTTAAAGCTCCATGTCATAGCTTTTATAAAACCTGCATTATTTATGCTTGTTGGAAAAGCGCTTGTTTCTTTTTATTCACTACAAAATTGTGACTAATAACTAGATAATGTAGTGTATTTAAAACTATATTTTCTATAACAATGGGAACAAATTAATTAATCTACTAATGCACTTTGGTTAACACTTTCAAATATTTCCCAAACTTGGACGCTTTTTTGAAAACAGTTTAAAAAATCGCTGTTTTCCATTTGATTTTTTTTTAATAAGGAGACATTTGAATTACTGAACTCAAACTAGACAGCTGTTAAAAGTGCAAGTAAAATTATAAATGAATAATACATAATTATAAAGAATTTAAGTCCAGTGCTTAGAGCAAACATATCACTCTCAAAGACCCTGTGTATATTCTTCTTTCGGTGCCTGGCCTAGTGGATTTTATCTTCTGGTCCTCGTGTTGTCATATTCATTACGCATTTAGTATCCACATGTTCGCTTCGCTTGCTTTATTATATACACAAGCAGGCTATATTTACTCTTTGAGTACAGGGGTAAAGCATATCGCTCATTTCGCTTCGAAGTATTCTCATTTATCTGTCCTGGCAAGGTTACAAATAACCGAGTAGTACCATCTAGCACGGTACTAGTGAACTATGAATTTCCCACAAAGTGATAAGGGTTAAAGTAAAGACGATTAATGTGTACGTAGGCCAAAAATTAAAACTTAAACTGTAATAAAAGTGTAGGTTTAATTTTGAAAAGTTAACTAAATAATGTAACAACAAAACAACACAATAAATTAATATTTTTGTCCTGAAACTTACCATTTTTTCTCGATCATCATCTCTCCTATTTCAGGAGAAATCTCTCCATAATTATTCTCAACTAACTTAAGATGACGTAAGATGTCGTAAGACGTAAGATGCACACTCACAGGAACTCTAAACGATCGGAGTTGTCTATTTTTTCTATTGGATACGTCATTATGACGAAAATCCCCTTCAGAGTACGAAAAGGTCCCATCTTTGACATAACCCAAAGTGCCAAAATGCACTTCTAGTGACGTCATTAGATAATGTAGTGGTGTAGATGATCGCCGTGAATAGCAGCCAGAGACTGTGGGCCGGTCCACCAAACATCTAACCGCGATTAACCAATGATTCAAACCAATGGTAGGATTCAATTTTCCATTTAACCAGCGATTAAACGAGATTAGCTTTTAAACGTCTTTGGTGAGACCGGTTCTGAAGCAAGTTTAAAAGGCTGATTACACTAATAAGTACTTCCAAACATGAAAATATTTTCATACAGGAATTCTCAAACAGTGTTGGCAAATGTTAAAAAAATTAAATTCCCTAATTTCATTGATTATTCTTCAAATCTGTATTTTAAAGAAACTCGATTATTTTTATTTCCTTATAATGCGGTACTATTAGAGCTTTTTTTCCTCTAATACTACAGGGATCATGACCTGCTTATAAAGGAAGTATAATACTGGTTTAGTTTTTAATATCTTCAAATATTTTTAAATAATTGTAAAGTGTTTAATAATAAATAGCTGTTTAATTTTCTTCAAATTTCAATGGTTCTGATAAATTAAAAGAGAAATCAAAGGTCCATTCACACCAGCGCTAGCAGGACACCAAACTCTCGAATACCAACAATTTCTTAGGAAACAATCAACTTAAGTTGTCAAAACTATAATCAAAAGAGTAAGAAAGTACAGGAATCTTTTTTTTAAATTTAATATTTTTAAAATTGTTTTGTGTATAGTATGTAATGTGTTTGAAGTGCGAGTATCGTAACTAAAAACATAACATAAATGATCCAATAATATGTAAACCTAGATTTGAAAAAAAATAGTAATAATAAAATAATGGTTTTATTGTACATTAATATAATATATGAAAATAAGCAATTTACTACTAACAATGATAATTTCTGCTATCAACTAGTTTATTTTCTTTAATAAATGACTGTTAACTTTTACCTAGCTTATATAAAATATAGCATGAGTCAGTACTGTACATAAACCCTGAATATGGCACTGGACAACGATCCGGTTTAAGCTAAAATAGATACTGATTCTGATTTGATGTTTATCGAGAAAATCGAAGAAAACAAAATGAAATAAATAAAGATTCAAAATCTGAAAAACATTGTTTAAATTCGTTTGTAACTTTTAGAAGTATTCCCGAATACACGGATAATAATATTCTCAACTATTACTCATCGAGTGCGCAAGCCTAGTGTGCAGACTGTACAAGCCTAGAGCTGGACAAACGAAGATTACAAAGAGTGTTACACAAAATTTAGACATTTAGCTAGAATATTGGTGTTCTTACTTTTATATCGTTCTATTGGGTAACACCAAAAATTTTTGTTGGTGGTGGCATGCGGCCAGCAAGCTGTGGGCTCCAGATCTTTGGCTTAGAGCTGAGGTTCCAAAACATTTCTGGAGCGCTATCTCCTTTTTCAAGAAAAAAACCCTTTTGACTGCCTTCTTTCATCGAATATTAAACACTGAAACGATGGTTCAATGTTAGAGCGCTGCTCTTCGGTACCGGAGTTCGTAGGTGTCGTGTAGTTCTCGTTTATATTTGCGTATGTATAGTGGTATTTATTTTGGTTGCGTTGTATAAAAGTATTTTAGTACTAAATTTAACCATAGGTTCTAAGAAACTACAGACATAAGATATGAAAACAAACTAAAAGCTAAATTAAAAGCGTCTGAAACCAGCTTAAAATTAAAAAAGTAAAAACTATTATAATGATATATATATATATATATATATATATATATATATATATATATATATATATATACATCTATGTACACACAATCTGATTCTATCTTCCTAAAATTTACTTTATCCACACCTTCAAATTAGGTGCCACTCTAATTTAGTTCGGACAATAATTTTCATCACTTAAGTAAACATGTAAATATAAGAGAGAGGATCTAATCTCAATTTTAAACATATGTAAAAGGGGGTACCTATGTGAGTTAATATAGTGTGTCCGGAACGCTGTTGGTTGATGGCTGATCAGGATTGGGTATGTATGGATCTTCCGTCGGTCTGGTCAGGGACTTTTTTCTGAGTGTTTGTGGTGTGGCCGTAATATTTGATACAGGAACATTGCTGGTAGTCGCTAGATGTTCTCAACGTCTCCGGAGTCTGTCGAACTCTTTCCGTCGGACTTGTCTAGTCGACTGGACTCCCGAACACCTTCTCTTCTTTTAGATGTTTCTTATTTTATTAATTTCCTCCTTGTCCCCTCTTCCTTTTTATAGTCCAATCGGGATAGTTGTAAGAATCTAATTGGTTTGCTTAAACCCCGCCTTGAGACCGCCAACGTGGAAAACGTTATCCCTTCTAATTGGGCACTGTCCCTCATAAATAACTCCACAAAGGTACATTCTTATTTAGTATCAAGTACGGAGACGGGATTCTAATCTGGGACTGGGATCAGAACCCCGCCCGAGACTACCGTACAAGAC
>CM063501.1:110402123-110444623 GCA_032207245.1 Pardosa pseudoannulata | reverse complement strand
TAAGAATGGCCCATACACTTAAATATGTGTCAGATTTCGTCACTTATTTCTTTGTGTAAATGATATTACTATATATTTGTGAATATACAAGTATAAATCTCCATAAATTGTTACGTAAGATATTTCTAAATATTATGATAAAATACTAGGGAACATAAATGCATACAATACATTTCAAACATACAAGATATTTTTAGTTATCCCTAAAAAGGGACATTACGCATTAATATTTTAACTAAGAATGGCCCATACACTTAAATATGTGTCAGATTTCGTCACTTATTTCTTTGTGTAAATGATACTACTATATATTTGTGAATATACAAGTATAAATCTCCATAAATTGTTACGTAAGATATTTCTAAATATTATGATAAAATACTAGGGAACATAAATGCATACAATACATTTCAAACATACAAGATATTTTTAGTTATCCCTAAAAAGGGACATTACGCATTAATATTTTAACTAAGAATGGCCCATACACTTAAATATGTGTCAGATTTCGTCACTTATTTCTTTGTGTAAATGATACTACTATATATTTGTGAATATACAAGTATAAATCTCCATAAATTGTTACGTAAGATATTTCTAAATATTATGATAAAATACTAGGGAACATAAATGCATACAATACATTTCAAACATACAAGATATTTTTAGTTATCCCTAAAAAGGGACATTACGCATTAATATTTTAACTAAGAATGGCCCATACACTTAAATATGTGTCAGATTTCGTCACTTATTTCTTTGTGTAAATGATACTACTATATATTTGTGAATATACAAGTATAAATCTCCATAAATTGTTACGTAAGATATTTCTAAATATTATGATAAAATACTAGGGAACATAAATGCATACAATACATTTCAAACATACAAGATATTTTTAGTTATCCCTAAAAAGGGACATTACGCATTAATATTTTAACTAAGAATGGCCCATACACTTAAATATGTGTCAGATTTCGTCACTTATTTCTTTGTGTAAATGATACTACTATATATTTGTGAATATACAAGTATAAATCTCCATAAATTGTTACGTAAGATATTTCTAAATATTATGATAAAATACTAGGGAACATAAATGCATACAATACATTTCAAACATACAAGATATTTTTAGTTATCCCTAAAAAGGGACATTACGCATTAATATTTTAACTAAGAATGGCCCATACACTTAAATATGTGTCAGATTTCGTCACTTATTTCTTTGTGTAAATGATACTACTATATATTTGTGAATATACAAGTATAAATCTCCATAAATTGTTACGTAAGATATTTCTAAATATTATGATAAAATACTAGGGAACATAAATGCATACAATACATTTCAAACATACAAGATATTTTTAGTTATCCCTAAAAAGGGACATTACGCATTAATATTTTAACTAAGAATGGCCCATACACTTAAATATGTGTCAGATTTCGTCACTTATTTCTTTGTGTAAATGATACTACTATATATTTGTGAATATACAAGTATAAATCTCCATAAATTGTTACGTAAGATATTTCTAAATATTATGATAAAATACTAGGGAACATAAATGCATACAATACATTTCAAACATACAAGATATTTTTAGTTATCCCTAAAAAGGGACATTACGCATTAATATTTTAACTAAGAATGGCCCATACACTTAAATATGTGTCAGATTTCGTCACTTATTTCTTTGTGTAAATGATACTACTATATATTTGTGAATATACAAGTATAAATCTCCATAAATTGTTACGTAAGATATTTCTAAATATTATGATAAAATACTAGGGAACATAAATGCATACAATACATTTCAAACATACAAGATATTTTTAGTTATCCCTAAAAAGGGACATTACGCATTAATATTTTAACTAAGAATGGCCCATACACTTAAATATGTGTCAGATTTCGTCACTTATTTCTTTGTGTAAATGATACTACTATATATTTGTGAATATACAAGTATAAATCTCCATAAATTGTTACGTAAGATATTTTTAAATATTATGATAAAATACTAGGGAACATAAATGCATACAATACATTTCAAACATACAAGATATTTTTAGTTATCCCTAAAAAGGGACATTACGCATTAATATTTTAACTAAGAATGGCCCATACACTTAAATATGTGTCAGATTTCGTCACTTATTTCTTTGTGTAAATGATACTACTATATATTTGTGAATATACAAGTATAAATCTCCATAAATTGTTACGTAAGATATTTCTAAATATTATGATAAAATACTAGGGAACATAAATGCATACAATACATTTCAAACATACAAGATATTTTTAGTTATCCCTAAAAAGGGACATTACGCATTAATATTTTAACTAAGAATGGCCCATACACTTAAATATGTGTCAGATTTCGTCACTTATTTCTTTGTGTAAATGATACTACTATATATTTGTGAATATACAAGTATAAATCTCCATAAATTGTTACGTAAGATATTTCTAAATATTATGATAAAATACTAGGGAACATAAATGCATACAATACATTTCAAACATACAAGATATTTTTAGTTATCCCTAAAAAGGGACATTACGCATTAATATTTTAACTAAGAATGGCCCATACACTTAAATATGTGTCAGATTTCGTCACTTATTTCTTTGTGTAAATGATACTACTATATATTTGTGAATATACAAGTATAAATCTCCATAAATTGTTACGTAAGATATTTCTAAATATTATGATAAAATACTAGGGAACATAAATGCATACAATACATTTCAAACATACAAGATATTTTTAGTTATCCCTAAAAAGGGACATTACGCATTAATATTTTAACTAAGAATGGCCCATACACTTAAATATGTGTCAGATTTCGTCACTTATTTCTTTGTGTAAATGATACTACTATATATTTGTGAATATACAAGTATAAATCTCCATAAATTGTTACGTAAGATATTTCTAAATATTATGATAAAATACTAGGGAACATAAATGCATACAATACATTTCAAACATACAAGATATTTTTAGTTATCCCTAAAAAGGGACATTACGCATTAATATTTTAACTAAGAATGGCCCATACACTTAAATATGTGTCAGATTTCGTCACTTATTTCTTTGTGTAAATGATACTACTATATATTTGTGAATATACAAGTATAAATCTCCATAAATTGTTACGTAAGATATTTCTAAATATTATGATAAAATACTAGGGAACATAAATGCATACAATACATTTCAAACATACAAGATATTTTTAGTTATCCCTAAAAAGGGACATTACGCATTAATATTTTAACTAAGAATGGCCCATACACTTAAATATGTGTCAGATTTCGTCACTTATTTCTTTGTGTAAATGATACTACTATATATTTGTGAATATACAAGTATAAATCTCCATAAATTGTTACGTAAGATATTTCTAAATATTATGATAAAATACTAGGGAACATAAATGCATACAATACATTTCAAACATACAAGATATTTTTAGTTATCCCTAAAAAGGGACATTACGCATTAATATTTTAACTAAGAATGACCCATACACTTAAATATATGTCAGATTTCGTCACTTATTTCTTTGTGTAAATGATACTACTATATATTTGTGAATATGCAAGTATAAATCTCCATAAATTCTTACGTAAGATATTTCTAAATATTATGATAAAATACTAGGGAACATAAATGCATACAATACATTTAAAACATACAAGATATTTTATAGCTATCCCTAAAGAGGTACATTACGCATTAATATGTTAACTAAAATTGACCCATACACTTGAATAAATATGTGCCAGATTTTGTAACTTATTTCTTTGTGTAAATGAAATTACTATTTATATGTGACGTTGCGTATATAAATCTTCATAAAGACTTATGTAAGATTTTTAAGTTTTATATAAGACTAGGAAACATAAATGCAAACTATATATTTAAAAGCATAAAAAATTAAGTTTTGCACTTTAAGAAAATGGTAGTTTTTAACTTTATTTTAGGCGAGATGAATCGTTAGTTTCAAGGATAGTTATTAATGGCAGGAATGTAGATGCTTATTTTACCTAATTATGATTGAATAGTAGAGAAGACAGTGAAGGTACTTATTAGTAACTTTTCAATTTAAGTAGATAGAGAGAGTAAATAAAACAAAACATAACCATTAGTTATCAACTAAACATGACTTTGAAAGCGACGTTCAACTAACCTTGGGCATATCCTTATTATGTAAGCTAAAAGGAAATTATGCATCTCGGTATATTAAATCAAGTGGATATTTAAATATTGATTTCTCTTTTAATAAACAAATCTACGAATTTTAATATAACCAGCATTTAATTTTTAAAAGAAATTATGATTGTGTTTATAATTTAGGCGTTTTGTTTTAAGAGAAATATCGTTTGATAGGATACGGTGAGAATTTATCCCTTTTTTAACACATTGTATGCGGGACACTTACTAGTACAGGTTCTGACGATTGATACTTGAGCGCGGGTCACGTACTAGTACTCACAGGATCTCACAGGAAGTTTTGTCAACAGTACTCCCTGGGCCAAGCCCTCTAGTATTGGATTTTCTATTGTAGGAAATGCATTAGTCTATGAATATTTAGTCGGCAAGAAAATTATAAAAGAAAATATAAGGGTATTGGGGAAAACGGGAGAGAAAATGCTTGTGTTTAGACGAAAAATAAACACAAATGTGATAAAATGAGAGATCAGTTGTAAACAATCGTGCTCCAAAGAGCGAGAACCTATTCAGTAAGGTATTGTTACGTAGAACAGAGTTAAAGGACAATGAGAATATAGTGATACTACTTTTTTTTCTTAACTGAGTAAAAATTTGAACGTACTAGTACGGGTTAGTGTAACAACATGGTTTGTTTGTGGGTACAAAAATAAAGGTATATACAGGAAAACGAAGCTGAATGTTCTTATCTACTACATAGATTCTGAAAAAATTTAGACAAATAAAAACTAGTTTTTACATCAGTCTATGCGGAACCATAGAACGGGAAGGTTGATTAAAAAAATAAATTTAGATTTAAAATTAACTTTTTATTTATCCTTGGGAAAATGATATTATATATATATATGTATATTTATATATTATATATGTGATAAAACAACATCCCTCACACTGCACAAAACATGAATATTTAATTTTAAAGCACAAAAACAATTCAATGATTAGATACAATCATCATGAAATTTAACATCATAACCACTTAACATCGTCGTTTTCGATTTCAGTTTTAAGTCAAAGCGTTGTTGACATTATTCTGTCTGTCTCTAATGGCTGTCGAGTGAGCTTCTTCGCCGTTGCCACTGAGAGTTTGTAAAAGTCATGGAATGCTGCTCCTTGACATATATATATTTGTATTTATACATATATTTGTTTATTTGTCTATTTATATATTTGTTTATATATTTCAATATAAAATACGAAAAGTTGGTTAAATGAAAGAAATAATTTTCGATCTATTGAGATTTAACTGAATAACTAAATTTACGCACAAAGTTATAATTCCGCTGCGAAATGTACCTGCACACAATGTGTTAAGTAACAAAATTCTTGGTGTAAAAAACTACAAATTTGATAAGTAAAATAAATTTGTTTAAATATCAACAAATGTTACTACTGAGTTTTTTAGCTATTTAGTCTTAAAGACTAAATTTGAATAATTTGATTGACCTTTCCAGTTTTTCCTTATGTCTTATGGCACTGTGTGAAAGCCGTTATTGATTTTCCCCGTGCAGCTTACGGGTAATCTTGTTTCTTTCTTTTATGTCTTGTTCTTCTGTATATTTTCTAATTTTAACATCAAATTAATCGTATAAAAAACTTCCAAATGATAGCTTACTTTCATTCTGTTTACTTTATTTTCTGTATATTTTCTAATTTTAACATCAAATTAATCGTCTAAAAAACTGCCAAATGATAGCTTACTTTCAATCTTTCTTATCTATCTTTACTTTGAAATAATGGCTAATTTAGAAATCATGCAGTTATTTGTGATTCTAACTGTGACTCTGACTCCAAATTTAAGATATCTGTATGGTTTCGTTTGTAGTGCTACAGTCTACTGTTTTGCACACTGAGGCTAACGAAACCGGGACCTACTATTTAAAGCCGATTCTGAACGGCTACAAACATCCATACCCATAGCGGTATTCGAACTATCGAACTCCGGCTCTGAAGGATTGCGCAGAAAAATTCTAATAAATACCTGTAAAATACCTGTAAATGAGTATAATAGTAGGAAAAGCATATTATATGACTTGTACACTAGTAATTCTAATAGTAGTACAGAAGGGTTAAGATATAGGCAATATTTTGATATTAATTGTAATAATCCTTAAATCTGGAATAAAGAGGGTAACCAAATATAGTTGCAATATGAAATATAAAATAATTATACTTTTTTTATATTTATGACAGTAAATGCTTTACACTTAAAACTGTAAATGTTAACTTTCATGTTAGACAATCATGTAGGAAAAAAGACAACTTACAGGGATAACTTTATATTCATAGCAGTAAAATTTATTTTAAATGCTTAAAAATATTAGAAATATTAATTTTAAAAACATTTTCTTATTTGAAATTGCAAAATTAATAATATATGGTATTTAAATATTTAAAAACAAATTGTAGATGAATTTTATATTTATGCAATTTATTCAAGTATAATCTTATCTGACAGATGCAGTTTATTTCTTTTTAAAGTTCTACTTTTAAAGCAATAATAAGCTTTGTGTGAAAATGAATTTTACTCTTGATGAATCAGATTAAATTTCACTATGTTAATGAAATTATACTTTTGACATATTTAGGTATAATTTAAGAGTGAACTTGAAAAAATTTATTTGAACTGCTGTTTAGGGTGGAATATAAAACTATCATTTACTTTAAAGAAATAGGGCTCTAAAGAGAGCTTAATATACCACCCTAAAAATATCGATTACTAAATATAATATTATAATTAATTACCAGATATTAATATTGGTTCAGGTAGGACATTTAATAGTTTTTCAACGTCTCCAAAATTACGTATTTTGTATCAGCTGACAATTTGACTGTCTTTGAAAAAAATAGTAGACCATATCTTTCGCAACCAAACCTGTACATTTGGTTAATTCAAACTAGAGTAATTGAAATGATGTTTGACTAATGTGAATACGTACATTTATTATATATATATATATATATATATATATATATATATATATATATATATATATATATATATATATATATATATATATATATACACACACGTACAGTTTGGTTTGGTAGATTACTCCTGCTTCCGGGAGCCCTTTGAGGAAAATTATTTATATTTACGAATGATTACTATAAGAACTACTATTAACGAACTAAATCTAGTCATATTGATTGGACAGAAATGTATGAACAGGATACTTGCACATTTCTTTGTTTAGATATAACTGCACTAATTAAGCAAAGTTGTAAATGGAAAGTGAATACTCGAAAAATTTCGCAAGTTGTTTGTAGTCTTCTGCCAAATGCTTCTCTTTTTTTCCTATCTGTATAACCTCGTGAATAAATGAACTTTTATATTTTGTACATCGGTACATATACTTAGTGTAAACAGATGAAACACAAGTGCGTTGTATACTCAAAAGATACGTATCTCACTCCAGGGTCAGGAACTTGATGCATCACAAGCAGTCGTCACATCTTTATACAGTTCTCGATAAAAGAAATTTCTCGCAAAGCCCAGACGCGATTTCAAAAAAGGGAAGAAGCTTGTTGTTGGTCATTATCAGGATGTCTTAAGGAAGAATAAATATCTGTCTAGCGTCTGGACGTCAAAGGAATTTTTTTTTCTGATACGACTGCTATGAATGATCAGTTCATCATTGTCAAAGACAGCTATCCTTAGTGTTAATGAATTTTTTTTTTTGGTAAACTGATTTACGAGAAATCATGGTTTATCAGTTCTCGGTTTTTTTTTTTTTTTTTTTTTTTTTTTGTATGCATGTTTGTTAATAGGCGTATTCACGGAAGAGTGTAGCGGAAAGAAATTATCTGACCTTGTGGGAAGGGGAGAGAGAAATCGTCTCTAAATCGAATAAGGCAAAAGTTCAATGCGTCAATGTTTCTGCGTTTCTTCTTTTTTTCGATGTTTTGCTATTTCGCATCTATCAAAATAGATACGTAAACAGTAGATCCAGAAAAGCATTTAAAATCGCCATATTTTAAGTCTTTTTTTCGATATATTTAACAACTATTAGCAACATAAATTTAGTTGATGGTTCGTATTTTGTTGAGATGAATACTATTTGTAGCATAAAATAATGACCATATATAAATCATAATGTAAAGGATAATGTAAATAACAGTGTCAGTAAAACATCCGAAACAGTGACTGTAATTTGTAAATTAATCTCGTTGGGAAAATCAATAATAGAAACAAGTATCTGTCTTATTTCTATAAAATGCTAAAGATTTATTTGTCCATTTGATATTTGTATTCAAAACTTTAGTGTTTATATTACTTCCACAAATTTCTTAGTAATTCTTTATAATAATTTCTATAAACATAAATCCTACAGAAAATTTTAATTTCAGTAAAATGTGTCAGTATTGTCCTGTATAACAGATATACAGGTAATTTTGTCCACTCTCTTTAATTGACCTCAAATCAAACATTTCCCGCTATTATTTTTCTGAAACTCGTTTAAAAATATATTTACTTATTAAATTTAGCATTTATATCACAATTTCCTACATGGTTCATGATTTATTTCTATTTTTCATCCTCATGAAAATGCAATATATTTATAATTTATTATTTATGAAATACAATAACTAAAAAATAAAGTACAGAATAGAAGTAATTTTTTTTGTGCTGAATGAATTTAAATAAAATTTGATACCCCATTGGACAATTACTTTAAAAATATTTACGTTTAAAAATAAATATTACGACATGCTTTATTTTACATTATTCTTTTTAACTACTTGTTTATCACTTTGCTTACACAGGAGCCACAAGCTAATATTTTGCAATGAGAAACTTAGTTTTATTGGGGCACTATGTAATTTGACGTTCATTGTATTTTCTGCTTGAGAATGGAATGTAAAACAATTGATGTTCCTGTATTATAAATTGTCTCTATCAAATTACATACTGCATAATTTGAGATGGTGTCTTTAATGGGTCTATTTCAATATTTTCTAATTATGTAAAACCATTCAGTAAGTATTTTGAACTAATATCAGTTACTAGCAATATTGAATTCCGATCTAACATTTTTTGCATATATTGGTTAAATTGGCAAAATGCTTTACTTGGAGATAGTTGCTCGTCTACTGTTATGTTTTACATTGCTTTTTAATTAAAACACGCAATTTTTAATTAGTGCCAAGATCAAAATAAATTTGTTTCGGGAGTTCTTGGTTTTGATGAAAAATATGATATTTGATCCCAAATTAGTTTTATTTTATATAATTTTAGATTACATAAAGTGTGCCACCTAAGACAGTTAAAAAAATTATATTATATGAAATATTGGGGTATATTAAAGCTCCAATATTTTCTTAATATTTATTGAACTCGGTGTGTTATATCATTAAAAACTAAAAACTAACACTTTAAAAAATTTACTTGGTATCTAGAAAACGTAATATTTGATGCAAAACTAGTTTTATTTTATACAATATAAGATTACATAATGGGTACTACTTAAGAAAATTAAAATAAATTTTTTTATAACGTGAAGTATTAGGATATCTTAAAGGTCTATGATTCCGAGTAGAAAGAAAAAAAGTGTATTATATAAAAATGTTACTGAATATAATATTTGATCCCAAATTAGTTTTATTTTATATAATTTTAGATTACATAAAGAGTGCCACCTAAGACAGTTAAAAAAATTTCACTTGACATGAAATATTGGGATATATTAAATGTCTATGTTTCCGAGTAGAAAAAAAAAGAAGTGTATCAAACAAAATTGTTAATGAACATGATATTTGATTCTATTTTATGTAATTTTATATTATGTAAACAGTGCCGCACAAGACAGTTAAAATTTTTTTATATGGCATGAAATATTGGGATATATTAAAGGTCTATTTTTCCTAGTTGAAAGATAGAAAAAGTGTATTATATAAAAAATGTTAATAAATATGATATTTGATCCTATTTTATATAATTTTATACTATGTAAAGAGTGTCATCTAAGACAGTTAAAAAATTTTACATCACACGAAATATTGGGATATATTAAAAGTCAATGTTTCCGAGTAGAAAGAAAAAAAGTGTATTATATAAAAATGTTAACGAATTTGATACCAAATTAGTTTTGTTTTATATAATTTTAGATTACATAAAGAGTGCCACCTAAGACAGTTAAAAAAATTTTTATATGATATGCAATATTGGGATATATTAAAAGTCTATGTTTCCGAGTAGAAAGAAAAATAAAGTGTATTATATAAAAATGTCAATGAACATGATATTTAATACCAAATTAGTTTTATTTTATATAATTTTAGATTATATAAAGAGTCCCACCTAAGAAGTGAAAAAAAATTTGTATGACATGAAATATTGAGATATATTAAAGGTCTATTTTCCGAGTAGAAACAAAAAAAAAGTGTATCATATGAAAATGTAAGTGAATATAATATTTGATCACAAATTAGTTTTATTTTATATAATTTTAGATTACATAAAGTGTGCCACCTAAGACAATTAAAAACTTTTTAGTAGGACATGAAATATTGGGATATATTAAAGGTTTATGTTTCCGAGTAGAAAGAAAAAAAAGTGTGCCATATAAAATATTAATGAATATGATATTTGATCTCAAATTAGTTTTATTTTATATAATTTTAGATTATATAAAGAGTGTCACCTAAGACAGTTAAAAAAAATTTATATGACATGAAATATTGGGATATATTAAAGCTCCAATATTTTTCTAATATCTATTGAACTCGGTGTGTGTGAACTTTAAAAACTAAAAACTAGCACTTTAAAAATTTACTTGATTTGTAGGAAGTTTTAAGTTCATTATTTGTCTTTTTTATAAAAATGTTAAGAAACGTAATTTTTGATGCAAACCTAGTTTTATTTTATACAATATAAGATTATATAATGGGTACTACCTAAGAAAATTAAAATAAATTTTTATATGGCATGAAATATTGGGATAGCTTAAAGGTCTATGTTTCCGAGGACAAAGAAAAAAAAAGTGTATCATACAAAATGTTAATAAACATGATATTTGATTCCAAATTAGTTTTATTTTATATATAATTTTAGATTATGTAAAGAGTTAAGACCTAAGACAGTTAAAAAAAATTATATGACATGAAATATTGGGATATATTAAAGGTCTGTGTTTCCGAGTAGAAAAAAAAGTGTATCATATAAAAATGTTAATAAATATGATATTTGATCCTATTTTATATAATGTTATATTATGTAAACAGTGTCACATAAGACAGTTAAAAAAAATTTATATGACATGAAATATTGGGATATCTTAAAAGTCTATTTTTCCGAGTTGAAAGATAGAAAAAGTGTATCATATAAAAATGTTAATAAATATGATATTTGATCCTATTTTATATATTTTTATATTATGTAAAGAGTGCCACCTAAGGCAGTTAAAAAACAATTTATATGACATGAAATATTGGGATATATTAAAGGTATAAGTTTCCGAGTAGAAAGAAAAAAAGTGCACACATAAAAATGTTAACAAATATGATATTTGATCCCAAATTAGTTTTGTTTTATATAATTTTAGATTATATAAAGAGTGCCACCTAAGACAGTTAAAAAAAATTTTATATGACATGAAATATTGGGATATATTAAAGGTCTATGTCTCTGAGTAGAAATAAAAAAAAGTGTATCATATAAAAATGTTAATGAACATGATATTTAATACCAAATTAGTTTTATTTTATATAATTTTAGATTATATAAAGAGTCTCACCTAAGAAGTAAAAAAAAACATTTTTATATGACATGAATTATTGAGATATATTAAAGGTCTATGTTTCCGAGTAGAAAGAAAAATAAAGTGTATCATATAAAAATGTAAATGAATATGATATTTGATCCCAAATTAGTTTTATTTTATATAATTTTAGATTATATAAAGAGTCTCACCTAAGAAGTAAAAAAAAAAACATTTTTATATGACATGAAATATTGGGATATATTAAAGGTCTATGTCTCTGAGTAAAAAGAAAAAAAAAGTCTATCATACAAAAATGTCAATAAACATGATATTTGGTCCCAAATTAGTTTTATTTTTTATAATTTTAGATTATATAAAGAGTGCCACCTAAGACAGTTAAAAAAATTTTTATATAACATGAAATATTGGGATATATTAAAGCTCCATATTTCATATTAGAGAAAAGAAGCTTATCATTCTACGCATTGTTTCACTTTTGAAAGTAGTAACGTTGACACTCTAGAGATATCGCTTTGCTTCGTGATGAAATATTATCATCCGCAGAAAAATTAATTTCCATCAACATATATTTCAATATGGCAGGTTGAACAGTACGCGAAACGTTCGGATAAGGGCGTATGCTGACTGATTAACAGGGTTGCCGCGAGTGGGACTGTTTATATCTTTATTTTTACGAAAGTCAGGGTTACCATCGATTAACATCACTTCCACTCTCTCAAATGATCTATGATAGTGACTCCGTCGAGATTAGTATCTATCGAAGGAGAATGCAGCAACGGCAAAATTCGTTCACTTCCTTTTTCATCCTCCATCACTTGAACTACTGCGCGAGCCGCGTGCCCTGGGGCTGAGTGAGTAGAGTTCTATTTTTAGTCATAATAATCCAAGGATGCGCTGGGTGATAATTTGAAACGCTGCTCTTTATCGCTTAACTAGTAGTATATTTTGGTCTCCACGGCCTTCCAATTTTTAGTTCAATGAACTCATGTTTGGATGTATTAACTTATTATTTAGATCGAGTATTCTTTGATGCATGCAAATTGGAGAACTGGGATTCTGGAAAATTAAAGAAGTTTTATATCTTATGCGAGAATCTTCGTCTATTTTCATCCATGATACATTTATTAGTGCTTAATAAAGTTATACGAACTTTTTGAGATATTTAACATCTTAATGCACAGTTTCTTTGCTTTCGCATTGTTATTTTCAATTCTCGATTGCATTCGAGTATGAAAAATTATAGCAACATAAAGTGCAACGCCACCGGAATTATCTCGAGTGTGCACAGTTTGCCTAGTTTAGCGCGCTCGAGTTAACTCGAGCGTGCACGTTAAGGGGTTAAAGGAATAATGCACAATGCAAAGTATTTTTATAGAATGAAAATTTTTTATAAATAAAAATGTCAATAAATATAATATTTGATCCAAAGTAAGTTTTATTTTATATAATTTTAGTTTACAAATATAAAAAAAAGATTGTTTTTCATTTGCTTTTACATTATTATTTTCAATTCTCGATTGCATTCGAGTGTGAAAAATTATAGCAACATAAAGTACAACGCCGCCGGAATTATCTCGAGTGTGCACACTTTGGCCAGTTTAGAGCGCTCGAGTTAAGTCGAGCGTGAGGTTAAAGGAATAATGCACAATGCAAAGTATTTTTTATAAAATAAAAATTCTTCATAAATAAAAATATTAATAAACACAATATTTGATTCCAAAGCAAATTTTATTTTATATAATTTTAGTTTACAAAACGAGTCCTACAATTAATATATAAAGAAAATTAATATATATTTTTTATAAAATAAAAACAAACATTAAAAATTAATCTTAACAATTTTGTATAATAATTAACAATTAAAATAATTTATGTATTCTAATAAAATATATGTTAACTTAGAGTGTGAAAATGTTGTACACTTATCAGCAGAAGTGTAAATATTCATCACATTAAATTTTTTTAATATTAATTAATATATTCCTTTTTCAAAATTAGTTAAAATTTTCTTCTTAATATTTAAAAAGTCATTTTTACTTAATGTTTCGCAGATACTTATAAAAATATTTGCCAAATATTAATAATATAATTTAAAATATTCAGGATATACGTTTTAAACTTATGACTAAAATGTTTTTAATAAAACTAAATTTAAGCTTACACTTCGCATTTTCATGACAATGCTATATACATAAATATTATTATCTCTTACAAATTATCTCTTCCGTCTACTCCCAAATTAATGCTCAGTTATGTTCAATAATATTTTTAATTATAAAAAGACTAAAATAAAAGAAAAAAATATAAAAATTTATCCTCAAGGAACATCTTAAAAATAAACAAAATATTACAAAAACTTGTTTTTTTATTTATTTGATGTTTAAAATATACTTAAATTTGATTTTAGTTTTGCTTGAATGTATACGTATAAAAGTTTCATAACTTCATGTGAATATTTTCCAAAAATGTTTGAAGTATTTTTTAAGACCTGTTTTATATTTTATAAAACTATGAAATGATTTCTATTAATTAATTGTAATTTAAGCATAGGACATTTAATGCATAAGATTTTAAAATGTTTCATATCGTGATTCAAACGTTCTAAAACTTTCTACTCACTAGATAAGTCTAATTTTTTAATGCCCGTTTAAGGTAATTCCGTCCCTAAACTATGTTGTATTATAAAATGGAGTGATAAGTTTGTCTCTGTACATGTATAACATATACATATGTCTGGATACATAAATTTATGCTACAGTGACATATATATATATATAGCAACTATACGTTCTAATAAATTATACATTAATACTTTAATAGTTTCTAATAATGAGGATATAATACTAGAATATAAAAATAAAATAACATTTATACACACTCACACACACACATACACATATATATATGTGTGTGTGTGTGTGTGTGTGTGTGCTCTAATAAGTTATATAATAATGCTTTATTAAATTCTAATAATATAAATACAACACTAGAACATAAAATTAAAATGTACAGCATAGGTACACACATATACATATGTATGTACATATGTATGAAGAGATATGTATGAAGTAGTATATGTACAAATGAGTACATATGTATATAGTACAGTACATATGTATGAAGAGACAAAGATGAAGAGGCATTTTTTAACCTTCTAATGGTGAAATCTATCTCTGAAATCTATGAAAACATCTCTGTGTGTTCTAAACAAATATCCCTCCTCCCCGCGTTTTTTAGGTTCTTAAAACTCCTACAAACTTTCTCTCCCTTGTTGTTTTGTATAAGTGCCAAAAAGATCCATTTCAGATTTCGAAACATATTTCGAAGAACTATTACGAAATCTTAATCTTATGGCTTTAAACAACGTGTAACACAATTTTTTTTCAAATTATTCATGGTTGCAAATCTTTAATATATAGTGTTTAGGAAATATTCAAACTGCATCCCAGTTTTTATAATTTATTTTGTAAATATTCATAACTAAACGAAAGTACCGACACTCTGAGTTGCTGTATTTTCAGATGCAAAGATACAATTTAGAAATATGAAACAAAACTCGCAGTTGAAATATTTATTTGCTAAACCTATCTTTGGATTTGCTAATATGCAACTTAAATAGATGTCTTGATGATCTGTATAACAGTTATCAATGTCGTAAGAGGCTACAGGATATTTCAGTACGGAAAAATTATCCATACATGTGATCAAATTCTAATTACAGTAGACTCCCTCTTAAACAGGGTTTTCAACCGGAACTAATATAAAAACCGAAAAAAAAAAACCGTTATTTTGGTCGGAATGAAAACCAGAACTAAATCTAAAAAAATTGGTTTTATCTCGGTTCGATATATCTTCGGTCATTTTGTTACTGTTACTAACTTAGTAATATTTTCTAATTTAACGTCAACCACACAATTATCGTCATTATATGTACATTGTGCTGAAGGATGGCTGAATGGTTAGGGCACTAATCTTAGGTACCGGAGTTCGTGGGTTCAAATCCCAGTGTGACACGGATGGTGGTAGCTGTTCGGAATTGGCTTTAACCCTTTAAAGGTTTTTTGGTTTGGAGTGCTACGGTCTACTTTTTGCAACACGAGGGATAATGAGACCGGGACCTACAGCTTAAAGCCGATTCCGAACGGCTACGAACATCCATGCCATTGTGGGATTCGAACCCACGAACTCCGGTACCGAAAGCCAGCACCCTAACCAATCGGCCATCGTTCGGCTAAACCCTTTAAAGGTCACGATTAAAAATTCTTTCAGATTTAAAAGAGTTAGGTTATAAACGTTGTCTGTGAAATTTATAAATAGGAACCATATGTAAACAAATTTTACATTCCGTTGGGAGGTGGGATTTTTTGGGGGGAGGGAGGAGGGATAATTGTGTAACCTTTCCCTTTTACAGCATGAATTTTTTAATAAGAGTTTTTTTAAATTAATTATATTGGAAGAACAATGTATAATTATCGTCAAAATGATGTAACAAATAGATAACTACACAGTTTTTCACTGATCTTTTGGACAGGTGTTTTTATTTGAAGTCCTAAGAAGAAAATTCAAATTCGAGATTTTTCATGTAAAGCAATTTTAAACTAATATATTTCAAAGGAAAAAATAAATTATGCAAAATTCTATTATCTATCACTACATCAAAGAGTCAATAACACATGAAATCAAAAAAAATCGGATGTCTTTAAAGAGAAATAAGTATTAATAGGTGGTTTAGCTGTCCACTGTGAAACCACTGCCCGTTAAAGGGTTAAGCAGTATGGCCCGGTCTCATTAGTCATCGTGTTGTAAAAGAGTAGACCGTAGAGCTCCAAACAAAACAAAAGAAAACCCAAATATATATTGCTTTTTGGGCCGCGTTAGCTCAGTGATAAGCAATGTTCTCGTTACTGGAGGGTTGCGGGTTCGAAGACCGAACCGGCCTAAGATCCGCCGTGTTCCGTTAAAGGTGATTGGGACCGTTATAATAGGTTCGTGGTCACAATGTCCTCCAAGTTCTCAATCAGTACCGCTTGGGGGTAGTAGGCCAAGAGTATGGATCTTCTGCTTGGTCCCTGCTTCTAAATTACGAGAACTCACTTGAGCAAAAGTCGTACTTTCACCTTTGTGATGTTCTTGAGTCAAAAGGTAGCGTAAAGAATGAACATAGACATAACAGAATTGGAAATCACTTTTATTTCTGGAGTAAATACTGGCTAAATACAAAGGGATTCTAATATTCCAAAACATTTCGAAATGTAATGGATTATTGCTTGGATAACACATCCACGATGATCACAGTCTTAAAAAAAGAATTAAATATTCTCACACGATGGGGAGGCCTTTCCAGGGTGCAACACGAACCCAATCTATCCCCCGTTCGGTGTCCGAGACCCTGCCGTTCCTTCTATGAGCGGACCTTACGAGTCTCCCGAGCGTAATTGCTAAAAAGCTGGCTCCGGTCAAAAGTCGCGGAAGCCTACACGAGGTCAAAACACCTACGTAAAAAATGTCGAAAAGCCCTGAGTAGCAAAATTCTAGGCTTCTTCTACCTGGGGGTCAGTTTCGGTCCCAGATACCTGAGAACTCCAGTTAGGGTTACAGCTGATTTCGGTCGTTAGTGTTCTGAACAAGGGGTCTTCAGACCCTTGAGGTGCTCATTAAAGCAAAAAGCCCACCCCTTTTTTTAAAACTAGTAGAATATGGCTCAATCGGGCTTAGTTTGACCAAGTGGCATCAGAAACAACAACATATTTCTTCTCGATTTCCTGTTTAGATGTCATCTAGCAGTTCTCTGTTTCAGTATCGCATGAAACTACTCGTAGATGGCTGATTTACTTCAGTTGAATGTTCAGTTATCAAATGCGATTTTGATAATGGATAACAATACTAATGCTCGTCGTTCTTTGCTCACCTCTCGTGTCGTGCATTCTGGTTAATAGTATCAATTCATATAAAGTACCGCTAAAAAAAAAAAAAAAAAAAAAGAATAAAATCTTCTAAGTATTGACAGAATTATATTTTTTATGATAGAATTATATTTTGGTGCAAATAAAAATATGCATAAAATAAAATTATTCGTTCAGAACTGAACTGAAAACCGAAAACTTTTATTTTTGGCGGGACGAAAACCGGAACTGAATTTGAACCGGAAGGTAAATGGGATCGCAAAAAAATACCGTTTGAAGCCTTGCTCTTAACCAACTTCCGTTTAATTGGACCTCCACATAACTGGTTATTATGAATTTAAATATAAAATAAAAAATAAGCAAAAAATTACATAAAAATGCAAATTACATAATTATAAGTTTTAAGCATTAGAAATTTTTTTATGTAAAGTGAAAAATAACTCGCGTCCTTCATTAATGTGACGCTTTAAAAATAAATGGTGAAATTATGCAGCGTATGGCAGAATTTCTATCCTTCAGCAGCAAAAACAGAATTTTTAAACACTATTATGGTATGTAAAACATTTATAATGAATTCACCCGCTTATTAAATGCTTACTTTATACAAAAATGCATTTCCATCCATTAAACTTTTTTTATTTCATTTCCCGGAATTTAACCTGAATTTGCCTTAATTGGTGTAATCCCGATCCCATTAAGGTCATTTAAGAGGAAGTATACTGTACTATAATTCAAATAATAAGGAATTAGGTTTATTTTTATAATGCATATCTAAACCAGATGCAAACATTTATAATATGTACAAAATGAATTGGAAATAGTAAAATTGATGGTTTTTCAGCAGAAACAAATAAAAGTTAGAAATCAGTACATATGCATTCCTCCTAAAGTTAAATCATATTCTTATAGCTGAAAATTTTTGCTACAAATTATATTTAATTTTAAGTATGTACAAGAAATTATATAAAACTAAAATGTCAGTATAAAGATTTAAAAGCTAATAAAGACATTCAAATTATCTTTCTAATTTTTCGATTTAAAAAAATATGTGCACTAATTAATATATTTTTAGCATGCTAAATTATAAAGGCATAATTGCATTGTTAAAATTTAGAAATGTAACATTAATTTTTTCTACAAAAGTGTGCTTAAATTTCAAATTATGAAATTGAGAAATTTTAATATCAATTACAAGTATTCGAATTATTTTCCCATTTTCAGTTTTTAAAAATCCATACGTACAAACTAAAAATGTTTAACATGCTGAGTATAGCGAGATAAAAATTTTAAAAATTTAAAATATTAATTTATTTTTTTAAATTATCTAATTTTTTGGTTATAACTTTAGAAATGTAACATATTAATTTTTTAGAAAAATATCTAAATTTTTTGGTTAAATTGTAGAAATATGACATATTAATTTTTTTAGGAAAAATAAGTGCGCTTAAATTTTAAAATTATGAAATTTTAAAATTTTAATTTCAATTGCAATAAGTATTCAAATTTTCATTCTTTCCATTTTTCAGTTTTAAAAAATCTATATGTACAAACTAATAATGTTTAACATGCTGAATATATCGAGATGAGTGTATTGTTAAAATTTTAGAAATGTAACATATTAATATTTTTAGTAAGTTTTTAAATTATTTTGGTTATAACATTAAAAATGTAATATATTAATTTCATTGTTTGTAAATTTGAAAATAAATATCGAATATAATTCGGAATAAATATTTATTCTAAATAAAAATTCGAATTATGAAATTCAGAAACTCCTATTAAATGTACAAATATTCAAATTATTTTTTCATTTTACAATTAAAAAATTGTACTCACAAATTATTCATTTTTGTTTTAGTATGCAGAATATAACGAGATAAATACGTGATTAAATTTTAAAAATGTAACATATTGATTTTTTAGCAACAGTCTGCGTAAATTTCGAAATTGTAAAATTGAGAAACTCCAATTTTATTTCTCAGTAACTCAGTAATTAGTTTAATTTTTAAAGAGTTTTTTGGTGATTATTTTCAGCAATTTCTAAATATGTCAAAAATTAAATATCTATATTTTGTCAGCTGACAAAATTGAAATAATCATTTAAAAGCAAATCTCCCAGTCCTTTTCTAACAATAAATTACAAACCAATACAGCTCCCGGTATCAATATTTAAAAAATATATGAAAGAAAACATAAATAAAGATTGACAAGATTATTGGGACAATAGTGAAAAAGGAAGAGCAACCTATACTGTAACACACCCACTTTCTAGGTGCGCTACGTTAGCGTGTTACCTGCCCGCTTACTGTACTGGGGCAGGTGTGTTCGACAGTAGTCACAGGGATGCATGAACTTAAATATAATTTCTCCGGAAACTTGGACAGACAAAACAAAAATTTATTTACACAACATTTAAAAAAAACAATTAAAGAAAATCACATATCATCGTGAGTCTCAGAGCCAGTCCTAGCTAGATATTTTAAATGACCGGGCGTCGTCTTTTTTTTCACATCAGCGCGGAGAGAGATGTTTCTCGGCTGGCGGCTCTATCTCGACTCCCCCAACTCTCTGAACTCCGCTGAACTCTTGCAGATTCCTCCCTTCTTCGGGAGGGGGGTCTGGAAACTTGAGCCCTGCCGAAAAGGGCATACGAAGGGATTCTAATATCTCAAAACAATTCGAAATGTAAAGGCTTGTTGCTTGGATAACATATCCACTATAATCACAGTCTTAAAAAAAGAATAAAATGTTCTCACACGATGGGGAGCCTTTTCCAAGTGCAACGCAAACCCAATATATCCCCCCGTTCGGTGTCCGAGACTCTACCGTTCCTTATATGAGCGGACCTTACGAGTCTCCCGAAATAATTGCTATAAAGCTGGCTCCCATCCAAAAGTCGTGAAAGCCTCCACGAGGTCAAAGCACCTAAGTAAAAAATGTCGAAAAGCCCTGAGTAGCAAAATTCTAGGCTTCTTCTACCTGGGGGTCAGTTTCGGTCCCAGATACCTGAGAACTCCAGTTAGGGTTACAGCTGATTTCGGTCGTTAGTGTTCTGAACAAGGGGTCTTCAGACCCTTGAGGGGCTTGTTAAAACAAAAGGCTCACCCCCTTTTTTTTAATACGAGTAGAATATGGCTCAATCGGGCTTAGTTTGACTAAGTGGCATCAGAAACAACAACATATTTCTTCTCGATTTCCTGTTTAGATGTCCTCTAGCAGTTCTCTGTTTCAGTATCGCATGAAACTACTTGTAGATGGCTGATTTACTTCAGTTGAATGTTCAGTTATCAAATACGATTTTGATAATGGATAACAATGCTAATTCTCGTCGTTCTCTGCTCACCTCTCGTGTCGTGCATGCTGGTTAATTGTATCAATTCACATAAAGTACCACTAAAAAAAAAGGATAAAATCTTCTAAATATTGACAGAATTATATTTTTTATGATAGAATTCTATTTTAGTGCAAATAAAAATATGCATAAAATAAAATTATTCATTCAGAACTGAACCGAAAACCGAAAACCTTTATTTTTGGCGGGACGAAAACCGGAACTGAAATTGAACCGGAAGGTAAATTGGATCGCAAAAAAATACCATATGAAGCCTTACTCTTAACCAACTTCCGTTTAATTGGACCTCCACAGAACTGGTTATTATAAATTTAAATATAAAATAAAAAATAAGCAAAAAATTACATAAGAATGCAAATTTCATAATTATAAGTTTTAAGCATTAGAAATTTTTTTATGTAAAGTGAAAAATAACTCGCGTCCTTCATTAATGTGACGCTTTAAAAATAAATGGTGAAATTATGCAGCGTATGGCAGAATTTCTATCCTTCAGCAGCAAAAACAGAATTTTTAAACACTACTATGGTATGTAAAACATTTATAATGAATTCACCCGCTTATTAAATGCTTACTTTATACAAAAATGCATTTCCATCCATTAAACTTTTTTTATTTCATTTCCCGGAATTTAACCTGAATTTGCCTTAATTGGTGTAATCCCGATCCCATTAAGGTCATTTAAGAGGAAGTATACTGTACTATAATTCAAATAATAAGGAATTAGGTTTATTTGTTATAATGCATATCTAAACTAGATGCATCCATTTATAATACTTACAAAATGAATTGGAAATAGTAAAATTGATGGTTTTTTCAGCAGAACAAAACAAATAAAAGTTAAAAATCAGTACATATGCATTCCTTCCTAAAATTAAATCATATTCTTATAGCTGAAAATTTTGGCACCAGTTATAATTAATTTTAAACCAAAGTATGTGTACAAAAAATTATATAAAATCTAAAATGTCAGTATAAGATTTAAAAATATAATAAAAATATTTCAAATTATCTTTCTATTTCACAATTTTAAAAAATATGTGCACTAATTAATATATTTTTAGCCATGCTGAGTATAAACTTCATAATTGCATTGTTAAAATTTAGAAATGTAACATTAATTTTTTCTACAAAAAAATCGAAATAATAGTAAAAATTTTGATTTTTCACCAAATATAAAATTAAAAATGAAAAGATTTCCATCCTAGTTAAAATCATACGTACAAACTAAAAATGTTTAACATGCTGAGTATAGCGAGATGAAAAAAGTTGTGAAAATTTAAAAAAAAGTAACATATTAATTTTAAATTTTAAATATTAATTTTTTGTTATAACTTTAGAAACTATGTGCACATATTAATATATTTTTTTGCCAAATTAGAAAAATATCTAAATTTTTTGTTAAAATTTAGAAATGTAACATATTAATTTTTTTATTACAAAATAAAGTGCGCTTAAATTTCAAAATTATGAAATTTAAAATTTTAATTTCAATTACAAGTATTCGAATTATCTTTCCATTTTCAGTTTTAAAAAAGTTATGTACAAACTAATAATTTAACATGATTAGTATATATGAGATATTTTAAAATTTTAGAAATGTAACATATTAATATTTTTAAATTATTTAAATTTTTTGGTTATAACATTAAAAATGAACATATTAATTTTTTTTGTAAATTATCTAAATTTTTTGGTTATAATTAGAATGCAACATATTAACTTTTTAGCAAAAGTAAATGTGCTTAAATTTAAAAATTATGAAATTAAAACTTGTATTTTCAATTAAAAAAATTTTGAATTACAAATTTCCATTTTCAGTTTTAAAAAATTATACTAACAAACTAATAATTTTAATATGCCCGATATATTGATATGTATATAATATTAAATTTTAAAAATGTAACATATTAATATTTTTAGCAAGTTTTTAAAATATTTTGGAAACTTTAAAAATTGTAAAAATTAAATTTCTTTCAGTCAGCATTGTTCGTAAAATTCGAAAATTAGAAATTAAGAAACTCTTAATAAAATGTACAAAAACAAATTACCTTTTCATTTTTCAATTAAAAAAATTGTACGCAAATTAAAAATTTTTGTTTTAGAACAGAGGTGTTGTAACACATTTTTTAGACGTATTGGTTTGTGGTATTCGAAAACTATTTTGCTGCAAAAATATAATTATTGTACTAAGTTATTTTAAAAAAAAATTTGTTGATGTAAAAGAAAAAAAAATTCAAATGTCAAGTGGGACAGAAAATTTATAAAGAAGTATTTTAAGGAAGAACGAAATCTTCTATTCAAAGGCGTGTATAAATTAAAAAAATCCCAATCAAAGAACTCTTGCAAAATCCTTAAAATCTCGATTCCACATCAAACAAAATGATAAACGTTTCTTAAATCTCCTAAGAAAGCAAAAACATAAGTGCATCGTCTTTCCTCGCTGATGCAGACCGCTGCAGAATTCAGTATGAAAACATTATCCAAAGAGAAATGGAAAACATTTGTCACAATAGATTAATCACTGTATTTAAATGAGCAACAACAAAAAGTTAATTATTACCATAAATGATAAAAAAAAGTAGATGGTTCAAATAATCGAAAAAAAGTTTCTAAAGGGAATCTTCTTGTTTGTTGCTGGTTTTTCAAATAATGGCAATAAAAATAAAGGGAGTCCGAAAAGAATATCAAGATTAACGCGAACTTACTATCAGAACATATTTCATCGCCAATTTTCTAAATGATAAACATCGATAACCCACATTACCATCAATCTGTGGAAACTCTGTCAAAAAAAAAAATAGCAGTCACACATCAAAATACTTTTAAATTTTTCTAAAAGAAAAGTAACAAAATACGGTAGCAAAGCTATACCCTTCACCGATATTCCTATTAAATCACTATGGTTTTATGTGCTTTCGGACTTTTAAAATCTGCATTACCCAAACGTCGTCCCACAACCATTACAGGATTCTGGAAAGCTGTTCAGGAGGAATGGGATTAAAATACCTCTTCTGACACTTCAAAAAGCATTTTTATCCAGGAAATTACATGTCGCAAGATAGTTCAGAATAAGGGCAATCCAATAAAACATTCCAACACAAGAACTTTTAATGTAATTTAGTTTTTGACTATAATAAACGTCTAAAAATGTGTGAACAGCTTCTGTATGCAGAATATAACGAGATGAATACATGTTTAATTTTAAAAATGCAACATATTATTTTTTAGCAACAATCCACGTAAATTTCGAAATTGTAAAATTGAGAAACTCCAATTTTATCTCTCAATAACTTCAACTCTATAATTATTTAATTTTTAAGAGTTTTTTGGTGATTAATTTCAGTAATTTAAAAATCTTAAGAATACGTCAAAATTAAATATCTATATTTTGTAGTTAACAAAAATGAAATAATCATTTAAAAGCAAAATTATCCCTTTTTTCTGACACTTAGAAATGAAAACTTTCCAGTTCATTTTGGACGTATAAGCAGAAAACAACAACAAAAATAAAATGAAAATTTCTTTTTAGTTTCGTATCCACATCATATCTTGATATCCGTGTGGCCCATAACGTGTTTATTCGGAATTTTTAGAACTCACGTGTTTTCTGGAATTTTCGCCCGATGTAACATATTATATAATACATGACTTTTTTTTTCCCTTGGCCCCTCGGATCAGTTCGTGTTTCCTTCAAGGTTAGGTGACCACTTATATATGAAAAGCGAGAACTGGGTTTGGAAATTAATGAGATTCCGCAGCCAGTTAACCGATGCATTAAAAGTCGAGATATTCCTGCATTTTTTAATGCAAGATTATCCAAACAAGTTTGATGTCTTAAAAGTGTCCTCCTTGGTGTATTTCGCTGAAAGATGTGTGTTTAGCTTCTGAATCCACGGGAATACTTGGTGGCATTTCCTACAGTCCAACACGAGGAAACATCCACGAGCTTCTGGTATTTCTATATTATTTATTTTTAATGTATCAACTTTATATATTTTAGAACAAGTATTTGTTTATGTTTGTATTATATTTTTGAGATATTGAGGCCTGGTTACTTTAAATGCGAATTAGTTTTTTGGTGAAACATAGTATTTGTGTGCATGTACAGATATGTGTTCATAGATTATATATATATATATATATAAATATATATATGTTTACATATAAACAAATATATATATATAATATATATAAATATATAAATATATATATATATAAATAATAATATATATATATATAATATATATACATATATATATATATATATATACATATATACATATATATATATACATATATATATATATATATATATATATATAATAAATATAAACATATATATATATATATATATAATATATACATATAGAATAATTATACATATATATATATAATACATAATAAATACAAATATATATACATATATATATATACATATATATATATACATATATATATATATATATACATACAATACATACATACATACATATATATAATATATATTACATATGTACAAGATATAATATATCCCCTTATTAAAAAGAATTATATAACTTATAATATATAGAAACTTATATATAATATATATAATATATATATATATATAATATATATATATATATATATATATATACATACATAACATACATACAGGGCCGTATTGAGTATTAGACATATGTGCAAGATAGTATTTGGCCTCCCCTTATTAATATGGAAATCTCAGTAGAACTTAGTCCAATGGGTAGAAACTTACTATTATGTATTATATAATATATTATATATATATAATTATATATATAAATATATAATATATATAAATATATATATAGATATATATATATATAATATGTAAATAAAGTGTATATATATATATGTATATATACTAAATATATATATATAATAAATATATATATATATATATATATAAATATAAATATATAAATATAAATGCTCCATATAATTGACTAGGAGTCAAAAATGTTTAAAAAAATTATTAACCAAGGGCATGAAATAATGGCATTAAATCGAAAAGGGGAAAGGGTTGATTCCTAAGTTTTAAAGAAAGTATTTTTCACTGTGATATGAATCATATCATATAATATTTTAGAATCGGTTCGATAGTTTAGGAGAAGGTAAACTTTACTCTCTTTGAATTTTGCTAATCCTAACTCATCAAGAATACAATATGATGCCTCTATCCATTCCAGGTTAACCGCTTTATAAATTCGAGGAGAGACTGACATATAATTTAGGCTATTATTATATAGGGAATTAAAGGGTTTATTACATAATAACATAAACTAAAATAGATTTTCAATTTTAATAAAACGAGAAATCCACTCATTTATCAGGAAAAAAATTCGAAACTGAATCTATTACTTTTTCTACACTAATAGGTTAATGTACAGTCCTAATACAGCTCTAATACTGCTAATTTAGTATAACTGTAATTAGTTGTGGGTCGTACATGGTTTGTAATTGTATTGATTTGATTTAGATCGCTACGGTAATTTACCATTAATGTAATTGCAATGAATATAAAATAAGAGAGTAAATAAACACAGACTAGTTGGAGATAACTTAGTATGTCGACAGAATCAGTTTGTTTCCGTAAGAGATCCTGAATTACAATGTAATTATATATATATTTATACCTAAATTCGCAATTTAAGGTTGTGCATCTGTAGGATATAATTTATATCGTTTTTGCATAAATCTCTTTTATTTACAGTTTTTATTCGCAGTCATAATAAGGAATACTTCCCATGCATAAAAAATAAGGAAGTCAGGTTGAAATCAAGCCAAGTCTTTTGCAATTAAAAGACGAGACATCTTAAGTTGATCCTTTTGTTTATTAGAAAATATCAACAATTTTTACAATGTAATTATACTAAACATGCAATTTGGATTGTGCATCTGTACTTATATCATAATTTATATTTTTGCATAACATTCTCTGTTTACTTTATAATATTTTTATCGCAGTCATAATAATAGAATATTTTGCATAAAAAAATGAGGAAGTCATTGAAATCAGCCAAGTCTTTGAATAAAAGACGAGACATTCTCAAGTTGATTCCTTTGTTTTTAAGAATCCGAAAAAGTAATTTAACCTCTCAAATGAAATTATAAATTCATCGCAATTTAGGATTGTATCTGTACTTATATCGCTAATTTTATAACATTTTTTTGCATAAAACTCTGTTTTACTTTAAAGTTTTATTGCATCATAATAAGAAATATTTATATAAAAAAATGAAGGAAGATTTGAAATCACAAGTCTTGCAATTAAAAGACAGACTCTCAATGATCCGTTTGTATTCATAAGAATAAAACACAATGTAAAAATATTAAATGTAATTTTATAATTCAGTGTTTAAAGGATTGACATTGTACTATATGCAATTTATAAACATTTTGCATAAATTCTCGTTAAATTTATAAGTTTTATTCGAGGTCATAATAAGCATTTATGAAAAAAAAAGAAACAGGTTAAAAAAATCCTTTTGTAATAAAAAGAGACATCTATTTGATCCGTTTTTCATAAAAGAAATCTAATCACAAGTAATTATAACTCTCAATTTATTTATAATTCAGCAATTAAAAATTTACTTACTTATATCGCTAATTATATAACATTTTTGCATAATTTTTTTAATATAGTTTAATGTCATAAAATAAATAATTAGCTAAAAAATGAGGAAGTCAGTTGAAAATCCAGCCAATTTTTGCAAAAAAAAGACATACATTGATATTTTGTTTTTAGAAATCCTTATCCATGTAAATTATCCACAAATGTAATTATCTAATTTCATGATTGATTTTGCAACTTTAATATACAAATATTAGAACTTTTGCATAAATCTCTGTTTTACTTATTATATTTTTATATATAATAAGAAATATTTATATAAAAAAAAGGAAGTATATAAATAGAAGTATATTATATATATAAAAGACAACATAAGTATTTGTTCTATATAAGAAATATGAATACAATGTAATTATACTCTAAATGTAATTATACCTAATATAGTCGCAATTTATAAGGATTGTGCATCTGTATATATATTAATTTATAACATATTTTTATAAATTCTCTGTTTACTTATATATTCGCAGTCATAAATACAAAATATACATATAAAAAATATATAATACATAAATATAATATATATTTGCAATTAAAATACGAGATATCTAATATATATATTTGTATATAAGAAATGAATACAATATAATATATATCAAATGTAATTATATATATATATCAGTATAATTTATATAATTTATGTACTTATAATCTCTAATTTATAAATTTTTGCATAAATTCTCTGTTTTACTTTATATATTTTATTCGCAGTCATAATATATAAATATTTATATATAAAAAAATGAGGAAGTCAGTTGAAATACAAGTCTTTTGCAATTAAAAAGACGAGACATCTATAGTTGAATCCTTTCCTCTTAATTATTAAAGATATATTATATTTGAAGTCAAATTTATTTTGTTATATAACGGCGAGAGTCGTGGCATGTTTCGCAAACCTGTCTGTTGTTTGTTAAGACAAATTTCCAAACGCTATATTTGAAACATTGATTTCTTCAACATACACTGTATTGCCCATGATACCGGTCATGTAATTTTAGACATTTTTGTTGAATATCTAGAAAAATACACGGAGTTATCCTGAAACCCCAGGCGTGTAACAGGATGGTATACGTCATATATTACAGCTATAAATTTTTCCTGTAACTCCATAGGGAACCGTCAACAAATTAAGAAAAAATATATTTTGGATAACCCATAAAAAGTAAAGTATGAAAAGTGTTGAAACATTAGCACATGATTGGGATGCTTCTTGTAATAATCTGTATTCATTATTATAAGGATAGTACTTATACTTAATGAGAAATTAAGGTTTTTACAAAAAACAATCCCAAATTTCTCCAAACGTTTTGAAAATTTGCAGATTTCTCAATATCAATTATTGCTATTTTCATGACGCATGACAAACAATATTGTACACAATATCCTGCAATTGGAATTAAAAAAATAAATAATGGATGAAAGATGAACAGGTTTACTAATTAACGTTTTATTGCGCATGCACGAATGCAATCAAAATAAAATGAGCATAATATATTAGCTAAATATATAGAACAGCTTTTGTGAACTCCCAAAAACACAGCTTGAAAATTCTGAAAGTGATTGTCGATAGAATAAGCTCGAAATCCGTTGTTCCCAAAAGGAAGCAAAAAGATGAGGGTATTGTGTACAATGTCGTTTGTCCTGAAAATAGCATTCTTCGATATTGAGAACTCTGCAAATTATAAGCAAAAACTTTTGAGATTTGTGATTTTTTGTAAAAACTCTAAATAATATCTCCGCGAGTATACGTGCTTCTTAAATGACAATATTCCATGAGCCTTCATGTATATAAAACTGGGTGATCCTATACTTTTTATAGAGATTTTGTTGGATGTGAATGTCTTCTTGGCAATGTTGCGAGGAGAAATCCTTCGAGGAAATGAAGGAGACACTTTTGTAGTTCGCTCGACTTAGGATGGATAATTTCTGGAAATGTGTCATATAAACTTCTGGGTTCATACACTCGTTCAAAAGTCCTGGAATATAAAAAATGTCAATTTTCAATGTATTTTAAAATACTTGAAAATTTAAAATACTTCTTAAAAAGTCCTTCAGTTAGTTATCAGTAATATGAAAATATTCCATTTAGTCATTTTTTTTTCTTTCCTTGGACACTGGCTTCTAAAGTTACCCGAGACAGAGTGACGACGTTCCGGTAGTTACAATTAATTTTACGACTGTTTTTTAATGACGCTATAATTTATATTGTTTGTTTATATTGAAGAATGAATCACCGTCTGAATATGTGGGATGTGGGTCCAAAAAATCTCGCTAGTGTAGTTTCAATTCGCTGAATATACACAAGTAGTTTATTGAGATCTGTCAGTTCCTACGCTATAGTGAATATGGTGGTGAATGGAAGTCATTTTAAACAAAGGATATGTTTTAGGTTTATTAAAAAAATCCTTTAACTCATAGAAAAATGTTCAGATTTTTAGTGAGGGTACTGGTGAAATAGATTGATAGTAATGATTGATATCAGTCCAAAAGTAAAGCCAAAAAATTTTGTTCTCTTCTAATAAATAACGCAATTTTCGCTATTAGTATTCTTCATAAACGTTAGCAATCAAAAAAAGAAATGCTAGTGATGTGTGAAGATATCAGTAATTCCATTTGGCGGCAACAAATTCTTTTCAATAGAACACTGTCATTTCGCAATTTTTCTAGGTTAACTTTTTATTGCATTTTATACTTTAAGTATTCCGTATTTTCTACAGTTTTCTACAGAAATACATGCTTAATGATATCAAAATTAAAATATTTTGACGATTGCATTTTTTTTATTTATCAGTGGTGGCCAAGCACCTTGATAGTCCAAGCCGTTTTTCAAAATTTGAAATTTTTCGCTAGCCGCAGTTAAATAGTATTTAAAAGTTATGCAAAAAAAAGGTATTAAAAATTTTTTTTTATAGAAAATTATATTTAAGAATGCCGCTTGGAAATTCTTCGTTCTTTAATTTTCCAAGGAAATTTTTGAATTGTCGATGATTTTTTTGCATTGGTACGAAAGTAATTTACAACGTGTTACACTGTTTTCATAACGTGAGGATATTTTACATATTGTTATGCGAGGTGTTCTAGGTGAATTATGAAGTGAATCGGTATGAATTGTAGAATTTGAGAATCATCTCTTAAAAGCCCAATAAGACAGATTTTTTACCCAGCATTGCCGGAGCTCCATCAGTTGTAATAATTTTTTAAAATATAATAACATAAAAATGAAAAGGGAGTTCGGGTACATTTATCAAGAGCCACAAATAGTCTTTCAAATAGCCGCATGTGGCTCGCGAGCGAAAGGTTGGCCTTGTATAATTCGCAGGTTGCTATATATACTTCGCAGACATGATATACATCTGTCTTGGAGTATTTTTGATAGGTAGATAACATATCTTGCAATGGTTAACTAACATATTTAAAAACTATCATAGCTGTACATTGGTAGCAACCAAAGCATTTTAAAGTAGAATTCTCATTACCTTATCACACTTCAGCATATATTTTGAAGTACATGTTCACATGCTTCCATGCCGAAGTATTGTTGAAAGTGAAATATTTTTAGATTGGGATTTCTTTTGCTGTTGAAGAATAAATGGATTTCTCTTGTGAAAGCGAAAGCTTTCTAACAGATCAAATGCCTTATCAGAAGTCCACCTGGGCAAAATAAATAGGTTGAACATTTTTTACTGCAATGTAAGAAATCTACAAATCCTCCATCTTCAAAAAAAAAATGTAAATTGAATCAGTTGCTTTTACAACACTTACATGTTGACGTGTGAAAAGGCTGTTATGCGAATTATTTGTTCAAATGCTCTGATTAAATTTTTAAGAGAGTCTGGGATTTGTCTTTCATATAACTGTTTTGTGGCTGATTTTTTGTTGCATAATTTTATATGGCATTTGCCATACCGTATTAATATTGATATGAGATATAGGAATAATTTTTGGCTGATTTAACTAATATTTGGACTTTATGAAAATATGATTTTGTCCTTGAAAAGTACTGGAACTTTTTCGGACAGAAACGATTTTACATAATTCTTACTGTAGATTTTGAATTAATCACGGTAGAATCCCAGTTCCGGGAGACGGGCGAGATGTTTTTGGCTCTATTTTTGTACAAGTGATGGCCAAATTTTCGCTAAGTGATGTTTACGATTTGTGTTTTGTTTTGTATTAAGTTTATACCCAATTTTAAAGCATATTTTGAACAAAAAAAGGTTTGAAATTTTGTTAAGATGAATACAAATTAAAAAAAAAAAAGAAAAGAAAAAATAGAGCAAGGTTTGCCAGAAAATTGGTTTCTAGAATTTGGCGATATTCCCCACGCTTGTCGTGCCCACTGAACTTGGTTCGGCGGGCCCCCTAAACTGAAACTTAGCCTTAATACTTTTTTTTTTTAATTTATTTATTTATTTATTTATTTATTTATTTTCTTTTATTTTCTTCTTCAAAATTTGCTTTACTGCGGATTTTTTTTCTTGCAAATATCATCGCACCTGATGCTATTATTTATTTCATTGTAAACAATTTATTAACTATCTCTTCGAATTTTCTTACAACTTAGCAGTTTTTTTCCTTTGTTGTGCCCGATAAAAGTATTATTGTTTGCGGCATTATGCTATTCTATGGAAAAAATTATCGCTTGGCTTTATACTAGTTAAAAATACAGTAACACGCATTATAGAGTGAATATCTGGCTGTTCTTAGGCCTGCTCCATCCCCGAACTCCCAACCCTCTAGTAACGAGATCGCTGCCTTTGTAGATTGAGCTACCGTAGATCATTGACGATGAATTAAAGAGAACAAATGTATCTACAAATAAAAATATTACTCACATGACATTAATTTTAAATAATTTGTATCTACTAATAAAAATATAACTCACATGACATTAATTTTGAATACTTTGTATCTACAAAAAATATTACTCATCTGACATTAATTTTAAATACTTTGTATCTACAAATAAAAATATTACTCAACTGACATTAATTTTAAATACTTTGTAACTACAGATAAAAATATTACTCAACTGACATTAATTTTAAATACTTTGTATCTACAAAAAAAATATTACTCACCTGACATTAATTTTAAATACTCTGTATCTACAAATAAAAATATGACTCACATGACATTAATTTTAAATACTTTGTATCTACAAATAAAAATATGACTCACATGACATTAATTTTAAATACTTTGTATCTACAAATAAAAATATTACTCAACTGACATTAATTTTAAATACTTTGTATCTACAAATAAAAATATAACTCACATGACATTAATTTTAAATACTTTGTATCTACAAATAAAAATATGACTCACATGACATTAATTTTAAATACTTTGTATCTACAAATAAAAATATGACTCACATGACATTAATTTTAAATACTTTGTATCTACAAATAAAAATATTACTCACATGACATTAATTTTAAATTCTCTGTATCTACAAATAAAAATATGACTCACGTGAGATTAATTTTAAATACTTTGTATCTACAAATAAAAATATTACTCAACTGACATTAATTTTAAATACTTTGTATCTACAAAAAAAATATTACGCACCTGACATTAATTTTAAATACTACTCTCATTACTCACAAAAAATATAGACTACAAACATTTTAAATACTTTGTATCTACAAATAAAAATATTACTCACATGACATTAATTTTAAATACTTTGTATCTACAAATAAAAATATGACTCACCTGACATTAATTTTAAATACTTTGTATCTACAAGTTAAAATATTACTCAACTGACATTAATTTTAAATACTTTGTATCTACAAATAAAAATATAACTCACATGACATTAATTTTAAATACTTTGTATCTACAAATAAAAATATTACTCAACTGACATTAATTTTAAATACTTTGTATCTACAAATAAAAATATTACTCAACTGACATTAAATACTTTGTATCTACAAATAAAAATATGACTCACATGACATTAATTTTAAATACTTCAGTCTCATTACTCGTGTTAAAAATATAACGTAGCAAAACCAAACCAAACCAAACTTTAAATACTTTGTATCTACAAATAAAAATATTACTCACATGACATAAATTTAAATACTTTGTATCTACAAATAAAATATGAACAACCAACATTTTAAATACTTTGTATACAGATAAAAATATTACTCAACTGACATTAATTTTAAATACTTTGTATCTACAAATAAAAATATAACTCACATGACATAAATTTTAAATACTTTGTATCTACAAATAAAAATATAACTCACATGACATTAATTTTAAATACTTTGTATCTACAAATAAAAATATAACTCACATGACATTAATTTTAAATACTTTGTATCTACAAATAAAAATATTACTCAACTGACATTAATTTTAAATACTTTGTATCTACAAATAAAGATATTACTCACCTGACATTAATTTTAAATACTTTGTATCTACAAATAAATATATGACTCACATGACATTAATTTTAAATACTTGTATCTACAAATAAAAAATTTGACTCACATGACATTAATTTTAAATACTTTGTATCTACAAATAAAAACTATACATGACATTAATTTTAAATACTTTATAAAACGATAACGTTGTTAAAATCACATGAAATTAGGCTCAAAATTGTATAAAAAAATATGCTGCTAAATCAAAATGAAAGGGAATGAATTAATATTGATAAAATTAGAAAATAATCAAAAGCAAAAAATTTTTTAAGTTACAAATTTTAAAAGCTGTTAATTAAATTTTCACTACTTAAACGATTTTAAATATTTTAACATGTATTACAATAAAAATTGCCAAATCCAATTCAATTTTAAACAGTAATATCTATCTACACCATTGACCTCCGAACAATTTAAAATTTAAAACTTGCCAAGGTTTATATTAATCCCGCTATTAGATTTAACATATGCTTTAGGTGATGTAGCGTCCGTTAAAAAAAATAAAAAATAGCCAACGTTTATTTTATTCTTAAAATACTTTGTTAATTTTATACATACGTCTACACTACCTTTCATTTTTGTATAAATATTGATTATCTCTGGTTTATGATTTTGATATCTCCCTAATCAAAAGCACTATGCTTTAAAAATGAATATGGTTTTATACTTTTTTAACTCGAACAATAGTTATTTAACATGTAAGTACAAACTAAGAGTAAATTTTGAGAAAATTTAAAACAAAAATACATGATGATATACTCAGTTTTTAACTTGTATTCCAAAAAATCTTAAATTTTTTGTTTGTCCAGAAAGGAGTAAATCTTAATTAATAGTGAACATCGAGCCTAATGAGCTTTATAGTGCAATTTGGTATAAAATTATAAATTTTACCTTCAATTGCAAACAATGTAGAAATTTGTCGCTTGTATGCACGCGCTCGGGACAGAACCATCTAATACTCTGTTTATGTATGTGTATATACAAATATAAAATATATATATATATATATATATATATATATATATATATATATATATATACATATATATATATACATATATATACATGTAAAAATATAAATACATATATACATATAAACATATAAAACATAAAACATATATTATATATACATAATATATATAATATATAAATATAAATATATATATATATTTATAAACTTATATATATAAATATATATATATATATATATTTTCATCATACATAACAGAGCAGGGACTAGATGTGTTCAGAGCGTGCATGCATGCAATAACTATATTTTTCTATCTATCTATCTATCTATCTATCTATCTAATATAAATATATATAATAATATATATATATTATATATATATAATATATGTAACGATCCTAATGACAAAAACGAACAAGGAGCCCAAAATGATATTTTTTCGAGTAGTATAATATAACCAGGTGGTCTAAATAATTGAATTTCTGTTAATACGTCTGGCCATTGTAACCTGTTGAATTAACTTTACTGTGTACATAATTGAGTGCACCTTGCCGCCCATTAGCGGTTACAAAAGGGCATTAAGTTGGTTAAGTTGATGCATCTATAATAATCTTTAAACAGGACAGCTGATCGGAATACTTGGGAGTGACCGCAAGATTGCGTCACTGGCTCGGGAAGTTTTTCTCGAAGGACCGAGAAAGGCGAGTGCTTTATAAAGAAAAAACTAGACCGGGGCTTTTAGCTTTTTGTTCTTCTCTCGAGGATTCTACTGCTAGAGCCTGGTCGATCGAGGACCGCTCGTATCTCCGTGTCTGAGTTTTTTTTTTTTAGAGACCGCCAGCGTCTGTTGCTAGATATCGAACATTCGACTTGGGAATTTTTTACATGTGATTGATAGTTATCTTGCATAGAAGTATAGCCATGACTTTGCACTCTAATTTTGGATCGACTTGCATCCTGTGATTTCTTATACGAATAGCGTGATAAACGCATTGAACCTCCGAACCTGCTGTGAAAGCCAACCGCGCTAATCGACAGACGGATGATCTAATTAGTGGCACTAATTAGTTTCCAGCTATGTGTTTTAAAGCCCTAGCCATACTGTTCCGGTATCCCACGCATCTTGTATGTGCATATTATCTCTACGAGATCCCTGAATGTTATCATTTATTGAATTTGTACATATCTGTAATATATTCTATTGAATAAAATATTTAGTCAAGAATACCTAAATTAGCCTGTTTCATTGAAGGCCTCGCCTACTTATTTCAGTTACGTTACAGGCTATTTTAATATTGGTCAGCGCTGTTACGGAAAACAGTGAAGGCTATTGAAGAAATTTTCGTTGAAATTGTGCAGCCAGACATCAGATGAGAAATTTTTGCGTAAGGCGAACGTACGGAACCGTTGAAAATCTGTTTAATATACAAACTTCTGAGGTCAACATATGAGGGGCAGATTTGCCGATTGAACGTCAACAAAAGATGAAAGTCTTTGATAACTCTCTGAGAAATGGGGAACAAAGAAAATAGAATATTTATCCGCAATTCAAAGCCAGACTTACCCATTGTGTGTGCACAAAGTACAGCATGAATGTCACTCGAGGTGCCATAGCCCTTGAATTTGCAGTCAGAAAAATAAAACTGAAGACAGAAAAATAAAATTCTATACCTTTTCACTCGACAGGCTAGAGAGAGAGAGAGGGGGGGTATGATTTTTAGTTATTATAATTTTTTAATTAGAAGTAGCATTGTGCATTTATTTTTATAACTGTACAAAATTTCTTAAATGATTTTAATGCATGTTTAAAATAAAAGAACTGTTATTCTATTTTGATAGTATAAACTGTAAATACAGCTAAAAATATTAGTTATATTCTTTAAGTTTCTAAACAGGTATTAAATATTTTTTATGAAGAATATATAATATTGATCGTAATTTGTAAACACACATTGTGTTGATTTTATCGCAACTAAAAACTAATAATAATAACAATAATGATAATAATAATAATAATAATTTGATAAATCCCTTGTCTCCTTAAGGGGACATGGGACCAACAAAATGGTAGAATTCAACCAAAAATATGAATTTTTCAGAACAAAAAATCAAATTAGGCATACTCTTCATTATCAAAAAACATTTTTGAATAACATGATTTTTTTACTGGACTGAAACTTGTTTTTAGTAATACATTTTTATTTTAAACTTAATTTTTTTTCAGTTCGGTAATTTTTGTATTGAATTAGTAATCTCAAAATGAAGTGAATTACTTTTATGTCAAGTGCATTACTTTTAAATCAATTGCATTACTTTTATGTGTATCATATTAAAAATTTTTTTGAGATTTTCTATTCATGTGTTTGTCATAAAACTGGATTTCTTTTATAAAATCGCCAAAATTGCAAAAACTTTCCTTGATGATTTTTCTCTTTAATTTCCATATAAGTAAGAGAGGTGTTTAAATATGAAGTTGTCATCTGGAATTACACGGTGATTTATATCTAAGCGATATTTATTGTCTTGTTTCGTGTGCTAACAACATTATGCATTCTTATTAAAAGAAATTTGTTAAAAATTGAAAAAATTGAGATTTAATATTTCTTGTACCCTGAACTATAAGAATACACGAATAATATTTTTAATGAATGATACCATAAATAATATTAGTGATATTTTCCCTTTAATTCAAATATAATAGTCCAAAACAATAAGTATGATGCGTTTATCAAGTTGTCATCTCAAATTAAACAATCGCTTTATGGCTAAGCTGATTTAATATCTTATGTTTCATGTACATTATGCTCATTCTTAATAAAAAAAATTGTTAAAAATTGAGAAAATTGAAAATTGAAGTTCTACGCTCCTTGTACCTTGAAGTTTAAGAATCCACGAAATGATATTTTTTCTTTAATTTTCATATAATAAGTGGGCTAAACAATAAGTCTGACGAGTTTAAATATCAAGTTGTCATCTCAAATTGAACAGTATTTTACAGATAAGCGTGATTTAATGTCTTATGTTTCGTGTAGTAACAACATTATGTATTCTTATTAAAAAAATATACTTAAAAATTTTAAAAATTTAAAGCTGAGATTTAAAGTTCTTTGGTCTCTTAATTATAACAATTCATGGAATAATTTTTTTCTTTAACTTTTTTTTTAAATAACTGAGCGAAGTGGTTAACTACCAAGTTGTCCTCTCAAATTAAACTGTACTTTATAGCTAAGCATTATTTAGAGTCTTATGTTTCATGTAATAACATTATATATTGTATTTAACACATTGTGTGCGGTTAATTTCTCAGCTGAATTGTAGGAGCGCGTAAATTTAGTTATTCAGTTAAATCTCTATAGATCGAAAATTATTTAATTTTTTTAACTAACTTTTCGTATTTTATATTGAAATATATAAACAAATATATAAATAGAAATATATGAATAACAACCATAAGATTTTTGTAAACAAAAAATATATTTTTTAGTGGATAAATTTATAATAGTATCGTAAATATGAAAAATCAAATAGAAATATTAGTATATAGTTTTAATTTTTTCGAATTATGTTATATATAAACATTTTTACATTATAAAAAATGAAAAGAGCAATCATAAAACTAATAATGTTTTACAGTGTGTGGTAACGTTCAAAGCATTTTCCTCTATGAAGAGGTACACGGCAAAACCCACTAGTATGTGACCTGTTAAGTATCAGTCGTCAGAAAACTACAAGCATGTGTCCTGCATACAATGTGTTAAGAGAATATCGTTAAAAATTTTTAAACTGAAATTGAGAATCACGTCCTTGTACCTTAGTTATAAGAATCTACGAATGATGTTTCTTTTTAATTTCAATATAGTAAGTAAATGAGGTGGTAAAATACCAAGTTGTCATCTCAAATTAAACAATGCTTTATAGATAAGCAGTAATTCGTGTCTTAAGTAACAGCATTATGCATTCTAAATGGATATCGTTAAAAATTTAAAAATATAAAACTGAGATTCCACATCCTGTTAGTTAATACATGAGTTGATTTTGTTCTTTAATTTCCGTATAATAAGTGAGCGAGGCGGTTAAATACCAAGTTGTCATCTTAAATTAAACAAAGCTTTATAGCTAAGCGATAATTAGTGCCTTAAGTAAGAGCATTATGCATTCTAAAAGAATATCGTTAAAAATTTAAAAATATAAAACTGAGATTCCACATCCTGTTAGTTAATACATGAGTTGATTGTTTTCTTTAATTTCCGTATAATAAGTGAAGGAGGGGGTAACATACCAAGTTGTCATCTTAAATTAAACAACGCTTTATAGCTAAGCGGTAATTAGTGCCTTAAGTAAGAGCATTATGCATTCTAAAAGAATATCGTTAAAAATTTAAAAATATAAAACTGAGATTCCACATCCTGTTAGTTAATACATGAGTTGATTGTTTTCTTTATTTTCCGTATAATAAGTGAGCGAGGCGTTTAAATACGAAGCTGTCATCTCAAACTAAACAATGCTTAATAGCTAAGCGGTAATTCGTGCCTTAAGTAACAGCATTATTCATTCTAAAAGAATATCGTTAAAAATTTTAAAATATAAAACTGAGATTCCACATCCTGTTAGTTAATACAAGAGTTGATTTTTTTTTCTTTATTTTCCGTATAATAAGTGAGCGAGGCGGTTAAATACCAAGTTGTCATCTGAAACTAAACAACGCTTTATAGCTAAGCGGTAATTAGTGCTTTAAGTAATAGAGTTATGCATTCTAAAATAATATCGTTAAAAATTTAAAAATATAAAATTGAGATTCCACATCCTGTTAGTTAATACATGAGTTGATTGTTTTCTTTAATTTCCGTATAATAAGTGAAGGAGGGGGTAAAATACCAAGTTGTCATCTTAAATTAAACAACGCTTTATAGCTAAGCGGTAATTAGTGCCTTAAGTAAGAGCATGATGCATTCTAAAAGAATATCGTTAAAAATTTTAAAATATAAAACTGAGATTCCACATCCTGTTAGTTAATACAAGAGTTGATTTTTTTTTCTTTATTTTCCGTATAATAAGTGAAGGAGGGGTAAAATACCAAGTTGTCATCTTAAATTAAACAACGCTTTATAGCTAAGCGGTAATTAGTGCCTTAAGTAAGAGCATGATGCATTCTAAAAGAATATCGTTAAAAATTTTAAAATATAAAACTGAGATTCAACATCCTGTTAGTTAATACATGAGTTGATTGTTTTCTTTAATTTCCGTATAATAAGTGAAGGAGGGAGTAAAATACCAAGTTATCATCTTAAACAACGCTTTATAGTTAAGCGGTAATTAGTGCTTTAAGTAAGAGCATTATGCATTCTAAAAGAATATCGTTAAAAATTTAAAAATATAAAACTGGGATTCCACATCTTGTTAGTTAATACATGAGTTGATTGTTTTCTTTAATTTCCGTATAATAAGTGAAGGAGGGGGTAACATACCAAGTTGTCATCTTAAATTAAACAAAGCTTTATAGCTAAGCGGTAATTAGTGCCTTTTATAGCATAAATTCTAAAAGAATATCGTTAAAAATTTAAAAATATAAAACTGAGATTCCACATCCTGTTAGTTAATACATGAGTTGATTTTTTTCCTTTAATTTCTCTATAATAACGGAGCGAGTCGGTTAAATACCAAGTTGTCATTTCATATTACACGGTTCTTTATAGCTAAGCGTAATTAGCACGATATTAATATGAATCAGAATAAATGTTCCGAGATCTATTTAATTTGACGGAAAAGATGAGAGCCGCAATGCTCCTTAAGTTCTTTTAAATCATTTTTCACGTGCTGCTTAACTGGATGTCGCCTTAATAATTTTGTCTCGCTGCTGTGATTCAAACGCGCGGGAAAAGGAACGACGAAAAAAATCTGTAAAGTGCCAACAGGCCGATAATAGGAAGATATCAACAACTATATACAAACGAAATACCTAGCGTTGTATATCGAAACAATAAAATGATTAACGGCGTGGAATAATCTGGATGGAAAAAATGTCTAAATAGTGAAGCATATGGTTCTTTATCCAATGAATTAATTTTTCCGGAGATACTTTGATGAGTACAGAGCTAATGTCAAGTTCCACAGTAAGTTAATGTTCCACTGGATTTTATTTGATTTCAAATAATATTATTCAATGTAAGATATGTTTCCTTAATGCTTGCAAATGTGAATATAGATTAAATTTTGTAAGCCCAAATTGCTTTAATGAGTACAGATGAGTACTTTGATGAGTACAGATCTAATGTCAAGTTCCACAGTAAGTTAATGTTCCACTGGATTTTATTTGATTTCAAATATAATATTATTCAATGAAAAATATGTTTCCTTAATGCTTGCAAATGTGAATATAGATTAAATTTTGTACGCCAAAATTGCTTTAATGAGAACAGATGAGTACTTTGATGAGTACAGGGGTAATGTCAAGTTCCACAGTAAGTTAATGTTCCACTGGATTTTATTTGATTTCAAATAATATTATTCAATGTAAGATATGTTTCCTTAGTGCTTGCAAATGTGAATATAGATTAAATTTTGTAAGCCAAAAATTGCTTTAATTTCAAACATATTTTTACATAATTTCCGAGAGTTGTTGAATTCCATTTATTATACAACTAAATTAATTGTGAAAACTCAATTTTTAAATAAAGCTTTCGGAATTGCAATTTAATCTGAAGAGTTTAATTTTTTTCATCTTAACGCATTGTGGAGTACATTTAAAGATGTAAGATTTGAAATTTAGTTATAGTATAATCTCAATAGATACAATTATGTTATTTTTTTCCACTTTTCGTATATTATATTGAAATATATAAACAAATATATAAATAGAAATATAAAAAACACATAAGTTTAGTAAACAAAAACTATATTTTAGTGGATAAAATTGATAATAATATCGTAAATATGTAAAAAATCAAATAGAAATTGTATATATTTTTTCATTTTTTTGAATTTGTTAAATAAACATTTACATTATAAAAAAAATGAAAGAGCAATCATAAAACTAATAATGTAAAAACAATTATATTTTTCTAAAATTCTACAATCTATGTAGTGAACAAGACCCACAAACAAACCATTGTTACACAAAGTATAGTATGTAGAGCTAAGTATAATCGTCAGAAAATTTCATAAGACAATGTCTCA